>MU177930.1:2618-35761 GCA_016695465.1 Suillus americanus | reverse complement strand
AATTATGTTTTATTGAGAAATTGTGTAGTGTGCAGCACTGCACAGCGCTGTACATTGGGGGACCTTGCTGTGACGCTGTGATGCTGTGATTGCTGTGAAGCGTTGTGCAGCGCTGCACATAGGGTTAGGGTTTTGCTGATGGCACTACGCATGCATTAGGGTGACTTGGTACTGCAGGAGAGGAAAGAGCACTACAACTGTAAGGAAAATGCATCACAGGTGCGCTACAGTTACAACAAATAATGCATTACACTGACATGAGCCTGTCGCTCAGCTTGCCCCCTTCAGGAGGTTCAAGGTGTGTCTCGGTCCAAAACCCATCTAGGATTTGCCCAAATAGATACATCACAAACTCTCTTGCTTGCGGCGTATAACTCATTTGTTATTGTTACCAAAACCGTTCTTTAGCTCGCTACCGAAGCTCAATGTCATGTGGTTGTCATTTGCTGTCCCGCGGTGACTCATCGATTTAGGAGCATAGACCTTGCAATTTCCAAAATGAAATACAGAAGATTGTCCACTTCGACACATGCAATAATATTTGCCTTGAGAAAAAATGAGCGGTAAAACTTGTGATGGCCAACGGCGTCCGCATCCCGCGTGAGTTGGGCACAATTGGTTGCAATTATTGTACAACATGTTTGCAAGGGTCAACAGAGATTAATTTTTTTTGCAAACACCGATTTGAATAACTCATTGCCATCACAGGGCCGGTATCCGTGTAGAACTTCGGGCATTTTCTGTTACATTGCTTGCAACGAAAGAAATCTGATTCTACTACCACAGTTTCAACTCAAAGTTAAGTGAGGATCATGTTCGTGGTCACTACAACTTGAACATACTGTGATTGGTCTCAAGACTTGTCCGTCGTCTCGTTCTATGAACGTAGCGGCCTTCAACCTAGCTGGTACACGGCGAAAAGTAGTAGCTGGCGCGTTGGATACCTGGCAGATGTGTGGGACTTGTATCACGTGCCAAGAAATTGATTTTCTGAATCGATTTCCGCAGTCCTCTGCGTAATTGGGTTAACTTAAATTATTAGGCACTTCGTTTTCTTTTGTAGAACCACCTTCTACCCCCGTCTGCCTGCTCTTCAACCATAACCATAATCATTTCCTAACTATTTTTCGTCATGTTGAAGAATTACTTATGGAGGCAAAGAGTCAAGTTCGAGTCGACCTTAGCATTGTCTATGCTTGAGCCTTGGGAGAAATTTCTCTGCAGTGAGCCCTATCTTTTCATGGATTGCCAATGTCACGGTTCACTGACCTATCCGTAGTGATCATATTTTCACTTTTGACGATGTTGGTGATGATTGGACTGTTCCAATACTTACCGCAGCATGTCATGGTCATGCAACGACGGGCCATATATTACCTCTGGGGTCAGGAAGGAGACGTGTTTCGTTCATGGGTGGAGACTCCGGGGCTGAAAGAGTTATAGTGCGCGCCTAATTTTGCATTCATAGAGGTGCGAGTCCTGATGTTTCATTCACTGTCATGCTTACTTACCGACACATTTGCGTTCTTAGATCTTGTCTTATGGTATCTCTCTGGATTCATACCTTCCATATCCCTCACTTACCTACGTATACCTCCTTTGTATGCTCATACAGACTAACAAATTCTTATTGCTGGACCAATTATTGGTGCGCACATCAATACTGCAGCCACGTGGTTGCATGGGGCCCAATGATATTGCTGCGAGTTATTGGATTCAACATATTTGTTAAGTTTTTTTCTTCTCTTTCTAGCCCGCAGAAATCTCTCTCCTCACTCGGCATTGTGCAAATAAAAGCCCATAAATCAAACACGCGAGCAGCCTTTACCGCACTAGTCCATTGTATCACCACCATTGCACGCATGCCCGTCCCCCCAGACGCGACCAGCCTCCGCACCTCTTCCTTCCGCAAGTGTGTGTGGCATTGCAAAATCATGCTCGAGATTACATTTGGAATATCTTTGCTTGAGTCCTGGGAAAAGCTCGTCTTTGGCACGTTTAGCTGGCGCTTCTGTCTTCCCTCGCACCATCCTTACTCGTAGAGCAAACAGCAATCGTCACGGCACTCCTTACATTTATATTCGTCACTGGCTGCGTTCGCTCCAACAGTTCGTTGTGATTTAGCACAGTGTTACCTATTGGCAATGAATGTGGGGATATGGCCCATGGGCGTGGACTTTAACCAGAACTTCAGAGAGCTATAGTGTTGACACGACAACAGACAACCCGCCGCATCACTAAAGTCTTAGTTATCTAATTCTGCATGTTAGCATGACAACAGATAACCTGCCATTTTCAAATTTGCCTAATTCTGCGTGTTGGGACTGACACCAACTGGTAGAACGGCTGCTTGTCTGAAAACCAGCGAGTGACTGTGCCACAAGTAAACCAAGCAGAGTGGCTACGATATCGGATAAGATATGTCAACGCTGATTAAACTTTTAAAATTTTTGAGTAAGAAACAAAGCTGTAGTGTGTTGCAGTGTTTATATTGGGAGATGGACTTCAACTCAACTTGTTTGCACCACTATGAACCGATTATCAGGGTCTCTCGCTTCTCGGCCGCGGCAGTACTTAGTACCTACGCACTCATGCCAACCTTGACTATTTGCATTACCTCGGGGAGAGTACAGCTCGCCTCGGGCTTTCGTGCTTCCTCGATCAGAAACCACGACGTAGGCTGCCGTCGATCGACTTCTCGGATCCTGGCCCTAATTTACGGGCTCAGATTACTCTGCAGTTCGGTGGCTGGGTACGGTACTGCAAGGTTGGACTTTGGACTTGCTCATACATGATTCAGATCACGAACCATACGCAATTTACACAGCTCTACCAACGTTTTTGATCTGGTCTACATGGTCTAGCTCTGGTCTCCACCTGTGACCAGCACTGAGACGGCCTGGATGCTCGATCGACGCAGCTAGCAGGACAGCCGACATCAACATACCCAGAGAGTGTATGTTTGGTACTGAATGCCACCGCGTGTTAAGAGCATGATCTCTATCATGTGAGTTGCTGAGCCACTCGATGACAGGCTTTCATGACAACACGCACAAAACGGCGTCTCAGTACTCGATGCCCAATGTTTATGTTGTCAACAATGCAAGCACCTGATTTTCTATGAACACAAGATCCGTTGTCACTCAGCACTTACATTTTTCTTCACAGCTACGCCCCCATGCTTGCTCACAACATATATTGCGTTGTGCCACTGCCACGTCGTACTAGGGTCCCTGAGAATACGCTTGCTCTTGGATCCGACACTGTCAGTTTCTTTGTGATAAAGTTTAAAATAAGACACGCTGTATGCATGGCTCCCAGCAGATCCACTAGCTAACCTATCCTGTCAACACATCGTAGTCCGCCACTACTCCAAGCCAGGGCCTAAAGTTCAACGTTCCCAGACAGAAATGCCGGCGTGGGTTGCGTTCTGCACAGGAATTCCAAACAATTCCAACATGCTAAAATTCATCAGCTGATTTATGCTGTACCAGTGCATCGATGAATTAACCCTTGGCAAACTTGTACGCGTTCAGAACGTCATCTTACGCCCTTTGACGACTCTTTACCTCCAGTACCGCTAATCTGGCTGAGACCCAGGGGCCGCGTATGGGTCATCAGACTCCCGGCACCATTATGACGACTGTCGGGCTGTGTATGTGCTAGATCAGTGACCGAATGTACAATTTCCCCCATTGAGCACAGCCTAGTACTAAGCAGTATAGGGAATACGATTGTCCCTGACAGCCCACCTTTCTAGCTAGAACTTCACTACCTCTTTCGGTTTGACACGACAGTCACGGACATTCGGGGAAAAAATGACATTTGTTATAAGTATATCGGCAAAAGAACGTATTTTATGATAAGAATAAGAGTATGGATACAGTAGGAAGATGTGAATGTATGTGGTGTAATATGTATATGTGGGTCTATAGTTGTGGTGCACCAGCCGTTCAAACTGCGTAGACTTGTTCGTGTATTGTCATATCAGTCAATGCAAGGATTTAAGACGTCATGAAGGTGTTGAGTGAAAGGGAGTACGATGAAGGGGATACCGTAACAGTACTTGGCCGGCGAATGCATGGAACAGAACGAAGAATGCGTAAAAATCACCGGATGCGTGTAATATGCGTGTTTGGTCGTGAGTGTGGGAGCGAAACGTGAAAGGCAGGGGTAGATTATGATATCCCAGATATCCCAGATATGATAGGAACGAGTGGAGCACACATGCGTCACGCTTCCCAGTCGTGGCGATGGCCGTGATCCAGCCACCTGGCGGCCCCTTCCATCAGAACGATCGACCAGCGGATTCGAATAGGCGCGATTACGACGGCATTCCGATAACAGCCTGTGTGCTTATGACTGTGGGTTGGTCGCCTGATATAGATATTGGAATAATGGATAACGAAACCGCATGGCAGGACCCCCCTTCGAGTAGCAGGGATCCTCCATTAGTCCATGTAAAAACGAACAAACAATGCCTAACAGAACTATACCGCGGACGGACGGTTTCCGAAACCCCATTTTGTGCGATACAGTGCATCATCTGGCTTCGTATCGGGGTGAATTTGAAGCCTGCCTTCCCAGAGTGCGGCAGAGGACTTTGAGGGATCAAAACGAGCAGGATCCGATAGACTACCGCGTGATTGTGGTGCCCAGCCAGCTCCGATGGAAGATGCAATAAGTGTCGGGACCATGGTCATCAACGAAGGGCTAGAAACAATTAGATACCATCTCGCAAACCAAACACTAACACGTACAGAGGAACACGTTTATCTTCGTGTAGTCTAGCCTGACGACTCTTCACAACGAATGAAGACGAGCGAAGTCGTCCGCCCCGTAGGTTAGCGAACGTGGCGAGATTATCACGCACAAGTTCGATTGCAGAGTTCCATTCACCATCTGGGCGAGTTTTCGGAAGATCGCCTTGGGGTTTGGGCAGTAAGCGCATTAGGATGAAGAGGCGTTCAAATGGTCCGTTGGGCAGCAGGCGGATGAGCGCACCGAGGGGGATGGATACGAAGCCAAGGGCGAGTGAGATACCCCATTCAGGGCCTCCAATACGCGTCACCTGGAACGCGGCGCCACCAATGAACACAATGACCACTTGCACACCGATCTCTACAAACCAGTCGTGAGGGCAGTCCAGACATAACATGATTCGACTTACCGATAAGGGTAATAACTATGAAGTACCAATTGTTGAGCATGCCTTCAAAGATGTTGAGCTTCCGATCCAGCCTTCGCGAATTTACCGAGTTGGATATCTGAGCAAAAACAAACGCATTGAAGACCAGCGTCTGCACAATGGTGTCATTCCCCGACGTCTCCTCAAGGCCCAGGATCTTGATGCCAAGGAAGTGGAATAGCAGGATGACGGTGATCTGGTAGACGGACTGCAACAAGATCTGCTTGTACATATCCACACTGAAAAGCGGCGCCGTCTGCTTATCAGGCTTCCGGTCCAGTAACGCCGGCGACGCAGGGTCCGTAGCGAGCGCAAGTGCAGCGAACGTGTCCATAATGATATTGATCCACAACAACTGAACAGCCGACAGCGCCGACGTTTCAGAATTAGAAGCGATGGCGGTTACGGAAGTTATCACCACGGCAGTAACGTTGGTGGAGATCTGGAACTGTAGGAATTTCCGGACTGCGTCATTGACGCAACGACCCCACATTATTGCCTTGACGATGGAGGAAAAGTTGTCGTCCATGAGAATGATGTCGGACGCCTCTTTGGCTACTTCTGTCCCTGTTATGCCCATTGAGAATCCCACGTGCGCCGTCTTGAGAGCGGGTCCGTCATTCGTGCCGTCCCCAGTGACGGCAACGATCTCCCCGAGCGTGCGAAGCTTCTCCACCAGTATCTTCTTGTCATTCGGCGACGAGCGAGCGAGGACCTGGAGCCGTGGAACGATCTCGAGCATCTGGGCTTGGTCGAGCTGGCGAAAGACAGGTCCCTCCATGATGATACCACCAGCCGTGTATATACCACACTGCGTGGCGATCGAACGCGCCGTCAGCACATTATCACCTGTGCACATCTTCACAGCGATACCAGCTTTGCGACAATCAGCTACTGCTTCTCGAACACCATCCCTGAGCGGATCTTCAATCCCGACGATTCCGATCAATGTTAGGTCTTGAGCAATGACGTCGTATGGCACCTAGAACCCAATGAGTATCTCAAAATATCACTAAAAATACACCTACTTCGTCGATTGCGATGGCTTGCATTCCTGGTGGTGGCCAAGACGAAAAATCCCTATAGCACAGGGCGATAGTCCGCAGAGTCTGGTTCGCATAGAAAATGATAGTCCTAGAGATGTTCTCTTCCGAGGAGCCATCGATCTCTGCCACCTCGACATCATCAGACTGAGCATTGGAGTGAGAGTTCCCATGCTGCTCTACAACGACATGGCTGTTGCACAGCTTTGTCAAGATCTCGCTAGCGCCCTTGACGTAGAAGCGATATCCATGTTCGGTCTTGACCACCGCGCCCATAGCCTTGCGCTCGCTAGAAAATGGAATCATCTGCACAACCCTCGCCGTGTCCCTCGTCTCCTTATAATCCGCCCACCCAAGCTCCTTCGCGAAGGTCAAAAGCGCCGTCTCCGTCTTACTTCCCACGAAGACGCGCTCCCCACTCTCCTTCTCCACATCCTCAAACGCAGTGGAGTTCACAGCGATAGCTGCATTGAACAGCGAAAGAAGGGGCCGGCTCAGAACGGTATTGAGCATCGATTGGTCGATGCTGAAATCATCGCGGGGGTCTGTCGAATCAGAGTTCCGGTGTGGGCTTGGGCTTCTATTTGCATTTGTGCGCGCTTGGTTGTCTTCGAGTTTACGCACGAATTTGGCGTGGATCCCGACGGAGCCTGCGACTACGGACATGACGTTGCGAGTGAGCGTACCGGTCTTGTCGGTGCAGATGACGGAGGAGTTGGCCATCGTCTCGCAGGAGCCCAAGACGCGCACCAGGAGGTTTTCTTTTGTCATCCTCTTAGTGGCGAATGCTAAAGCCAGGGTCACAGCCAATGGAAGTCCTAATTATAAACACACTCGTTAGGGCATAACACATTTAACGTAAAAAGTAGAGCGTTCACCTTCTGGAACAGCAACTACGACCAAGGTAACCGAAATGATGAGGATCTGAACGAACGCCATACCATTCTGGTCGGCAGATCTGTAGCACACCAGTTAGAAACAGTACGGATATCATAACTGAGATTTGTCACCTGGCAGGCGAGCCGGTAGCGAGTTGCACGATGAACCTGATCATCAGAGTGGAGAAGAGAAAAATGCCGGCAAGGCTTCCTATCTTCGCGATTAATTCAGCCAGAACATTGAGCTTCAACTGAAGCGGGGTGTGCTCGGTCTCCGTCCTAAGAGCTAATGGAGTTGGGGTTAATGGGGATGTTGGTGGGTAAAGAGATACACACCCATCATGATCCTGCCGTTGAAGCTCTTCGTGCCAACTGCCACGACGAGATAGCTACCGACGCCTTCCAGAACCTTGCTACCGCTGACGACAAAACAGTCTGTGTGCGTAGATACGTGCTCCCCTCCGAGGGCGCCACCTTCAGCATGCACACCGCTTAGTGTCTGCTTCAGCGACACGCAATTTGCATAAGACGCCTTTTTGATAGCATCCGATTCGCCAGTTGCCGCTGATTCGTCACATCTGACGTTGTGCCCGGTTAAGAAGATGCCGTCGCAGGGGACAATTTCCCCAGGTTCTAATAATGCTACATCGCCGACTACGACTTCCTGTGCGCACAGGAAAAATGAGATGAGACGGCGTTGAATTGAATGAGAACAAGCTTACTTTCACATCGACGAGATGTTCGATGCCGTTGCGGATAACTTTGACCCCACGTTCTTCCTTTTTCTCGTTGAGGGTCTTGAATTGCCGTTCTTTTTGCCAATCATTTATCGAGCCAACGACAACCTGCGAAAGGTTGAGCATTGGATGAAAAAAGAAAGTGTAGCTAACTTACGACGATAAGAACCGCGATCATAATGGCAACACCTTCCACCCAATCCACTGGGGGTTCGCCGGCAGGCTGAGGCGTCCCAAAATCTTGAAACAAGCCAAGCGCGAGAGAAACAACCGCTGCAATAGACAACAAGACCTTGAAACATAAGGTGAGTGAATATTGGGCCTGGCCAATTTGATAGACACGCACAAGAACTTTATCTTGCAAGGCAAGCCACATGAGGGCAAGTAGACTTTTGCTGGTTCGCTGGGGAAGAACATTCTCTCCAAATACGCGCCTGCGATCTTCCATTAACGCCGAATGAGGGTTGTCGGCAACTTCGATCTCAGCGCGATCGTGGGGTGCGGGGACGGACAAAGGTTGCCGGTCATGCCTTTGGGAAGCGCCTACTCCAGCACCTGATCTGTTGTCTGGAGTGTGGGTTAGTGTTAAACCCTTGGAACCGTCTGTTCCTAGGCCCTCAAGAAGGCCGTTGATGCCCCCCAAAGCCTCGAGGGCGTCGAGATTTTTGGGGTCGAGAAGACTGGCCAATTCGACTGGTCTGAATTTGAATGGACGGGGGTCGGCCAAGTCATCTTGGACAAGTTCGACCTTTGGGACATCGCCGTTGGTCTGAAGTGATTTATGGCTGTCAGACGGATCTCCATGGCCATTGGCGTCGGGTGAAGGAGTTGTCGTGACGACATTTTCAACGGAAATATCGGATTTAGTGGGAATGGACCTGGAGAGCACGGAGGCGGTGTCTACGTGCGTGTGGGTAGGAGAATGCATCGTGCTAGCGGGACCCGATCTAACAGGATGAAGGTGAACCATGCCATAATCGCCACCGCCGTGGTCTGGTTCTGTTTCGTCGAGGCTACTGTGACCCTCATGGGAACTTGCAAAGGTTGCGTTGCTAGGCTTTCGCCGATGAACCGAGACCTTGTCCATTAAAGGACTAAGCAAATGCAAGGAAGAATAACCACTGCGTTCGTCTGGTTTGTTATCCCTCAGTAATAATGAGGTAGGGAAATTGCCAGAAGATTGAGCTGATAATGTGGGAGACGGAGGAACAATCAGAGAAGCCCCGTCGTTTGATGAGACCACGGTAGGTGATGGAGAATGAGAGCGAGAATCTAGTGAAACTCGACGCTGTGATTGGGCGTGGGGGGACAACAGGGTTGAATCTGGTTGTGTTCGGGAGACAGCATTTGTCGACGGTGAAGCGAACGGTGGGATTACTGTATGATTTGAGGAAAGGTCGGTTGTGACTATCTCAGGTATGTTCCCCTCTGCTGCCGCCATGAGATGCTTTGCTGTTAGGAAGGGAAAAAGTTCCAACTCAGGAAACCAATGGTGGATTATATAAATGACGTGACAAGTGAGGCTGTGAGGCAGTGCGTTCTATGTAGAAATTCTGATCTTAAGGCACAAATTAGGAGGCCTTCATGTTGTGTAATACCAATATGGTCCATCCAACCCATATGTCCCATGAAACGATTTTAAATGATTTTCGACAAGTTGTAGGATGATGATGGCAGCGACAATGATTTCCTTTTCTGTAAACATCAATGTTTCGCAAATCATCTCCTTTCTTGGCACTGCCGCCACCGCAGTCGCCGAGCTCAAGCTTCAATCGGTCACTTATTCATCCCGGACAATCACATATGATACTGCAAGGCTCCCGTGCTAACCTTCATCTCACCTCAATCTCTTATACTTTCCGAGGACAACGACGTCACGTCTTGCTATCAAATTACCTCTTCCTTACTCTGACCCCACCGCCAACGCACTCCAGATTCTCGACTTCTTTCAAACATGCACCACCAATGTGCCAGGACGATCACATCTCCTTGGCGCTTGTGCTATTCAGGGGCACCCAACCGCTTCTCCGTCATGTTCTACTCAGAATTCTAATACAGCAGCCATAACCCCTCATCTGGTTAATCAGTTTGATAAGCGTTCATGCCATGTTCCAACGGAAAGTAACCCCTTTACTTGCTTCGGCATACCAAGAACGTGTCTTGTGGCCCCCCCTGAACTACATGCTGCAGTCCTCATTGATTCATCGCGGACTTCATTTCAGAAATCCTCTTACACGAATCCTTTAGCTCTATTCTATTCTTGGATCAGCCAAGGGTCCTTCAGACGCGTGCGTTTGACTTTTGCCTTCAAAATCACTGAACTAAGCGCTCAGTGTTGTGGAGAGAGACAAGGCATTGTTATAACTCATCCACACCGCCCGATCATGGTGATACTACAATAGGATTCCGCCAGCGGCCCTCGTGTGTCAGTATCACACAGCCCGCACAATAAAATCCTGATCATATTAGGCGGGACCATTGCCACGCGCTATCCACAAAACCCGCTTCCCGTACAAAGGAATTCTCGAAACCGGCAACCCGAGCCGAATATATATCATATTCTTTGTCCATACTGACCACCCCAGTCCCCTTGTCATCTCACTTTACAATTACATTCCATTCACCTTTGCGCTCCGATCGACAACGGGCACCCTCAACCGCAGGAATATGGAGATGCTAATGAATTGATCCAGCACCGTGGATCTGAACAGTCATAGCATAGCCCATCTAACAGACTCTATTGCATCTGCTGGGTTCGCCGCTGCACGCCTGCAATGAGTGGCGTTCTGTCAAGAATGACGTTTGGGGACTTGAACCGCGACAACTCATGAAACGCTGTGCTTCTAAGCTCATGTCACATCTGACCCGCAGTACGTCTACATACTTACGTCGGTGGCTTCAAGTTGGCTAAACTGCGGCTTAGTCTCGTCGGCAGTCGGAACCAAAACCTTTTAGTCTAGGATATTACCGTCGGCTATTTCCGTTTATGCATTGCCAAATGTAATAAAATCCCGCCTTTTCCCCTAATGTATATTTCAAATTCATGCCAGCGAATAAGGCTGTACAGCCTCCGCCATTCTTTTCCATTGGAACGTTGCGGCTTTTTAAAAAATACTTGTGGAAGCCTTCCTATATGATACACACCTACTCCGCTGGCTAGCCTCGCTATCAAGGAAGATGATATCGCACCGAAATGCGTTATTAATTGGTGTGCGTCAGTTACATTCCATTTTCTATATCCCTCAAATGACCTTGGTCGTTCTCGAAACGATGGTTCCTATCCACGGTTGGCAGGCACGATGTCACGTCACCAGCAAGTTATGACCGCATACATGCCCGTAAAGATTGTCCTGGGTCGTCGTTATCGACAAAGCCAACATCATGATTAGTTCAAACAGAACATTCTGATCTTTCTAAATGAAACCTCAGGCCACAGGTGTCCAGCCAAGCCCCTTATGATAGATAGCGCAAAATAGATTCAGTAACTGGCAGCCATGAGGAACGTTGCCATATATTCCGGTTTCTATTTGGCGCAGTCTGATCGAAATCTAATTCACAGCCATGGCGCGTACTACCCCGCCAATCGCTTGTAACATGCGCCTCGGCTGATGACAATCACACTGTCGGGATATCTGATAGTTCAAGCACGTTGCGCAGCCGCTGCGCATGTGATCATTGTGATAATCCAAATATCATCTCCAGGGAATCGGGACTGCGATTTATTCATAATTTGGCTGTACCGCTGGTACATGATTTGAACTGCGCCTGTACGGTGATATTGATCGAGTCAGCGTCGGTACTGCACTTGTGCCCCGGTGTAGATGGGATCACCAACTGACCAAGACAAGAGCGGACATGAGCACGTAATGCACTCACATCTTTGGCAAAAATGGTCTAGCGCAGGAGCACCAAAAAAACTACTTTGAAACTACTTACATGAACTTGCACAGGAATCTGGAATGCACACTTGCCTATTCCGGCAGGCGCGTGCATTGGGAGGCGCGTTATTCCGACTGCATCCCTCAAACACGACGTTAACTTGAGCTTAATAAAATGGATCAGGATCAGTCATTTGAATAAGCGATGGCGGTTTCATCGTGTTGCAATCGGCGAACATGATCATGACGGTACTCTACGTTCAAGTTATGGCTCGCACATTGCATGGTGTGCAAAAACAGCTCTTAGTTTGGCGCGGATATGAGTCAGTACTCATACAGACGGAGCCCGTGGATCGCCAACGTGCTGGGCGCCCAAGGAAACCCATCCCATACCCATCCTTGCGATCAAGAAGGACCTGCGATATCACCCTGCTGTGCTGACAACCCTTGGCAGATACTTTTCTTGCGACACAGAAAATGTTGGCGATCCGACCCACCTGAACTCAATCTCGGTAAGTGTTTCGCCTGCGAATGATGTGACTACTAATACTAATACTAATACTAATAGTGGCGGTCAAGGGAATTACGGTTTCCTGACGGTGGCGTGTGCTTTAGGAAAGATGCATAGCCCGAGACATTAGCAAGGGCTGGGTTGCCTATTCATGGGGCTCGTCTGACTTGCCCAGGAGATTAATGCGCAGGCCCCCAGAACTCCCGACGTAAGTGACCACCATTCCACGGGACTGGTTCGTCAATTGGACCTTTTGTTAATTGGGCTATCTAACAGCATTGCTGCGCTGGAGGGTTATATAACTTGTATTTCGAATCCCAAGCAATTCGATCGAACATATGACTCGACCTCGCGCGTTACGCCGACAAACATAGAAAACATCCGGTGACAAAATTGGAGCTTTGTTGTGCGTCTCTTGGAGACACATCAGAACATTCCTTGAGTTCGGACCTTGTTTACAGATACAGAGAAGACTAGGGTATGGATTCTGGAAACGCGTTGAGCTCAGCTGACTCGACGCCCCTGCCCATTGACAACGAAGTCCTTGGCATGACTGTACATTAGAACATGCCACTTCACAATATTCACACTACGATCGTGAGTCACCCGCTGAGAATGAGGGTGTTAATAGTAATACACATACACTCTAACAGGTCCTGCACCCTGTTTCGTGTTAAAGGGTTTTTGTCGAAGTTCTTGAAGGTGCTCAAGCAGAAGTTAACTTCGAACAAAAGACAAACCCTAAGCCGCTCGTGCTAAAACAAGTAACTAGTTGAGGCCTTAGGCCTTAGGGCCCATGACGTGATGGTTCTAATTCATTTCTCAAAGGAACGACGAGCAACTTTATGCTTTTCTCGAAGGTCTACAGAGAAACCTGACGTAGGTGCAACCGGAGCGCCCATCCACAACCCCTGACATTCCGTCACCAGCTCAGGTGTTTCGTACTTGCAAGAGAAATTCTCGAAGGCGTTCATGAAATAAACGAGCGGTCACGGGTATGCATGCCAAAAAACGTGTTCACCTCATGCCACTGTGTACTACTTTACTCTCCAGCGTCAAGTAATGTGAGACCCCATCTATGTTCTAGAAAACCATTGAAGATATGGAATAATCATATGGAAGAGCCAACGCATGGCGCCCCAAGCCAACCGTAAAGAGTGCAACGCAATTATGCGACCCAGTGCCTAAATAGAAGTTATGATACTTGCCTTCCCAGATGTCTATGCACCCGAGCTTACCACCTGCGGCGTAGGCACTTGGCCGCCAACAAGCTCGCTACCTGCGCCTTCGTCGTTCTTCTGCTTCAACTCGGCTTGACCCTCTTTGTCCATATCGTCTTGTTTGAGCTTGCTCATTTCCTTGATGAAGCTCGTGCCCCAGAAGGCCGCGGAGTATTTGTTGACGTATTTGAAAAGCTTGCGATGGTTCTCAGCACGCGTCTCCGTATCCATCGTGACAGCTTCGTGAATCGCGTCTGCGACTTGTTGAGGATCCCACGGGTTCACGACAATTGATCCGTTGAGACTCTGTGCGGCTCCGGCGAATTCTGAGAGGATCATTGCACCCTGACGAGCCTGCTGGCAGGCAATATACTCGTACGAAACCTGATGGTGATGACGTCAGAACATCACCCCACAGGTGAAGAACTGAGAAGATTTACCAGATTCATCCCATCCCTCGTGCTGGTCACCAAACAAACATCACTAATCGCGTAAAGGGCGCACAGCTCGTCGAAGGCTAGACTCTTGTGCATGAAGTGTATCGGCATAAATTCGACTGTACCAAAACGACCATTAATGCGACCAACGAGTTCGTTTACCGTTGACCGTAGGTTTTGGTAGTCTTCGACGTCTTGTCTAGATGGCACGGCGAGCTGAACTAACACGACCTGATGATGAATGCGAGTTAGTCAACCAGGCATTCACAAGAAGTCCCACACTAACTTTGCCGATCCACTCAGGGTGTTGCGTTAAGAAGAGCTCAAGAGCATGGAGTTTCTGGGGAACGCCTTTGATGTAATCGAGACGATCAACCCCAACGATGACTTTGACACCATTAAAACGCTGTTCTAGTTGAGCGATGCGAGATTTGACGGATTCCTTTTCTAGGTTCTGCACGTTGTTAACTTTAATGAGTCGTGTAATTTTACGTCGTGATGCATACCTTGATGAATGAAGAAGGTTCAATGCCAATAGGGAATGTCCCGACGTGAGCTAAGCGACCCTCAAACTCAACACCGTTGGGCATTGTGGGCAAACCAAGGATGCGCGTGCAAGATGACAAAAAGTGACGGGCATAGTCGTAAGTGTGGAAGCCAATGAGGTCGCAGAAAAGGACACCCAAGAGAATTTCCCGACGAACAGGGAGGATCCTGACACAGGGTCAGCGGGGTGATCGACCACTAAAGGAAGATCACTTACCTGTAAATTTCACTGCTGGGGAAGGGTGTGTGCAAAAAGAATCCTATCTTGACGTCGGGTATTCTCTCAGAAGATATATGAACTTCCTCTTCGATACCCTCCGCGATCTTGTTCAGCTCTTGTTTCTGGTATTCCCCTCCAGATGACCCGTCAACGAGGCCGCGTAGTATCATGGGAAGGAGCATGAGGTGATAGTCCTGCACCCATACCATACTACCGGGTGTGATTTGCTTGCGTACTGTTTCAGCAAATCGGAAGTTGGCCTGACGGTACATGAGCCAATTCTCCTCATCAAAGTTCATTTCTCCGGGATGGTAATGGAATAGTGGCCACAAAATAGAATTAGAGAAGCCGTTGTAATGCCCTTCAGCGACGTCATCATCAAGATATACAGCTTGACAAGAGTATTCCTCCATGAGACGCTTGTCGACATAAGCTCGGTCTTTGGGTGGAATGTAGAAACCTGGCCAACCGATCCAGGTGAAGCTCAACGACTTCTTGAAACCGGAAAGGGCTGATACAAGCCCTCCAGAAGACATTTTGAAGTGGTATTCGCCTGAAGCATCTTTCGTGATTGTGATGGGTAGACGGTTAGCGACAACGATGAGGTGTTTGCCCTCCATATCTGCAAAGCTTTCGGCGGAGGTAGGGAAGATAGAGGGTGCCATGGAGCGATGAAATTTATAAGTGAGCAGAGCTCCTTGAAAACATGTAGGAGAGGCCGAATACGGGTGATTATCGGATCTGTTATGACGAAATGGTTAAAGGGTAGCGAAAAGGCTGGCAAACGTTTGCGTGATTGAAATCCTATCGTGAAAAATGTCTAAATCGATGGCTGAAGAGACTTGTCGATAACTTGTTGATTGACCCCTGCAGCTGGTTGGCGGTCGGTTGAGTTCTAGACTTCTAGTTGTTGCACTCCAATCTCCTGCGTATGGGAATCTCTGAATCCGCTATGGTCCCACTAGTCCAGGTTTGGTCCGGTCCCTGTAACAGCGCCAGGCTGGCTTTCATGCTCGTACTACTACAACAACCAGTAAGAAACACACACATCGATCAACGTGTAACGATAAATAGAAGATTATCTCCAAGCTATATATGTATAGTCTACGTAGAAGCATGAATAGGCGCCTCACAATGTTCCTTTCCACTTATATATATTTGGTGAATCGTTTGATCAACACGAGTGAGCGATCTTATCAGCCTGCATGTGCATTAGATCATGTGCGTGACGGTAAATAACATGACACGATGTGTAATCTAGTCGAAGAGACCGAAACCCTGCAGACCATCACGTAAGGTTATTTTTATTTGTGCAAATCAAGAGTAACTTACCATGTCATCGTCAGACTCCTCCTTCTCTTCGGCCTTCTCCTCAACTTCAGCAGCAGCAGCAGCGGGTGCGGCCTCAGCGGCAGCAGGTGCGGCGATGGCAGCAAATGCTTCAGGGTTCTCCAAGTACTCCTTGGCCTACGCGAAGAATTAGCTTCGTTACTCAGCATAACTTGACAAAAATTCAGAAACAAGATTTGTGCATCCGTTAAAGTCAGCATTTTCAGTGTGTATGTTTGAAGCATCTCAATATTAGGCGAATCGAATTCGAGCTGACCTTTTGGGCACCCTCGAAAATGTAGTCGGTAGCCAAGCACAAAGCAATGAGGTTCTTGTACGAGTTGACAAGCGAGTGCGTGACCGAGACGACGGTGGGGTAGTTGAGGGCCAATGAGATGGAAGCAATTGTCTGGATACCGGACATGAAGCGGTCGATGAGCACCTTCTCATCGATATCAAGAACTTCAGGAGCGAACGCGTTTCCAGAGTCAAAGATCTGGACAACAGTCATACCATACGTGAACGGTGAGATGTTCAACATGTTGAGGAGAGTGGCTTCGGATTGGCCGACACGGCTACCAGCGGTAACGACCTGGACCTCGGACGAAATTTCAATGGTACCACGAGCGATCTTGGTGGGGATACCGAGGGCCTGGAAGAAAGAGGTCTTTCCGGGCTCCATACCGGTGTTTCCGGCTGGGACGAAGACATCCTTTGGGGCATAAGCACCGGCACGAGCGGGGGCGGCGATCTTGTTGGCAACAATGATTTCCCTAACCTCCTTGAGGTCTTTATCGGTGAAGACGAAACCGATGTTACCCCTGACGTGGGGAAGAAGACGCTCGAACTGGGGGTTCTCCGAAAGGATGGTACGAAGAGCACGGCGAACCATGGTGTTCTTGCCCATCAAAACGACACCTTTGCCACGGAGGGCAACACGAATCTGGTGCATCTGGTTGGAGCTAACATTGTCAACGTTGACGATGAAGATGGAGGCTGCGAGCGCGTTATTAAAAACGGATTGTTAGATAAATAAAAATATTGGAACGCACGATATTTGGAGATGAGTTCCTTTAGTTTGATGAAGTAAATTTCCTTTTGCGCGCGAGTAGCACCCATTGTGATTTCTGATACACCATTCGTTAAAACGTTAAGACAGGGTGATAAGTTATGCTACTCACATGAATATACAGATGTGATTGTTTTAAGTAAAAATCAGTGCCTCCCAATTGACCTCTAAAAGCCTGTCAGCCGAATCATGATTTCTGATCTAGCACTACGCACCAGCAGCGTGCCAATGGATTTTTCAAGGCGACCGACTGGATGAGGATTATGTGAATATGTGTATCCGGCGTTCCCGCTAAAGTTTCGATCGACCTTGCAGTTCTACAAACAAGGTTCCAAGTCCGCCGGGACATTCCGTTCCTTATGTTCGCCTTGTAACGTGACGTTTAACGCGTCGTGTTCCCAATTCGTCCATGCCATGGAATGTTGCGATGGTGTCTGTCGACCGTCCGAGTTTTGGGCGGCATCGACGGTGCTCAAAGAATCAGGTTTTTAGTTTTTATTTTGTAATATTAACCGCGTAATTTTTGACCGTCGCTCAATTGTAGGTTACTGTCTTCTGCTAGCGCCCATGTCCAAGAATGCTTGCCGCGCAGTACAGGGACCCTGGACACGAGCAAACGATCTTTCAGGACATCAGATGATCCTCAGGAGTCTGGCCCGTCCAATAGCACTCGCGCCATAAGTGCTCTTCAGGAAATCCTAACGTCCCCTGCCCTGGTTCTGGACCCTTCCAGGAGGCCGACACCCAATACTATTCGTTCATTTTATATCTCCGCAAAAGCACGGGGCCAGTTGTCGCAACTCGACTCAGGAATGCTTAGCGCTTTGATTGGTCTTTTTGGGTCCTTGTCTGTTGACTCAACAAGATGTGTGTATACTAGTTCACTCCTTCCCTATGTGAAAGATGGTCCTGTAGCTCGTGACTATTGGCCATTTGTGAAGGAGGTTGTATTATTAAAGCAGCAGAGGGGCATGAGACTGGTGCATCCAGATAGATATTGGATGATGCGAGCCGAGTTGGCGAGCCTTTCTCCCTCCAAAGATGGCCAGCCCGGTTGTAAGATAATTTATCACATTCGTTTGTAGTTCTGTCTGATCAAATCGAGCAGATACGCACGCATTTGATCGCTCTCTGTTCCGCGCCCGAAAACACTACCTCCACTTTTCTCGACAGGTTTTCGATCCAGATGTTCACATTCCATATCTGACGGCGCTTTTGGCGAGCACGAACCCTCTTCACAAGCAGTGGGCCATTGATGCGATGGCCTCCATCCTTCTCACTCATCCGTTTCTTCATGCGAAAGTGTTGAAAGTGTTATTGGGAATAGTTCATGACACAGATACCGCACATTTGAGATCCATTCTATCAGCTATCTCAATTCGGGTCACCCATTTTCCGTCGCCGTGTGGGGATACTACGAGGGCTCCTGTGACTGCTCCTGTCGATGCCACCACCTTCACGTCCGCTCTTTCGGTATTTCCATTGCCCGTGCCAAGTCCCTCCCCCCATATGAAAGTCATCACGGAGTTGCTCTATGAGACTTTTTCGTCCAACATTCCACTAGTCCATCGGCGAAGCAATCTGCTCCTGTGTTCACTGCTGTATAGCTGCAACAGCGGTGGAATTCCTATTTCATCGCTTGATTTTCCTTTGGATGGGGGTGCATCCGTGTGGCAGACCCTGTTCGCCCTTGCGATTCTCGAAGAGGTTACGCGAGCCGCGGGTCCAGCCCTTCTTAACGATCGGGCTCTCCGCGGACGTATACAAGAGATGATACGTTCTCTTCATGAGTCCTGGCTGCACCTCGTGCTCAATGAATCGCACCCGGCCCTCATTTCACGTGCTATCACAACTTCTCTTTTTCGCCTCTCCGGTGCAGTTGCAGATCCGAAGCTATTCGCGGTGTGCCTGGAATCGAGTACAAACTTCGGACTTTGGACCGGTGATTCTTCAGACACCGTAGAGGGACCCCAATTAGCAGCAATGGCAGCGATGCATCTTGCTGCTTTGATGCAAGTCCGTGGGTGTGGAGCGGAAATGGTCATAAAGACGTTGGGTTCCTACTCCACTGACGTGCAGCACCAATGTGCTGTTGCGTCTGCGGCTGTCAAGGACCTCCTTCATCGTGATGTTGAGCTCGCCCGCATATTGTACAACATTGCTGTCCGCAGTGGACGTGACATTGATGTCGATACCACATATACTCTGGCTAGAACACTCCCACCTCCTCATGCTGTGGAGTTTCTTAAGCACGAACGATTCTCGCGAGCACAAGTAGGAGGTCTCCTGAGCAGTATTGCTCGTTTCCTCAGGGAGACAAGGCATCAACATTACGACGCTGATCTGTTCGATGACGTTGGGATTTCCCTCCGCAAGCTCTACGCGATCTCCCCTCCCCCAATTCACTTCCGTGGGCACCTTCAGCTTCTTCTAGCCGAGCTATGCACGTGGGGCAGGGGATTCCAGACCACGGCTATTATTGCTAACGTCATCAAATTCCAACCGACCTTCTTTCAATTTTCGTTCTTGTTGCGGCTGGTTCGCCTCTTTTTGCGCCGCAAACAATTTCGTTGCGCGTTGCGAATGCAGAAAATTCTGGTTGACGTACGCGGGGGATGTGCTAGCAACCTGCGTTACATGGTCACTGCACGCCGCTGTGTGACAGCTAGTAGACGCCTATCCACGAAGGGGCGCAAGTCGCATACCTTGGCTCGAGGTGGCTGTTTCTGGGAAGCGGGGACTTCATTCAAGAGCGTTATGAGCAGTGGCCCAGTATACAACAGAGTTCTGCAAGGTTTAATCTACGCTAGGCGACCGCATGCTGCAAAGGTCGCCTTTAATCGTGTTGCAAGCAAGGTGGACACCAAAAGCCGGACAATCCTAGGCAACACGCTTTTGCACGGTGTCATAACACGTCCGTTCCCAAGAAACGGCAGATGTGTTCGGAAGCTCCTGCGACTCCTCGACAACCTCGTGAGCTACCAGCAGTTTGCGCCTGACAGGATAACTGTCAACATCATTTTGAAGGCGCTGATAGCTTGGAGGACTGCGTTCGATTATCGGCGTTTACGCGCGCTGTTCGACCACATGGTTCGTGGTGGATACCCTGCAGGGATCTATTCCCCTTCCCATCCGCCCTTTAGCACTCCGCTTCTGCGCACCAGTGGAACGCTCGTGTTGTCGAAGCTTCCGCCTTACATATCGTTTGAGCAGCATGCGAAGCCGATGCTCAAGATGTTTATCAAGGCATTTTATCTGCGGAATGACGTGGAAGCTGCGCGTATGGTAGTAGAGATTTTGAAGATCGAGCAGCAGAAGGCTACATTGCAGAGAGAGCGACGGTCAGTGGCGCGTTTGAGAGGGTGGATGAAGGCAGAGAGTAATACGAGCCGCAGGGATGACACCACTCATGTTCATAATGATAGATCATAATAGATTTTGGCTGCTACTGAGAGGAACTGTTGAAAACTTTACCGCCTTTCATTCATCGCACGGTGTCGCGTTGCGACCACAGTAGCTTTAACTATGTGGTGTATCGAACAAACTTAGGTGTCCACAGGTTAAACGACGTTTTAAACCAGTTCCGGTGCGACAGGACTTATGATGGCCCGTGGCTGTGCTTGCTGTATTACTTCATCTTGCAGTGTCAGTGGCACTCTGTTTTATAAACAACCATCATCTACACTCAACTTCACTCTTCGACATGTCGATCACTACAGAAGTTGTTTCTGTTAATGGTTCAGATTCGAGCTCTACGAGCTCATCAATGTCTATCCGAGCTACCAAGGTAAGCAGAGCATTTGAACTTACCAGGCCCCTACTGAGCAGCATGTCTCAGCGCAAATTCGATGATGCCCTCCAGAGCCTCGACAGTGCCGTAGCTCCAGTGAAGTCTTTACCTGAAAGGCCAACAGCTCCCAAACGACCACACATGACCCGCTCTCTCTACTCTACGCTCGCCAAGTATGGGATCCAGACCAACATACCAAAACCACCCATCGAGTCAGTCAAATTTCGCGGTTTAGGACTTGGAAGTCTCTGAACTTGCTCTCGTCTTGCTCTATTCTCAATAGTACTCTGGATAAGCATGATATTTCTAAGGCTGCTCCTCACCTGGCTGCGATCTTGGCACGCTCCAAGAGCAAAGGAACTACCCCTTTTGCACACCCCAGCCTTCCAGCATCAGCTTCGCTCGCCTCAGAATACCGACCATCATCCACTCAGTCATTTTTATCCCGTCTATCTACCTACAAGTTGGCGACATACGCGAACAAGCCGCCCCAAATTGACGCCGTAGCTGCAGCGAAGTGCGGTTGGATAAACGATGGCAAAGACAGGCTAGTGTGTGGAATTTGTGATGTTTCATGGGTTGTCGCGGGGCGAGACGGCATGACACGAGAAGCCGGTAAGGTTTAGAAGGTAGGTAAATGACAAGGTACACTGCTGAGCGTTTTTCTTTCGTACCATAGCCAATGCGCTTGTTGAGAAGCAGCGCAACCAGCTAGTAGAGATGCACAAGGACGGATGTCCTTGGCGTACTAGGCAGTGTGATTGTGAGCTTTTTTTCGTCGAGCAGCACCTCGTCTCCTTTCTCAACTAATTCATTAGCATCGATTTACCGCGTGCCGCTGCAAGCACCGGCTGTCATGGCACGGGACATCAAATCCAATGCGCTCGCTCTAGAGCTTCTGTTGACAGACGTCGTGATGAAACATCCATTGGTAAGTCAATCTGCAGCATTTTCCTGTGTGGTGCTTATTCATTCCATCAGTCGGTCTCTCAGCTTGCCTCACTTCGTTCAGCAATTACCTCAGTCAAGCCTCCTCAGGCGCAATCCGAATCTGAGAATGAGTCGGCAATGCACGTTGATGCAGGCCCTGAGCCATCTGATACCGCAATTGTGACTGCCCTCTTCGGTTGGTCATTGGCTCCGCCTGCTCCTCCCTCGGAACGTAATCATACTCCATCATTTTCTCGAATAGCTACCATGTCCAGACCAGCTTCCCCGTCTCTGTCTAGATCCTCATCAGTTTCGCGTACCGTTGAGTTGGGGCGGGCAGATTCGCCGTCTCCGAGGCCCTCCTTTCCCCTTACTAGTATCTCACAGTTGGGAGGTACACCTTTACGCGCACGTATGCCACGGCTGAGCGACATCGGGAAAAGCACCCGGGATGCATCTCTTCTACACTGTTCCTTGTGCCAACGGCGCGTCGGCCTTTGGGCATTCACACCTCAGTCTACTGCATCACCGCTAGACGGCAGCCCGCTACCACATTCATCGACCAAGAAGAGGCAGTTTGATGTGCTGAATGAACATCGATCGTATTGCCCATTCATCGTCCCCTCAACGGTGGTACCGAAACTGCCCATGCCTTCTACCTCGCCTCTTTCTGCAAACGTAGCGGCAGATGGCGCAATTGAGGGGTGGCGTGCTGTGCTGACCGTTGTGCTTCGACACGGATTGAGTGAGCGGCAGCGAAATGCACGCTTATCACTTTCCGGAGGGGATCATGAAATAATGCACGGTATTGATGACGAGCTTGAAGGCGTAGAAGCTATGGTAGCAGGAGTAAAGAGCAAAGGGGTGAGTTTATGCGCACAACAAGACATTTCGATCGAAGACTAATTGCACATCTTGCAGGGACGAGAATTATTGAAATATGTCAAAGGACTATTGGGTTGATGTGTATCTTGTATTCATGCTTGCTTGCTTTCATCGACATCGTTTGCTTTGGACAAAATGCACATGTATCTCCAATCTCGATGTCTCCCTGACCGAAGAGAGACATCAGATCGTCACGGTACAAGTAGGGATCTACCCAGTTCACATCTAACATTATCATCCTTAGCCACTTTATTCATAAACAGCTGTAATTATGCGAATGTTACGATTTTTTGTGAATTTTGTCTAATTTGCCTTGGGAGGGTTTTCCTGATGCTTCCTTCAATCAGCTTGAGGGGATCATCATCCAGCATGCTGAAACTCACCACTGCTAGATGCCCTGCCCTGGTACGCCCACCAGCTCGCCGATCTCATTTCTATAGTCTGAGATGTCCAAAATGTGCCATGACGTATACATTGCATTAATGATTGTACTGGAGACAAGTAGCATCCCCGCGCTCGCATTGTTGAAAATGACGAGCGTAGAACAACATACCAGCAGCAGTCCAATATATCAATTTATTTTTCGCGAACGAGTGTATTGTTCCCCACAGCAATATTATAACACTCGTTCGCGAAGAATAAGATGGAATCGAGTGTGACTAATAGTTGGATACCACCCTGATTATCTAGCTCGTCGTACCCTTGAGCCCACCGATCAGATCGGCATTAATTCCACGCTTTCCACAATTATGGCTGTGAGGAGCGTTTCGGCCTGAAAGTCGGGTTCTTCCTGTCTCAATGCGACAGCTGGAGATGTAGTTTCTGGGCGCCGGATCTTTCCGTCAAGGATAGTGAATGTAGCATGAAATGGTATGTTACTGTATGCATGTATGTGTTTGAATCCGTATCATCACGCCGTGACATCTCTAACCATTGGCGACCTCCTGTACTGTCGCACCCACACGTCTTGTAGAGGGAAAAAAATCTTCCAGAGTAAATGAATAGGCCACAATGCGCGCTGCAGGAAGGTAGCCTGGCGTCTGTGTACCCAGTTCTGTCTCTGAAGCATGACGACAATGTAAATCGTGAGAAGCGTAAGCGAAACGGTGGCCACCACGTAGTGACCGAGTGTTTGTGTCCCATTGTTGATTTCTTCAACGTTCATCGTAAAGATAGACTGAGGACATGTGCAGTCAGAAAGGATTTGCACACAAGACCTCTATGCTTACCGCAATGAAACTTGCTGGTAGGAAGACTAACGTAAGGTATGAGAACCTCTGCATCCGCCTACTATCCTCAGTATTGACGATTGCAAACGCAAGTTCCATCGCATTCTTCAGTCGGCTGCTCAGCATCGTCCGTCGCCTTTCTAGACGATCAATTTCGCTGAGTAGATTATTGCACTCCTTCTTCATAAGTGCATCAGAGTCGCTGCGCCCTTTGTCGGACTCCATGGCCGGATTGGGGGTCGTCTCGATAAACTTGACTGATACCTCGAAGCCATGAAGGAGTGATTGGTAGTGCAAAAGACGCGCTTCGAGGACATGGAGGTCGTGTGTAAGTGAGATATTATCCAGATGCAGTACATGTAGTTCCTAGATGTGCTTGAGCAATCACTTCTACGCTGCACAACAACTACATACCAGCTCACTAACATAGCGGTATAGCAAATCAAGGGACTCATCCCATGCATACAGCGCATACCATAAAATCGCGAGAAGGAGGAATGTCGGGTCTTTGGAGCTGCCGAATATATTTTGCCAGTACACACTTTCCCCCACGAGCTGTATGAGCGAGTGGAGATGCTTCGCAGATGTTCGATGCCCTGTAGACTCGGGATGATAGGATATGATAGTGTTTTCTTTTACGTCGCGGACCATGTGGATTGCGAGGAGGTCAATGAAGAGCATGCGGCCATCTAGGAGGGACGTTTGAGCATGAATACATTACTGTAAGGACATAAATATATATACCGCTTGTGGAAAAAGGAGCCTGGATATCGATCGGGGTATCTGCCGGAGGTAAATCGGATGACTATGACAGGTGATGAGCCACCTACTGGTCACGAAGCCCCATGGTTCAGGGTCAGTTGGCGATGGGCGAGTACGTGGTGGTAGCAATTTATGTTCTGGTCGTAAGAATGGCAATGTAATAGTGATATCTATCATGCACATGAGCCATGCGACCCAAAACGGAAGGTTTAGACTTACGATCTCCTTTTCTTTGATGAGGTGCTTCCTGATATCGTGAGGGTATCCAATAAATGGAAGACGTGAAAAAGAATGGCTCGATATCGTATCTATGTATGAGGCCTCAGAGCAAGCAGAAGAGCAAAAGACGTCACATACCTTGTTCCCAACATGCATAAGACCGGTTCCGTCAAATCATCCACAAATAACGATCGTACTCGGATGTTTTCTGGTCGCTACAAATCACATCTTGATTAACAAGCATACCATAGTTCACACGAGACTCACTTTCTGTGACAACAACTTCCAAAACCCATCCTGACCTTGAGTCGACACTACTGTAGTGTCACCATTTCCTCCCACATCTGATTTGACAAACCTCCCGTCTGGTTCATGCACATCCATCCAGTAAATAGTGCTATGTTGATTAGTCGAACACTTTTCAAACATCTTACTTCGCTTTACTTGATCTGTAGTCCAGTTCCTGAACTGGTTCTGAGGGTAACCCCGCCAGGATGGATCTGGCACTTCAGGGTCGGTCATATCATTCGTGTCAGATTTAACGTCCAAGTTCATCCATGGCCATGGTCCCGACGGTGCCGCATGTCGGTATCTGGGAAGAGCATAAATTAGTCAAAACAAGGAAACCAAGTGGACATGAACAGAACTTACATGGGATCGGGCACTACACGTGGCAAAGCTGCACCCCTTAAGGCTATATCTTGAGGAGCATTAGAGTTTTTTATACCGAATTTCATGATGCAGCTGAGTTGGAGTTAGCTCACGCCCTGCATGAATTCTGAATTTATATATGGTTGAGGTGTCATTTCAGCACACCAGGGTACTGATGAACGCCATGCTTCAATCTGACCTGTGCGTTGTGCACGACCAACATCCAGCATGAGCGGCTACTTGTAAACCATTCCCACAGGACTCGGAAGCACTCCGAATTTAGAACCTCCTTTTGCCTACCCGCTTATCTTCATCCACTGGCTTAGAAGGGCTTCAGTTATGAACGCACGCTGAGATACATGAGGCATTTGAGCAGCAGGTAACGACCTTCTTCATCTCAGCGCAGCAGGAGCTCTGGAACGTGATCGAGGTGCGGTGTTCCTTTCGAGCGCGTCCCGCATAAATAAATAGCAAACGCCGGCAGTAAGTTTTCACGAAAATGGGGACCCTCTTGATAAGTTGATACTGATTCAAGATACTTTGAATAGAGAGCAATCGAAGGTGTGCACCTTGGTTCTCCAGAAACTTTGAAAGCACCTGGACAATGTAATCCATCAAGGCTCTGCAGGCGTCAGAACCTTTTACCGTAAGGAGGGTTCACAGTTGCGTTGGTGAGGCGTTTTTTTGCCGAATTTATCGCTTTGCTGCTCACCTGAGTCTGAATTGTACTCGAGCGCTAGATTGACGCGCTTCAGGGTTATGGTGCCCATCCGCAGTGCGCACCTAGTTAGGGCGCAGGATAGACGCCGATTCTTAGCGAGTTTCTGGCTGCGAAACTGCTTGTAAAGCAAGGCCAAGAAGACCGTCAGCAATCAGCCCAAAGTCAAGCCGGATAAAGCTCATTGTTGATCATATGTTAGTTTCGCTGGTAAGGTTAAGACATGAGCATGGTATACAGCCTGGATATTTTGTCCTCATAGTGAGCTGCGAGGCATGGTGAAGTGTTGGCGAAGTGGTACAGTGAATCTAACGACTCGGAGTCGATCAGGAAGTGTGAAACCAGTGCATGAATTATTACATAATGTATATTGCCGTGGCTCGTGACCAGCACCCCTTTCAAGAGATGTGTTGATCAAGGGCGTGGTGACCAGCGAGAGTTGCATATGGTACTTACAGTAGTATGGCATGGCACGTCTCACCATCCTTTGGCGATTTTGATCCACGTTCTCCACCTGGATGCAACAACTACGCTGAGACTACCACCACTAGCGCCGCGCTGATTCTAAAGGGTGCGGAATGAAGAACATGATGAATCGTCTCTTTTCTCTCTCCTCTTCTCCCCAGGGCCATACCCCTCGCTCACGCAGGATTCCCCTTGTGGACGTCTTTGTGACACGAGGCAAATATATAAATTTTTGACATTCATATCGTGATGCTGATATTGTTTTGTAGCGCGCTGCTAATGCCCACAGTAGAAAATCATTCTAATCTGTCCACCAGTCCTCTGAGCTCGCTAGCAAGCCCACCTGGTGCCTCAAGCAGCAGCATACCACCAGCAGCGACATCCAATGTGATCGACGGAGCCTACTAGAAACTAATCCCCTCCTCCGTTGGACACTGAACATGTTCCAACTTCCAAACATCGGCTGCTTTGCAGTTCTCACCAAGTCGGGAGTCTTTCACGCATTGGACAAACAGCTTCGTCTGCTTCCAGCTCCCTCTAGGCTTTCTGTCCTTTCCGAACTTTTACGTTAGAGTAGATATCACCACATGTACTAAGCATTCGAAGACACATGCAATTCGGTGTTGCTCCTAATAAACGACTGCTATTGTACTATGATACGCAGCATTCAGATCATAGAGAAAAATTACTAGCAGGTTGCGGACCTGGACTCCCGAAAAAACAAATTTCGAATCTGTTAACTGTTCGAAGACTTCACTATGAGCTCATGCCCAAGGTGCGATCGTAGAGAAAAACTATTATCAGCAAGTTTCGAACCTGCATCATCCAGGAGGAACAGATTTCGAATCTGTTAACCACTTGGCCATGAGTCTTATGGTTGAGGTTCGAAGACCTCTCCATGAGTTCATGCCCAAAGTGCGATCATGGAGAAATACCACTGTCGGCGGGTTTCGAACCTGCACGATCCAGGTGGAACAGATCTCGAATCTGTTAACCACATAGACTAGTTAATATAAATCAATGGATTCAAGCTAAACATGCTAAGCGGGTAAGGTCTACCTGACGATGTGGCTGTCTGTGCAGACGAAAACGACAGTAGCCAACCGTATTATCGTGAACCGCGAATCAGTCCACATGTACCAACTCGCACAACCGTACGAAGTGCGCGAACACGGGAAGAATTTGATGTTAGTGGTGGTCTTCGATGAGAATGCATACAACAGTAATGTCCTGTCATCGCTCGGTGATAGACTGTACGGCCCGTATCGATGTCGGTTTGTATGCATAATCTCGCGCGTATATGGGCTAGCCCACATGTACAGCTGCGCGTCTGTATGGTGGCCATACTTTCCCGTGACAACACGTAGACGGAATCAATTTATAGTGGTTAGGACAAGTCGTATAATCGAGTGTACCGAGAGGGTAGTTGCCAGCCAATGATGCCCGCAGGAACGAAAGTTACTTCTCCCTCAGGCTGAAATTATGGTAGCCATCAAGCCAATGACTCATTGCATCCATGTGGTCGCCTGTCAGTACAAGATCAATACGAGAATAGATTGATGGGACGAGAAATCAAATCAGCCACAACATGGAGAAACACGGTACTTCTGAAACAGGGCCGACATGTAGATTCAGGGATAGTATTCTGTAGGCGATGCAGCTCAGCGCCTACTCACCTTGGCGCATGCAAGTGACCACTTCCTTGTCAACGCTCCTGCTGACCGAGACACCGAAAAAGATTCAATGGCGGCCACCACCCATGAAGGCAGGTCCCAAGCGCCAACTCAAAAGGAGATACCTCATCTCGAACTGACGCTCAAGGGTCATGAGAAATCGTTGAACGAGATAACTTTCATCCATGGTACCCGTCTCCTCATCACTGGCTCCCACGATAAGAGTCTTCGGGTCAGTGGGATCTGGACAGGGAAACAAGTGGGCAGCAGAGTAGTTGAAATGTAGCTCGAACCCTAGTATAACGATGTACACAGCCAACAATGGCGAGGTTTGAAGCACACACATGAGTCACATTAAATTCATCCATACATTTCCCGCTATTCGTACCATCATGATGGTGCCAGACTCCCAGCCTAAAAGAAATCTGTTAGACTTTCAGACAACATTTTAAAGGCCGTGGCACTGAAAAGGTTTCATTCCCTAACTCACTGAAATGATGTGAATTGCCATCAGAAGGAACGACTCATTTCTAGCTTAAGGCCTGGGTAGGGAGAGGTTCACAGACTACAGTGCGTTACCAAATCGAAAATGTTCGAGTGATAGACTCGGAGGTACCAGTAATCTAGTGAACTCCAAAACGGTTAGAATCGTGCGAAATATTGTTTGGACATATTATCTAGTAGATATTTGATCTGATTTTGCCATTTATATCTATCAAAACCTCCGATTCCCCGATCTACTTAGTACAAGTTGCAACTGGAATGGCCAGCAGGAAGTCCACAAAATTGCGTATACCGCATTCTCAAGAGAATTTCGAGCTGGTTGGAATTTTGGAACAACTAGCACCTAAAGAGTCCACGCAGGGCAGGAGGATCGCCCTGGTATGATGCCGACCATTATTCCAATCTTTACAAAATTACTTGACTCATTGTATGTTCCAGATTCTCCATGGGGCTATGGGGTACGTTCCTACTATTTCTGCTCTTTCTTTCTTCTTATCTCACTTCAGGCATAAAAACTATTTGTTCCAAAAGCGTCTTGCACTATGTTTCCCGATGGACTCATTTAGATTTGATTTTCGGTCTGTCAACTGTTCGTCTTGGCGTTAATCTCAATTCATGTAGAACAGCGGATATCACGAAAGTGGGGGCAAACGGACAAAAGGTGGACTTGTGAAAGACGTCGAGGACCTTGTGACGGTCGTTTCTTACCTCCGCAATACGTATGGGTATGAAATTGATGTAGTGGTGGGTCACTCTCGTGGTTCTGTGGTCGGGATGTATTGGCTATGCACGTCCAAAGAGGGTCAATGTGTTCGTGCCATGGTCAATGTGTCAGGCCGTTACCGAATGCATGTGAGAGAAACAACTTCCCGCGTGCCGCAAAATAACTGAAATACTAGCCGTGATTAGCGAGTTTACGGTAGGCTCAAGGGTTTCAAAGTCCAGACGGTCGGTCATCTGATCCCAATTTCTAGATGTTGCCGCGACCTACAAAGAGCAGTGGGATGCCAAAGGTTACTACGAGCGGACCGTAACGGTTGCTCGACAAACAATCGTGGACAGGATCTATCCACACGATATGGAGGAGATCTCTCAGTGGAATACCGCAGTCATTTGGGACAAATTTCCTGATCAAATCCATGTTCTGACAATGCATGGTCTCGTCGATAAGACAGTTCCTGCGTGAGTGTTTGTAAACTAATAGCGGATGACAGGGAACAAAATTCCCATTGTATCAGATATGACGCGGTTATTTACTCTCGAGCACTTGGTGCCAGAACGCCTGGAACCCACAACCTCCATTTAATAGAGAAGGCCGATCACAATTTTACAAATGTGAATCTCGATTCTTATCGTCATAGCTACTGTTAACAACATACTTAGCGTCAAGACGAGGTTGTAGACTGCATCCTGGAGTGGTGGGATGCTCTTAACCAAAGCCGCTTGAAGACAGGCATATTAATGACAGGCGTACGTGGCAAACTGTGACTACAAGCGCCTGGCCCTTTCGAAAACTAATCAAATGTACATGATTTTTCCTGGACACTAAGGAGTGGAAATGTATTCAGTGAGTCCACCGCCCAGAGCTGCCCACACCATAATTTGGACCAGCTTGCGAATTTCCGCTGTGCCGCAGAATTTCTGGGCACATGGGCTCTCATATTCAACGGTTTCACCCGTTGGTTCATCCGTGATGAAGTATTTTAATCCCATTTTCATGGCACGGAAAACCAGAAAACATCGCCAGCTGTGTCCGCAGCCAAGACGTTCCTCCGAACGGCTCCCTTGGTGTCAAACGTGCAAAAGTTGCATATTCAGATGCCAGCGCATCTGAGGGCGAGAAAAGTACTGGGAGCACTGGTTCCCGCAAGAATATATTCCTCGCAGATGGCACAGAGCGGGAACCTGTATTTTCCAAGCCTCGAGGCTCTGATAAAGGTGCTGAGCGTCTTGAGCTCCTGCAGCACGCTCGGGAGGAGCGCGAACGCAGGGAGACAGACAGCAAACAACGCTTGGCTTTGAAGGATGGCCTGCGCGCTGGAGCGTTTGTTGTGGAGAAGGACAATCCTGTTCGGCGGGCAATGGGCCCTGTGCGTCATTCGTAAGTTGCCGGCGACATCGACATTCTTCATATCATTCTTGATTTATTTTCTTGTATGTGCGATACCTCTTTTCCTACTGTTATGTTTCCTGCGATGTCCCATGCTCTCACACCCCTGCGACACCCCATCTAATCTCAACTCCATTGATACATGATTTTGTTATAGTACGTATCCCTCACCCATCAGATCCGTTGATCCGTTCGTTTAAATTGACCGCATCCACCAATCAGTCGCTGCATTGACATGCCATACCTACATCGCTCTACTAGGCACAAGTTAGTTGTTCGGAGCTCTCGCGTCGAGTACATTTGCCTACATACATCTCGAATCCCATGTTTATAGCTAGTCAAATATATCGTGGTTATCGAGTACACTCAAGTTGGCTGATCTCATTTGAATCATTTGTAGGAACGCTCGCAGTAGTGGATATTGAATATGGGTCTTCTTCGACCTGGGCATGAAGACATCAGCCGCGATGTCAAATTCCACTATGCAAGAGAGGGCGCGACAGCCAAAATTGACATTCCGTTATACTGCTGGTTTTACTGGTCAGTACGTCGACGATCGACGGGCCACGTACTAATACTTACAATATGATATGAGCAACGACGACAAGTTGCTCTTCTGTGACTCAAACTAGCCGCGTGCTGCACGGTTGGCTGACTGAATCTAAGTTACAGTTCGTTCACGACTATAAACCTTGCAACTGCAACGCGCCCTAACCTTAAAAGCGGAAGGATTTACGTGTTATCGGTGATGAGGATGAAAACTGGCCCTGCCGATCGAACAGAGTCTGAGACAGGAAGATCAATTCTGATATGCTGTAATATATACTGCAATTGAGTCTAATCATGATGAGGACGTTGATGATGAGGAAATGTGAGTGATAGTTACACCAGTATCACGCTGCCTGGCGCTCGTACTGGGCTCGCATTCGGTCTATTTCTGCTTGCCACTCGGCCCTAACCTGCGAGAATAGATGAGTAAACAGTGCGATGAATTCTTGAAAGAACCTCACCCGCTCCTCTGCTTTCCTTACTGCATCCTCTTTCTGCCTCTCCGCTTCCTCTGCTCTCCTTACCGCTTCCTCCTTTTGCCTCTGCGCTTCCTCTGCTTTCCTCGTCGCTCGGTCAATTTCTGCTTGACATCGAGCCCGCTCCTCGGTCCGTCCCTCAGCCTGACCTTCCATCCTCAACTGTAAAAGTAAATGAGTGAACGGCGTAACTGATTCTGAGAGGAACCTCACCTGCCGTACTTCATCCTCCTTTGCTTTCCTCCTCTCTTCTGCCGCATTCTCAATGCGCGCCCACTGGGTGTGATAGTGCTCACATACAACACCCACACTGTCTGCCTTCTCTACCTTGACTCCGAGATAACGAGAGCGCCCCTCTCTCTCCGTCGTCTCGCGGCAGTCAGGGAAGAGCCTTTTGAGGGCCTCCCAGACAGTGTGCGCATACCAATAACACTGGTATTGGTACAGGTTATATGTTGGGGAATGGTTGCTGAGAGCGCACAAGAGCACGGATACCTGAATTGCTGATGGGCGAGCGGAGGCGGCGAAGTCGAGGTGAGAAAGACGTTTGAACCGGTCATATGTTCCGGATAGGTAAGAATCAATGGCAGAACCATTGTTCGGGGTGGTGAAGATGGAATCGCGAGCGGGGGTTGGAGAAATTGATGGCGAGACTATGTATGATGACTGTATAACCTGTCTTGACGAGCCATTGTTGTTCTCTGTAGAGTCTGAACCTGGAATACGATCTAATACTAAGATCGCGACGGCGTCTTCTTGTATAGGATGACGAAAGTGGAGGAGTAAAAATTCATGTTCTTTGCCGGCCGTGCATTTGCAGTAAACAAGGCGTTCAAGCTGGCACTGCGAAGAAAGATCGTTGCCCAAGAGGAGCGTCTGCCATTGTCCTACGTCGTTCTTACTATCGCCAGACGTAAACACACCAGGGGCGTCGGAAGGAGAACTCATGGAAGGACGGAATATCGCTGCAAGGAAACCACGAACACTGAAACGATTCGTTCCATACTTGAAGCCTTTGAAGGACATTGCAAGTTGACAAGGGTTTGAACGTTTGAACACGAGGCAAGTAGTGGCTGTATTATTATAGAAGGAACGCGGTCACCCTGTTTCATGCTTGCTCCTTCAA
>MU177929.1:283518-325117 GCA_016695465.1 Suillus americanus | reverse complement strand
TCGCGGATGCCGTCCATGACCTTGGAGGATGGGATAGTGATTGTGAGCTCGCAGGTGTTTGGAGGCCGACTGGACGTCAGTATTCTGTTGATTTGATTGTGCGACTCGGGGATACTGACGTTCTGCTCCAGATGATGGACTCTGGTTTGCAGAGGGCGATCTCTTTGCAGCACGGTTCTACTCCCAGTTCCTTGCATTACAGATAATGGCGAGACAAATGGGATTGCTTAGCCCAGACCAGAGAACTTACATTCAATGCTGATGTCTACGATCAGCTTCTCAGTTACCCTAGAGATTATATACACGAGGTATCCTTAACTTCTGCCAACAGCCTGTAATATTATTTGTCATGCTTCCGAAAAACTTCGGGTCATACCTGGAAACATCACGTGAAAAGTACCTTCGACTGCCAGCGCCTTCTTTCTATTTGGGTTGCCTAGATCACAATCACGAGTGGTCGACGACCGACATCTCGATGACTTTGAGCTGGTCCATCCTTCGATCCTCGGGCTGAATGAAATCAGTATCAATATGGCGGACTTCTTGGAGGAACCTACGTTGTCCTCTGGCGGATCCATCATCTTGGCTAAATAAATTCTATCCCTATCGACCCACATCCCGATTAATTCGACAGAATCGAAGACTATGTCGGACACGACCTCGACATAAGGCAGAGACGTTATTAACGTCTTCCCCTGCTTATGGATTTCTGTTGCAGATGGCTCTCTCACCACTCGTCCTAGACCCTGCCGGCGCTCAACAGCCAACGGACTGAAGTCCATCATATGCAATCTATACTGGGACCTGGTGCCTGCAGGAAATGGCAGTAAAACTCGATTCCCGCTGACCCAAACTTTCCACGAGTCCGGAAACACACGAGTATTTGTAGGGCCCCAGTTTTGCCATGGTATTGTCACTGCCTTTTCACCAACGTGCTCCGAGTCGAGATTGAAGAAAAGCCGGGTAGAAATGACGAAGACGAGACTCGGACGAAATGTGGAATAGCACAACAGACGATGTTCAGGGTCTGAGGTCCACAGCGTTTGTTGGGCTTGCATCTGCATTTGTGAGCCGTGCGCAATATCATCGATGGGTAGGTGGCACCGCATGCTTGCCACTGGAAAGGGCAACGAGTAGCATGCCAGCAATTGCGGTTCTCGGGACATATCCTCGATTGAATAGAGCTTCAATTCATCACTGGCCATCAACAACCTATCGTTTCCGACAAAGCAAAAGTCGATTGATTCTCGGAAATGTGCCATGGTGTCACTGAGGTTGCACTACGTAAATCAAGTGTCAACTTTCAAGTTCAAGTCACTCGACTAGTTTGTCTGACAATGGCAGCTCACATTGGACGTTGTTGAGTGTTGCCAATCCCAAAGTTGCAACCACCAGATGACCCGAGATGTAGTGCCGACCGGATCATCGAACACCGGGGAACACTGGAGAGCGAGATGCCTCCCCAAAACCTTGATCTTCAGTACCTCCGTTATCGTGAACCAGTCATGGTTGTCTTGTGCGGTAAGCACAGACAGAAACAGCGTCTGTCCAGCAGCTTGAGGGTGGATATGATCTCCATCCAGGGCTCTAAGTTCAACGTAGAATCTCCCCTCCTGGAGCGTATCATTATTAACAGTATACGCGATGGCGATCAGGTTTTGTGTTGGGTCCATATACACATCGACAATGTGTGCATTGGGGACTGAACACAGCGATCCTGGAGACCAATGTCGCTCGATTGTTTTCTGAGAGGGCTTTGGCAGTATTGGGACAATCTTGGCCCAGTTTCCCGAGTCTTCAGTTTCGTAGTACCGTGACCATAAGTAGAGATGTCCATCGGCGAGGGATATCCCTACTTCATAAAATTGTGCTTGCATAGAGAATGGTTGGAAAGAGTAGGCATGGAGGTTAAACTGGAGCCATGCGTGGGCTTTGTACCTCAAGAGTTGCAGGCGCTGAGAAACAGAAGTGTGGTTGCCGAAGTCCGCGATGGGGACTGAGAGCAGTCGTTGGCCGCCGAGTTCTACGATGTACTGAAGCTCGGAAGATGATACGTATGTCTGGCGAAGGGCCTTGCATACCTGCCAGCAAGAAATTAAAATTAATCCAGGAGGGGGGGGGGGGGGGGGGGGGGGGGGGGGGGGGGGGGTTGAGGCTCACAGATGTACAACGAAGAATATCTTGCCAAGGAAGGAAGCTTAGAATGTATGAATGAAGTTCATCAGCAAGAGCTAGGAACTCTACTGTGGGCCTCGCATCTTTCTCAGCTTGGTCTATCAGGTCATTCATGTCGTGAGGGCACTGATAACAGGCGACAGCGTCTAAAAGGATGCATTGCTCCTAGTCTAATATCCTAAACAGGATAGTACTTGATGTTGACTTGATGCGATACTCAGGCTCAATTAGCAGACTCCGCCCTAGATCTCCCACCCCGACCTGGCGGCAAGGTAAACTGACGTTTGGATTCAGAGGGCAATCTCCGAGTCGGATCTCGTGAGTCGTGATTCTACTCCCGTTACAGATTTCGACAATGGCTAGAGAGATGTGATTTACCACCGTGACTTGGTCCAGACTGATAGAGTACGTACATACCTGATGATGAGAGGATGCGGTTCGAATGCAAGCCATGTAGGTGGTTAGAACAGATACAAGACCGCATGGTGAGTAACCCAGGCTCCAGGCAGATCTGAGTGCGCCTGAAATAATTTCCTTTTTTTGACAAGAGGCCTCGTTGGTCCTTTCGGTCTCGATTTGTGTTGCATTTAACCTCCCCGTCTTCCTTTCTGTCTCTGTTACTCCCTGTTGTAAGTCGTCTCCTGTAGTTGTCGAGTCAACTTTTTTGCTCATCGTTTCCTCAGATCTCTCGCAATAATGTCGCCGTTTTTGCACAAGAGTCCTTGCACCCGCGCGTGCTTGACCTTGATGACTAGGTCCACCCCATGACGTTGCACACGAAATACCCTCATACCCAGTTTTTTATGATCCCTTGTATTACCCAATGTATCACTGCGATGTTTTCGCCACGGCAACCACTTTCTTTGTGGGGCTCCAGCAGACCCTTGCAATTCACGCCTTGAGCTGCCAGATCTACTTTCCTCCCGTCGACGCCTATCTCTTTCGAGAGTGACATTCTAGTACGTCTGGGACAGGATTAACATCTTATTTTCACGCTGGCGTCATACATGCACTGCACTTTGTCCCAGTGGACCAGCGCTTCGCCCATCACCCTAGCGTGGTTCTTTGGCATGTGTTCGTCTCTTGTAGCCACATCAAATGCTGATCCTGTCTGGTTTGCTCATATGTTGTCGTGTCACGCTGATAACCTAAGTGCGCTGTTGGCTCCCACTCTCTGCACTGCTGCATAGCGCCTTGGCTGTCATCAGTCCTCTGCACGCGTCAAGAGAGTCATGGAGGTGACTGGCGACTAATACAGTGCAGGTAGAATAGGTCGGTCAAATGTGTGAAGATACTACCTGTGACTCAAGGTGATTTCGATGGCTTGCGAATACCACAGGTGTTGGCGGACTAAAACCAATAAGATTATACATGGACAGATCTGAATGGATGGTGTTGATGGGAATGCCGTTCCCGTGTATGTCTGAAGGAGCTTGGGAAAAGTGTTCTAGGTTGCCGTAAAGGCTGTCGAACATGACTCTGGGAAATACCGGCCGGACACCAGAAATGAGTAGAGGCATATGTATTGCACAGATCATGGAACATTGTGTACAAGCCTTCGGGGGAAGGAATCGAATACAGGAATTGACTGGTCAAGGGTTGGGGACTGGCGCCGAGTCGCTGCTGACATTAGACGTGAATTTTATATTAGATCGGCTTAGCTCCTTCGTACTATGTGACTGAAATCAACAACGAAGATGAACATCCGTTTGCTGAAGGAAAGCAAAGTGACAACTGACAGCAAGGCGAAATCTTGATGGGGAGTTCAGAAGTCCAGGGGTTAGGTACCCGCTGTAAGCGAAGTTCGAGTCAGGAACAGTCTGGGGCAATAGTAAGTATAATGCAAGTAATGGAACTTTCCTACTATCTGTAGTTCAAATGGTTGTTCAATGAGAACTTCTACCGACCGCTCAGGCAGACTGGGCCGACAGCGACCGACGAAGATGTAGAGGGCTATCCCCACAACTGTGCTGCCAAAGCAACACCAAGAAAATGGAAATATGTTCCTGAGCGTAGAAAGCGAATGACACTCGTGTCTACACAGCTAAGGTGCCTGTAGAGCCAAGGTTAGGAGTGACAGCACGATGATAGCAACCATGTGATCTTACATGCATGTCAAATTATATATCGACTCCATTAAAAACGTGCGATATAGGTCATACGCATGAACTATTGATTTGTCACGGTGAGTTGCTTACAGAGTAGCGGATCTGCTCCGACCTGTACCAGAAATAACCGTTTGATGGCTTTAAATATAGCCAGCTGTTATCGGTATCTTCATGAAACATGAGATTGCATTGAACCATCATGTCGTCCGTAATACCGCGTCTGGCAGTAGTAGCCGCTGGGGCCATGGGCGCTGCCGTAGCGAAACGCCTGACCAGCTTCGGCTGCACAGTTTACACCAACCTTAACGGCCGCTCTGAAGCCACACGAAAACGAGCACAAGATGCAGGAATGATTGACCTCTCTGTCGACGAGCTTGTACTCAAGTCAGACTGGATTCTGAGCATCTTACCGCCAAGAGATGCTATGTCGTTTGCTGAAAAGATACAGGAAGTTGCTGCAAAACACGGGAGCGCACTACTCTCCCCACCGACGTTCGTTGACTGCAATGCTGTCAACCCGGAAACGGTAAAACGTATCGCGGCACTTTTTGCAGGGACAAGCATCGGATTTATCGATGCTGGCATTATTGGAGGGCCCCCGAAAGGCGACCAAAACCCTACATTCTACGCGTCAGCGGAAGATGTGAAAATTTTGGATGAATTCACTGCATTGTCCAAGTACGGTTTGAAAGTATCTCCTCTGAAAGGAGAAGGCGTAGGGGTCGGAGACGCTAGCGCACTCAAGATGTCGTATGCTGTGAGTGAAAGAGGCGGACGAACAAGTTGTACGTTACTAAAAACACGTTTAACAGGGAATAACAAAGGGAACAACAGGATTGTATACCACGATGGTGCTAGGTGCTTGTTATCTTCTTGTGAAGGAAATGGGTGATTGATGGAAGGCAGCGGCTCATGCATCGTCGCCTGCGACCGCAGATGCTCTCATGAGAGAGCTACAAATGTCGCAGCCAATTTTGTTAGACCGTTTGGTTAAGACTGTACCGCCCATGCTACCGAAAGCGTACAGATGGATTGGAGAGATGGAAGAAATTGCTGACTTTGTTGGTGGGAGCGAGGGGGACGTCTATCGGGGTGTAGCGAAGGTATATGAGCGGATTGAAAAGTCGATAGCGGGTGATCAGGAGGACATAGCGACGTTGAAGAATTTTGTGGAGAAAGCAAAGGAATCGCGCTAGGATAGACTAGGATACAACTTAAAGGCGACTCACATCAACCGGAAAATTGGATGAAGTAAATGGTTAACGTTGGGTTACAGCAACGTAAATGAACTGCTACAACTTATAATGACCTTTCCGAATTCGGGAGGATCGATTACGGCCTTGCAAGGGGTTAACCATCGTCGTCGAAACCGTCTACCTTCAATTTTTTTTTTCTCTTTTGATTTCCTGGTTTTTGATCGTCTCCTCATAGTTTTTTGATTTGATAAATCACCCACTTTTTGTCATCGCCGTCGTCCTCAGGCTCCTTACGTCCATCGGGATTATTGTCACCTTGGTGCCTGGGAAATCTCCAGCTCAACCAATTTTCGAATCGTCGAGAGTTGAACATGGCTGTTGCTGTGGACGAGACAACCGCCGATTTGAAAATGCTTTCTCCGCCTTCAAACCCTCAGACAGCCCCTGGGTCACAGGCGCCCTCTGTAGCCGATCTAGATGCAAAGACCAATGGGCATACCACGGACACTTCTGCCATACCCAAAGTAAACGTCAACGGTGAGCCCGTGAGCAGCCCCCGCCCGTCAGCAAGTTTTGGCCGTGTAGATGCGGAGGATGCGAGATGGGGCTCCAATTTTTGGGTGACTTTAGTAGATCCGCAGGTATTCATCTCGTCTTGATCATCAATATAATTTCATGTTTAGAACGCACTTTTACAAGACTACCACTGTATTTTTCGCGTGCCCTGCCACTGGACAAGTGAGCTGGGATCCACCAGCTGGTACGTTTGTGTGCGTGATGTCATAATTTCAAATATTAAGATCTATGTTCTTACGGCTTGTGTCTGTGCAGTTTGCCTCCGAGTACGGAGGGAGAGTGGTGGGAGCTCAGCGATGACTCCCGTGGTGGAATCCCATACTATTACCAAACCAAGACTGGGGAGACAGTCTGGGAACGTCCAGATAGTTTTGTCATTCCCCTGACTGTCATTCAAGTGATACATTCATGTCAGATTTCTCTTATAAGAGTAGCTAATTATGCCTCTTTCTACAGCAAACCGCCCTGGGCCGTCGCCTGTCGCAGAATGGCATACGCAAAACAACTTCTGAATCTACTGTAGCGCCAGGTCGGTCTCCCTGTCGAACTCGGACTCGATCACAGGCAAGCGTAAAAGATGCACGCCCTGTGTCATTCCGTTCCAACGAGGAGCCTCCGTTGCCCCGACACTCGTTATCATCCACGCGGAGTTCTCCAGGAAGGATATCAGCTTCTGGGGTTAGCCCGGCTAAGAAGTCTCCTACCGTAAGGCGCTCATTCACCACAGACCAATATGGCCACCCAAGCGCCCCTCATGGATGGTCAAATGGACACCATCTACCCCCAATACCCGCATCTCCATACACAACGGAACCTTCTACACCAACCTCACGAAAATCATTGTCAACGCCACCTGCCAAGGTCTCAGCGAGCGGAAGTACACGATCGAGTCGCCACAAAGAGAAAGACAAACGTCTAGCCTCGGATATCGATGACACCTCACCATCGCGATCGCGGACCAAATCATCCTCTTATGTGCCACACCGATCCCCCGTCCCACAAAGTCTCAACGCTGCTGTGGAGATGCTGTCATTGTCTGAGCGACGGGCTGCATCTGACACTGGTCATGGATTACCACCGTCATCTCCACCGGCCATGGATAAACCACGGCCGAGCACGAGCCATGCTCCCAAAGAGACATCAAATGAGAAACGAGAGATTCCTCAAACTCCAAAACTGGCTGCGAGCAACAATTTTTGGATGGCACGCAGTACATCGACCCCGCCCACAGTACTTGGTAAGACTATTGGCAGTCCTGTTCTCAACAAAGGTACGACTTTTCACTACCGATACTTTCTTGGCTGATAGCCTACATCCAGAGGCAACCAAGAACATGAGCGCCGTCAAGAACCCCACAGGAGGAAAACCAATCCCAATCTCAAGGCAACCTACTCACTCCGCCCCTACTACTACTTTAGCATCTGGGTGAGTACACCACATGCATGGGTTGATAGCGTCTTATACCTCCTCTCAGCACATATCCCGTCCTTCCCCATGACCTCGCATCAGACATACAACAATTTGTCGAATCAGACTACGCAAGACAATATTTCTCGACACATCGTACAGGCTTCATCTTCAGGCGCAAGGTTCCCGTGGCACAAATGATGACATGGCAGAAGGCCGGTACCCATCTCTAGTCCCTGCGCTAGCTAACGTACATCCAGACACCCCTCGGTTCGCCACTTCTCACATTGAATCGCTCGCTCAAGAACGATGCAGTCCGGATCTTCAAAGTCATCCAACACATCATGGGCGACCGTGAGCGTGAGAAATCGGCAGGTATACCCGTTCACAATGGCTCTGTGCACTCCCTTACGGGAAGCACCGTCGGTCTACTAGAGGAAGAACGGTGGTTACTCGGGGAAGGTTTAGCGCATGGTGAGCTAAGAGATGAGATATATTGCCAGTTGATGAAGCAGCTCAACGGGAATCCCAATACGTATGTCATCCGTCTGCATCTAGTCCCTACCCATCTTACAAGTGTTTCAGGGAAAGCGTCTTCAAAGGCTGGCAGATGCTCTGCGTGCTCCTCACTTCTTTCCCGCCTTCGAAGAACTTCGAGACGTACCTGCGTTCGTTTATGCAACAGCGGACGGCTCAGCAAGAGGGCAGGGTTGACGTGATAGCCAAGCACTGCCTCCGCCGTCTAGTTGCGATCTCGAAGAAAGGACCACGTGGAAAGCCTCCGACGATGGCAGAGATCGAGACGGCGTCGGATGCCGCCTTCAATCCATCCACATTCGGAGAATCGCTGGACGCGACAATGCGCCTGCAAGAGCGCAACTACCCACACGAGAAGATCCCTATCATTCTCCCATTCCTTGCAGACGGGATCCTCGCTCTTGGGGGCATGAAAGCGGAGGGCATCTTCCGTGTCGCTGGAGATAGCGACTCCGTGTCGGAACTGAAGTTGCGCATTGATAGAGGCTATTACACGCTTGACAGCGTTGACGATCCGCACGTCCTGGCTTCGTTGCTCAAGCTCTGGTTACGTGAGCTATGCGACCCACTGGTACCTGAAGAGATGTACAACGACTGCATCACACATTCTCGCGAACCTGAAACATGCATACAGCTCGTCCGGCGTCTGCCCACGATAAACAGACGAGTCGTCATCTTCCTGATCAGCTTCTTGCAGTTCTTTTTGGAGGAGAAGGTGCAGACGGTGACGAAGATGACGTCGGCGAATCTTGCGCTGGTGATGGCGCCGAACTTGCTGAGGTGTAATTCGGAATCTATGACTGTTGTGTTCACAAATGCTCAGTGCGTGTTCTGATTATGTCTTTGTGGATCTATGTTGATGTCTTTGTAGGTACGAACAAGTGTTCGTCTATAATCTTTTGATGCATCTCAAGTGCGATCACATTGATACGGATTATGTGCCCGTTCATGGCCTTGGTGCCAGCCTACCATCACCCCCACAGCCTCGCGTTTCTAAATCTCGCAACAGAAAGTGACCATACCTACTATGCTATCGTATATCCACCATCTTTTTCTATACCCACCATCCAACTCGGAATTGCATTCACGTACATACAGATTTCTTCATCACTCCTCGCAAGTGTACTTGCTATGCATCTGTCATCTTCCAACTCTACTATCGTTCATCAGAGTAGCACAAGCTCCTACCTCTCTTTGGTTAATTACGACAGAAATGAATAGGTTAATACGCTATTTGAATTCCAGCTGGTCTTCACCTGGTATTTTGCCATCCAGCAAATCATCTAGCCCTGTGACAGCTGTCCGTTCTGAGTCTCGTTCTCGACGGTTTGGCCTAGGCTTGCGAGAACCCCACTGGCCGAACTCATACCCGTCCTCCATATCCTCCTTAAGCGCATCCCCCTTCCACGCATCAAAGGCCGGCCCTTTCCTGCCCGACCCTTTCCCCCTCTTCCTTCTGGGCTCCTTGATAGCAAGCTGCTCGATCTTAGACAACATCCCAACAACCTCCCCACTCCCAAACACAGATTCCTCTTCCCAAACTGTGCGTGCCCCTACTTCGCGCCTTAGTGTCTCGACGAGTTTCTTGGTTCTACCATCGGGCTCGACCCCGTTGACCCGCATCTCTTCGAGGGCATCGTGTACGCCTCTGAGGTCGCGGAAACACGACCAGCGGGTTTCTATCAGCTCGTTGTATGCGGGAGTGGTGCACCCGAATACGTAGCTTGGAATGCTTAGGTGCCGCGCGTAGTCGAAGATGGAGAGAGCGAGGTGGGGGTCACGGTATTTGTCACGAAAAGAACGCATGAGGTGCGCGATGAGGTAGGGGTATGTCGGGTGTTGGAGTTCAAGGTGCGTAGACATGGGTTGTGGTGGTGGATTTGCGCTTGCGTTCGAGGTTGGGGTGAGGTCTGGAGCATGCTGCTCTTCGGCTTTAGCAATAGCATTTCGCGCACGTTCCTCGTATTTCTGAGACTGCCCAAACACCTCGCGCATAGCCCATTCAAGCAGCTGCTGATCCGTATCACAAAGTTCCATTTCCTCCTTCTTCTTATCAAATTCTTCATCCGCCTCTGTCGTCCATTTCAACCGTTTTGAGTGTCGTCTGAGTTTGCCGAATAAATCTGGCATTGGGGCTTGCCCGAATGGCTTGCGCCCGATTCCGCCGAAAACAGGGACCCGGAGTGGGTCGTCTTGGTTTGAGGAGGAGAGTTTGGCGGAGGGGTTCTTTTGCTCTGAGACCGCATCAAATATCATATTGAACATTTCGTCAAAGGCGCTGATTTCACGCGCGGTCATTGCTTGCCTGCGTGCGCGGGTGCGTCCAGAGGGTTCTGCATCGCCAGCCCGTAAGGGATTGCGGACTGGGGAGGGGAGGACAGGTGGCACGTCATTTATTGAATCGCTCAATATATGGTCCCAAGGAGATTCTTTGGTAGCGAAAATGGAGTCGGGTTGTGTGCTACTGCTGCTGCCGCCCTCTGACAACGTAGCAGAGGAATTCAGGCATCGTGCAGCTGTCCTTGCAAGACTTGCACCTGCATAATTGAAGACTCGATGGTAGACGAGCATGAATAAGGGCAATTTCCGATTTGACCAAAATTGTTCTTGTTTTGTTGCATCCTTAGTTAGCTATATAATATTTGCTTGACTAACCCATGTATCATGATATCGGCGCGCTACTACGTTTCATGTTGTCTTAGGAAGGCTGTCAATACAGTCCCGAATCAGACGCAAAGTCTCGACCTTGTCGTACAACACACACGTGCACTCGGTGTTAGGACACTTGGCATCCCAACACGCGATCGCCTCAGGCCATTCCGTCAATCCCACATCAACCACCGTGTCTCCTAGCGGTCGGACGTCCATCTCCATCACCACTTTATACTTGAGCTCTCTCCACGTATGATGATCAATCCCCCATCTGCACCGCGGGCAAGATGCCATCGTGCTTCCCGTCACGAACGGCTGCTCATCCAGCCGTTTCCGAATACCCTCGCGTCGATCCCGATGCAAGTTAATCAGGTCAAGCACCGCGCCCGTGCGCAGTTTTCGGAGGGTGGGTTGATGTTCTGGTGCATAGATGTTCAGAGCAAGCGACTGCGCGGATGCACGTTTGGCCTCTTCTTCCCATCCACAACGTGTCGCAGCTGCATATAGACGCAGGGGCTGGTCTAAGAGCGGGGGCGTCATGAGAAGCACGCGTATGAGCGAGACAGGTCCTGGCATTTCGTATTTTTCGGCGGCGAATAATAATGTATCGACCTCGTCATATGATGTGAGTGGATTGATCGGCAGACCGCATATCATAAGTAGCAGGCTCTCTAGCGTGTGTGAGTCCTCGTCTAGATTGATGGTCTCGGGGTGATTTGGAGGAGAGCTTCGTTGAGGCATGGAAAAGAGGGATCGAAACCAGCCCGATGTGGTCTTGAGCGTCCACGAGTGGATGCGGAACAGGGTATGATCTTTGGCACCGAGTATGACATCGGCATCTGGAGAAGAGAAGTACTTGTGGAAGGCTCCCCCATGCACTGGCACCATGTTGACCAAAGTTGTATCAGGAATGGACTCCGTTCCCATCATCGCGCCTGCAATGAAATGGAATGAGATGCACGGTAGACTAGAGAAGAACTTCAGCTCGACACCTTAATTCCTTCAGTATCAACAATGAGCAAACGGCCTGATTTCGTGGTACGTTGCAAGTTGCATTTGGTTTGTCAGGCTCGTCGAGGGCACGCGGCTGGATCACACGTTCATTTGTCAAATGCGGTAAGTAATAACCCCTGTCTACTGCCAACTTGGTAGCACAAAATTTCAGACGACAGACCTTGCGTCACAACCCTGCCCGTTGTTCAACAACTGCAATCTCGAAATCATACGACGCTATATGCATCGTGACTAACCGCTGTCGAGTGGAGCATTAATGTTCAATATGTCAACAGTTTCACAAGCCAACATCTTCACATGCGCAGCTTGGGAGATTTTGTTCAACAAAATGCAGGATTTCAAACGTATAGGTAAAGCCTCGAAAACGGTACAACTCTCGACTCTTGTGAAATACATGACTGACAAGTAACTAAGTGAGGCCATTCGTGGATGCTGTGAACATTGAGATCCGGATCTCACAGAACAAATGTTCAGGCGCACCGATGTTGCATTCCTTAATCAAGCTTGGACGATCGTGTAATGTCCAGTGGCCGTGTCGCGCTTGAGGTTCCAAGTCGTGTTCTCGGCAAGCGCAGCGAGGTTCTGCGTCCAGATCGCAGGGGTATCGATGGCGCCTCGTAAGATCGCGGTCTCTTGATAGTCCGACGTGATATAGACACGCAGGATCGGAGTGAATTGTGCCTTCACATTACTCTCATCTCTGCGTTTTGTGCTATGAGCGCTCTGAAGGAGAAATAGAGGAAAGAGATGACATACCCGACTTCGTTGAAGTAGAGTGTGGGCGTGGGCATCAGGTCTCCTTTGTTCAGAAAGCCTGGAGGTGGACGGTATGCTCAGCTGGAAGAAGAGGACACGATGGTGGTCACAAACCGACTGCGAGATCTTGAACCGCCCCAGTCTTGTTCACAGCCTGCAGGACACCAGAGGTTCCCGACTGAGCGGGCTAGATATATTCGTCGGTGGTCGAGATAAATATCAGTATAAATGGAAGCCAGACTCACAGAGAAATGATAGACGTCGTTGGCCTGGGTCAGGATTGTTTTCTCGCCGTCCTGCGTCATGGCTTGCGTTAGTGCTAGAAATCGCAGAGTAGATGAGAGTCGCTAACATTGATCTTGACGCAGGTTCCAGCGCTGATGACGTTCCCATTCACGACCTGGGCTTTGGAGAAAGCAAACCTGTACAATAAATAAGCGACTTTCATGACTATTGTTCCCGTCCATCATCTTACTGGTTCGTGTAGGTCGCCTGAGCTCTGTATGCACCTGGCAAGAGGGGTCATATGTAAGTTGGCGACTTGGCAGCAGAATAATAGGAACACCCGCCCGTTTTCCCGAATGTGCTGACCCTGAAAATCGCAAGGTTTGGAATCGTCAAGGCAAAAGTAGGCGCGCTTACTTCCAAACTATCGGGAAGAAGTCCTCGTAGAGGCCTTTCAGGTCGCCGTTAATCAAAGCGAGCATGATCGTCGCCTCCTTGCCGAGGTCGTTGCTGCGAGACAACGGTAAGTCGGGTGACAAAGTGATATTGCAAAGACACTCACGACTGGAACGTCAAATTCCTGATGAAGGGGCGAGACATTGTTTCAGATTGTCAAACACAAAGTGTACTGGTTGAGATTGAGATTGAATGGGGGTTGAAGAGCTCGAGTTCTGCGGTTAGAGTCTCAGCAAAGAGGCTTTTATATGTTTTGATCGCATAGGCTGTGCCTCCTTCCTTGGTTTGTGAATTAGCCAGCGTCTCCTTTGTGCCAAGGTACCTGCCGCTGGAGACCAAGTATATGCGTCCTTCTGATCATCAAAGCGGTAGCACATGATGGCCCTTGACTTGCTAGACAGCCGGCTTCCTCACGAACCGATTCCCTGGGCGTTGCGCGCTCGGAGGTTGTTGGCATCCCCGTTCCAGGGCGCGTCTGTCCTTTGTATATTCCTATTGTGCTCCTTTCATAAAATCACAGATGGACGGGGATCAGTACTGAGATTTGATCCGCCCGCTAAGGCAAACGACATTGGGATCGAATCAGTGGACCTATAGCTGTAGGGAGTTGAGTCACGGTTTCGGTCACAAATAGGTATGCGCAAACAGGAGCTCACGGGCCATGGCGCATTTTGCGACGCGCGACTGCAATATCTTTTTCTATAGTACATAAATGGTACTGGCCTCGCCGGTTTTGGGGTGAATCAACTGTCACAGTCAAAGTTCAGTCAAACGAGCTGCAAGACCCTGAACCTGCTTCGACTGGCGCATAAACTTTGGATGTAAACTTCGCCGATCACCGATCCACTGATGGGATGTGCACATTGCAGGTTGCAGGAACGTTCTGATCGTTCAAGGCGCTTCGCCCGCTAAACCAGTTCGAACTTCTACAGCAACGCCACATGTAAGGGGCACCGCTGGACAAAATTAAACAAATAATTGCGGGGTGAAAATGAAAATCGCCCATCTTTAATTGGCCTTACTCGGTCTCGCGGGGACGCAGACTATTAGCCAGCGTGAATATAGGCAGCATTGGCTGGAAAATTTCGAACGACTGAAACTCATCTGCGTGGTCTTGCAAATATTTCTTTAGTTGGATGATCTTCTCGTACGTCTATCCATCACCACTGATGAGTAACAGCTGTTTCTGGAACTCCTCGACTGATTGGCCTATTTACCCCCGAAAAGTCCACAAGGACATCATTTGACTCCGTCGTCAGTTTTGTTCTTGCTGCTGGTTGCGAGCAGGTGGATTTTTTGGGTCGAATTGGAAGCTGGTGCTTGGCACCTTCTATGCGGAAGAGTATTGAGACGTGTTCTTGGTACGACAAGACCTCTGGAACATATTTCGTGAGTACTACCTGAAGCCAGTGCAGTGTGAGCACTGTATCGAGGTGAGACTGGTCGACGGCATCAAGGAAATCTTCCACCTTAACAGTCGTCCGCTTGCTCTCGTCCGAGAGGCGGCTCTTGGCTGACATATCGAAAGCAAGAACATCAGGTAGGTACTGGAAAGATCATCATGTTTGAGCGACCGATGCGAGAACCACGCTACCTCAGGTAATTCTGGACATCGTCAATCACAAGAAGACCTCGATGTGTCAAATGTTGAGTGAGAAAACGGGCCTCGTCAGCTTCTCGAACAAAAGGCATCTGAAACGCTTTATAAATGAAACAATATGACGGAGAGTTACCGATGCGGCTGTCGTACACGAAAAGATCATACGGAATGGATAATGCAAATTCATGTATACTAAGGGCCATTGGCAGGGCCTAGTCATGAGTAAAATGGCAGAATGCTACGGAAGACAGTACATGCGCACAAACCTGCAGCATGAAAATCAGTATGCTTCATGGTATCGAAACTCTTCAAATCTTACAAGTCAGACTGGGCGAATGCGACGCTAAGTGTCTTTGCCTCGGCGCTTTCGTTGCAGGCCGGTAGCTATTGTTTCTAGAAGTACAATTGCAAGGGGTTGTTCCTTGCGGAGCGTCTGTTCTATTTTGGTCAAAGTCACGCTCCAAATGACATCCCAGTCTAAGGATTGAAGAGAATCCGAGGGAGCAAATGAGACATGAAGGTCATATCCGGGCCTAACAGCATGCTTGATGTCCACGACAAGCTTTTGCTTCAGTCTGAGCCGCGAATGAGGAGAGCAGTATAGGGGGGAGTGATAGCGAATATAAAAATGAGTTCCGGACCATTGTCACTGAGGATGCCATCTGGTGAGCGACACCACATGTTAATGATGTCGGCAGGAGTATACTTGGTGCGACCACGAAGGAAGTGGTCACTAGGAATCTGCTGGTAAAGGCCTAGGGTATGTTTCAGGTGTAGATGGTATTAGAAATTGAAGGGAACTATTCTGTTGGTCGATGCGAGCGCTCTTTGTTAAGGGAGTGCGTCGGCATTCTCCGGTTGTTGCCGGCAAGGATTTTCTGCATACCAAATAACGTAATCGAAGGGCCTACTAATCCTCGATGCTACCCTTCCCAGCACTACGATATCGGTGACGCCAAGGAAAGGAGACCATATAATCAAGAAGGAACAACTGTCTTCCTTCTATATGGTCTGACTATGGGAGACTAATGGTCTAGCAAGACCCGAGGAAATTGGCTCCTTGCGTCTTCTCACTCAAATTTATCGTCTTGATAGGTACGCCCTCCAAGTCATGATTTTTCTTTAAGGCCTCTTCTTACTCAAATTTATCGTCTCGCTAGGTACTCTTAAATTTACGCACGCACCCTTATTTTATTCCCTACCCTAGCATTGTACGATACGTATCAAGGTCGAGTTTGGGGTTCAAATCCATGGGGTTCTTTTATACTGGTTAATAGTCTGAGTCCCCACGAGACCGAGTAACGCCAATTAAAAATGGGTGATTTTCATTTTAACCCCGCAATCATTTATCTAATTTTGTTCAGCGGTGCCCCTTATATATAGAACTGGCTGAGCAAGCGAAGCGCCTTGAATGTTCAGAACGTTTCTGCAATCTGCAATGGGCGCGGCCCATCAGTGGATCGGTGATCGGCGAAGTTTACATCCCAATTGATGCGCCGGTCGAAGCAGGTTCAGCGTCTTGCAGTTCGTTTGACTGAACTTTGACACTTGATTCACCCAGAACCGGCGAGACCAGTACTATTCATGTACTATGGCAAAAAGATATTGCATTCACGCGTCGAAAAATGTGCTATGGCCCATGGGCTCCTGTTTGCGTATACCTACTTGCGACCGTGATTCAACTCCCTACAAGCATTGGCCAGCACAATGTTGTTTACCTTAGCGGGCAGATCAAATTTCAGTACTGATCCACGTCCACCTGTGACGTTATGACAGGAGCACAATAAGAAGATATCAAAGATAGACGCGCCCCGGAACGTGGATGCCAACGGCAGCTATGAACTTCCGAACGCGCAACACCCATGGAATTGGTTCGTGGAGAAGTCGGCTGTCTAGCTAGTCACGACAGGGCCATCATGTGCCACCGCCTTGAAGATCAGAAAGATGCATATACTTGGTCTCCAGCGGCAGGTACCTTGGCACAAAGGAGACGCTGGCTAATTCACAAACCAAGGAAGGAGGTACAGCCTATGCGATCCGAAACATATAAAAGCCTCCTTGCTGAGACTCTAACCGCAGAATTCAAGCTCTTCAATCCCCATTCAATCTCAATCTCAACCAGTACACTTTGTGTTTGACAATCTGAAACAATGTCTCGCCCCTTCACTAGGCATTTGACGTTCCAGTCGTGAGTGTCTTTGCAATATCACTTTGTCACCCGACTTACCGTTGTCTCGCAGCAACGACCTCGGCAAGGAGGCGACGATCATGCTCGCTTTGATTAACGGCGACCTGAAAGGCCTCTACGAGGACTTCTTCCCGATAGTTTGGAAGTAAGCGCGCCTACTTTTGCCTTGACGATTTCAAACCTTGCGATTTTTCAGGGTCAGCACATTCGGGAAGACGGGCGGGTGTTCTTATTATTTTGCTGCCGAGTCGCCAACTTATACATGACCCCTCTTTCCAGGTGCATACAGAGCTCAGGCGACCTACACGAACCAGTAAGATGTTTGATGAGAACGATAGTCGTGAAAGTCGCTTATTTATTGTACAGGCTTGCTTTCTCCAAAGCCCAGGTCGTGAATGGGAATGTCATTAGCGCTGGAACCTGCGTCAAGATCAATGTGAGCGACCCTCATCTACTCTGCGATTTCTAGTACCGACGCAAGCCATGATGCAGGACGGCGAGAAAACAACCCTGACCCAGGCCAACGACGTCTATCATTTCTCTGTGAGTCTGGCTTCCATTGATACTGATATTTATCTCGATCACCGGCGAATATATCTAGCCCGCTCAGGCGGGAACCTCTGGTGTCCTGCAGGCCGTGAACAAGACTGGGGCGGTTCAAGATCTCGCAGTCGGTTTGTGACCACCATCGTCCGTTCTTTTTTCAGCTGAGCGTATCGTCCACCTCCAGGCTTTCTGAACAAAGGAGACTTGATGCCCACTCCCGCACTCTACTTCAACGAAGTCGGGTATGTCATTGCTTTCCTCTATTTCTCATCAGAGCGCTCACAGCACAAAACACAGAGATGAGAGTAATGTGAAGGCACAGTTCACTCCGATCCTGCGTGTCTATATCACGTCGGACTATCAAGAGACCGCAATCTTGCGAGGCGCCATCGACACCCCTGCGATCTGGACGCAGGACCTCGCTGCGCTTGCCGAGAACACGACTTGGAACCTCAAGCGCGACACGGCCACCGGACGTTACACGATCGTCCAAGCTTGATTAAGGAATGCGACATCGGTGCGTCTGAATATTTCTTATGTGAGATCCGGATCTCAATGTTCACTCTGCTTTCATAGCATCCACGAATGGCCTCACCTAGTTACTTGTCTGTCATGTATTTCACAAGAGTCGAGAGTTGTACCGTTTTGACGAGGCTTTATTTATGCGTTTGAAATATTACATTTTGTTGAACAAAGATCTCCCGAGCTGCGCATGTCAAGATGTTGGCTTGTGAAACTGTTGACCTATTGAACATTACTATTGATGCTTCATCTGACAGCGGTCAGTCACGATGCATAGTGTCGTGTGTGATTTTGAGATTGTACTTGTTTTGTCGCAAGGTCATCGATGCATCTTTCGTCGATTTTGTGCTGCAAAATTAATTAGCAGAAGACAGGGGCTATTACTTAACAAGTGAACGTGTGATCATCAGCCGCGTGTCACTACCCTCGAAACCCCAATTGCAAGATCTGCAAGGTACCACGACATCCATCAGGCCGTCTGCTTATTGTTGATATTGAAGAAAGTAAGGTGTCGAGCTGAAGTTCTTCTCTAGTCTACCGTGCATCTCATTCCATTTCATTACAGGCGCGATGATGGAAACAGAGTCCATTCCTAGTACGGCTTTGGTCAACATGGTGCCAGTGCATGGGGGAGCCTTCCACAAGTACTTCTCTTCTCCAGATGCCGATGTCATACTCGGTGCTAAAGATCATACCCTGTTCCGCATCCACTCGTGGACGCTCAAGACCACATCGGGCTGGTTTCGATCCCTCTTTTCCATGCCTCAACGAAGCTCTCCTCCAAATCACCCCGAGACCATCAATCTAGACGAGGACTCACACACGCTAGAGAGCCTGCTACTTATGATCTGCGGTCTGCCGATCAATCCACTCACATCATATGACGAGGTCGATGCATTATTATTCGCTGCCGAAAAATACGAAATGCCAGGGCCTGTCTCGCTCGTACGCGTGCTTCTCATGACGCCCCCGCTCTTAGACCAGCCCCTGCGTCTTTATGCAGCTGCGACACGTTGTGGATGGGAAGAAGAGGCCAAACGTGCATCCGCGCAATCGCTCGCTCTCAACATCTACGCACCGGAACATCAACCCACCCTCCGAAAACTGCGCACGGGCGCTGTGCTTGACCTGATAAACTTGCATCGGGATCGACGCGAGGGTATTCGGACACGACTGAATGAGCAGCCGTTCGTGACGGGAAGCACGGTGGCATCTTGCCCGCGGTGCAGATGGAAGATTGATCATCATGCATGGAGAGAGCTCAAGTATAAAGTGATGATGGAGATGGATGCACGGCCGCTAGGAGACACGGTGGTTGATGTGGGATTGACGGAATGGCCTGAGGCGATCGCGTGTTGGGATGCCAAGTGTCCTAACACCGAGTGCACGTGTGTGTTGTACGACAAGGTCGAGACTTTGCGTCTGATTCGGGACTGTATTGACAGCCTTCCTAAGACAACATGAAACGTAGTAGCGCGCCGATATCATGATATATGGTTAGTCAAGCTTATTTTGTATAGCTAGCTAACTAGGTGCAACAAAACAAGAACAATTTTGGTCAAGTCGGAAATTGCCCTTTGTATTCACACCGTCTACCATCGAATCTCCAATTAGTATGTAGGTGCAAGTCTTGCAAGGCGAATCACATGATGCATGAATTCCTCTGCTACGCTGTCGGAGGGCAGCAGCAGCACACAACCCGACTCCATTTTCGCTACCAAAGAATCCCCTTGGGACAGCTACAAGTGGCCTATGCACGCGTGGTGCAAGAGATTTTAGCCAGAGAGTTGACATACCAGTGAGATTTTTCAATTTTCCGTACCTGACCCAATTTGACCTCCACATGAGGCCACTGTCGCCCTCTCTACTGACCTTCCTTCGCCTTCCGGCAGTACCATTCGGACGCATTCGATAACGATTACCTTCCAGCGTCCATCTGTCGCCCCGAGCTATCTCCTTCCAGTTTTTTTGTTTGACATCCAATGAACTTTGAGTTAGCATCCCTCGCAATTCTTCCAGATTCAGTTGGCTGCGTGCGACTGACTGAACACATCCATTCTATCTGATATTCATGTGGCCTGTCCTTCTATTGTGAAGGAGAGCCATGCATCGGTGAAAGACGTAGAGTTGAATGAATAGCTACGGTGAGTCTTTCAATTTTTCGCATCTACTACCCTCACATTCTACATCAGCGTTGCGCTTCACACACGACGCCGAGACTTGCTCTGGTCATTCGGTACTCCAAGTTTCTAGTCTTGGTACTACCCTACACGAGTGGTAGAAGGAGGACGTGATAGGTGACCGGTCGGAGGATGTTCTCTTTGAAAGTGTGTCCCAGAACCCCAGTTGACGTGATTTCCGTCATCGCTCGCCAGTGCTGAAATGGTCATTCCACAAGTAGGACGCAAGTGGTCGTCTTATACCTACGGAGCATTACAACTAACACATATCGAAGGGCAGAGTTTTACCTGGCTTCGGATGGGTTACTACCATCACATCATCCATTTGCTCCTTCCTTTCGTTATCGACAGGGTCCAACCAGGATGGCTGTCATACTCTTGCGACCGAGCACAGCAGTCAGATATAGTGGAAGGATGCATCAACGAGGCGCGGGAAGGGCGGGAGGGACACGTCACCGAGGCGCGAGAAGGAAGGGCTGTTCCGTACGTGCCTAGCGCTTCGTAGACTACGGGCCATATGCAATAGAGGATCTTCAGTACTTCATGGAACCATGCTGTAGTTACCGAGCTAAGAGATCGGGGAGAAATCTAATAGCATAAATAAGTGACAGACACTAGTAATATGCAGACAAGCCGGATGGGGAGAATTGTCTATGAGGGAGCCAGCCCTGATAGTTAGCCTATTCGAATGCATACGAACAGGCTAACAAACATCGTTAATGAAATACGGTTGTATGATACTTATCTATCACACTCAATGGATTACCCCTACGGGATCTTGTGCAGAAATTAGCTTGATTTTCTGAAGAAAGTTTTCCTTGATGATTTCATTTGAAACACATAGGTAGAGCCCCATAAAAACGGTACAACTCTTAGCTCTTGCAAAATACGAGGCCATTGGTGGATGCTATGAAAGCAGAGTGATCATTGAGATGCAAAGCTCACAGAACAGATATTTCGGCGCGCCAATCTCGCATTCCTTAATCAAGCTCGGACAATCGTGTAATGTCCAGTGCCCGTGTCACGTTTGAGGTTCCAAGTCGTGATCTCGGCAAGCGCAGCGAGGTCCTGCGTCCAAATCGCAGGGGTATCGATGGCGCCTCGTAAGATCGCGGTCTCTTGATAGTCCGACGTGATGTAGACACGCAGGATAGGAGTGAACTGTGCAGTGACCTGACTGCCATCTCTACGTTTTGTACTGTGAGCGCTCTGAAGGAGAAATAGAGGAAATATGACACACCCAACCTCGTCGAAGTAGAGTGCGGGCGTAGGCATCAAGTCTCCTTTGTTATGAAAGCCTGGAGGTGGACGATACGCTCAGCTGAAAGAAGAGCAGACGATGATGGTCACAAACCAACTGCGATATCTTGAATAGCGCCAGTATTATTCACGGCCTGCAGGAAGCCAGAGGATCCCGCCTCAGGGGTCTACACAAGATATTCGTCGGTAGTATGAATATCAATGGAAGCCAGACTCACAGAGAAACTATAGTCACCCCTAGCCTCGGTCAGCTTTGTTTTCTGGCCGACCTGCATCATAACTTGCATTGGTGCTAGGATTCACAGAGTAGATGAGAACCGCTCACATTGATCTGGACGCTGGTCCCAGCACTGATGAAGTTCCCATCCACGACCTGGCCTTTGGAGAAAGCAAGCCTATACAATAAATAAGCGACTTTCATGACTATCGTCCTCGTCGATTATCTTACTGGTTCGTGTAGGTAGCTTGAGCGCTGTACGCACCTGGAAAGAGGGGTCATATGTAAGTTGGCAACTTGGGAGTAAAAGAATAGGAACACCCACCCGTCCTCCCGAATTTGCTGACCCTGAAAACTTGCAAGGTTTGAAATTGTTAAGGGTGACAGTAGGAGCACTTACTTCCAAACTACCGGGAAGCGGTCCTGGTAGAGGCTTTGCATGTCGTCATTAATCAAAGCAAGCATAATCGTCACCTCCTTGCCAAGGTCGTCGCTGCGAGACGATGGTGAGTCGGGTGAAATAGTTATGCAGGATGATAGCACAAAGACTCACGACTGGAAGGTCAAATGCCTAGTGAAAAGGCGTGACATTGTTTCAGATCTTCAAATACAAAGTGTACTGGTTGGAATTGAGTATGGATTGAAGAGCTTGAGTTCTGGAGTTAGAGTCTCAGAAAGGAGGCTTTTATATGTTTCGGATCGCACAGGCTGTACCTCCTTCCTTGGTTTGGGATTTAGCCAGCTTCTCCTTCATGCCCCGGTACCTGCCGCTGGAGATCGAATTCGGACGTATGCGACCTTCTAACCTACAAGGCAGTGGCACATGATGGCCCTTGACTTGCTAGACAGCCGGCTTCTCCACGAACCCATTCCCCGGGCCGGGGCGTTGCGCGTTCAGAAGGTCGTAGCTGCTGTTGGCATTCCAGTTCCAGGGCGCGCCTGTTCTTCATATCTTCCTTTCAGAACGTCACAAGATGGACAGGCGTGGGTCTACTCCCACCATCTAGTATTCTGCAAACAACTGAGTCGTGCCCAACGGATGTTGGCGCCCTCTTTGACGCCTTAAGAACACACCACGACATCACCAAAAAAAACTGATACTGACCGATTAGGTCTCTCTGGTCACACGATTCGGTAGCTCACATATGACAAGCATAGATCAGCGTTCCAACTTCCCATGTATGTTTGAAGGAACTTGGGAGAAGCTGTTCCAGGTTGCTGTGAAGGGTGTTGAACATGACTGCGAGAAACACTGGCCGGACACCAGAAATGATTAATGAGTAGAGACATACGTATTGCGCATGGAACATTGTGTACAAGCCTTCGGGGAAAGGGATCGTGATAAAAGGCATTGACTGATCAAGGGGGTCAGGGAGGCCACCAAAAGCTTCCTATGATGTTCGGCCGCCACTTTTCAAAACTCAAGACCCTCCAAAATGGCCCTCAACTTAATAGGCGTCGAATTATGAATTAGTAAGTTCCCAGGTGTGGGCGTTCTCTTTTCGCGTCCGAATCGAAAGACCCGCCTTCTACAGCCATTTATTCGAATTCCCTGTTCTTGACTTTGATGGACTGGGTGAGTGATTCTTCAGTTTCTCCATGCCAGACGACATGATGCCTTCTCCGTCTCTACCACTAGTTGCTATCAGTTGCCCATCTTGTGATACCGCCACTCCCAATACCCCATTACCATACCCCTCCACTTCTCCAGCAAAGTACCTGTCTTCAAGTTCCAGACGATGTGTATTGTCCTTCGATCTCGTAATCATCATTTATCGGGGAAAACTACAACTGCCCTTCATGGCCATTGGAATCTCGCAGGGGTTGTGGTGACTGAAATGAGCTTCGATATTTTACTGGAGGTTGTTGGCGTTGGCGCGGTCGAGGTGGACTTCGAGGGGATTGTGGGTAACTTTCTCTAAGCTGCAGAGGTGCGTGTGTTGTGCGTTTTATACTGCTCCATTGCATCAACCTGCCTCATTTACATAGACGTTCAGGACGCAAGGCCTTCACACCTCCATCACTGTTTCAGCAAGAATGTATCCTGTTGTCATACCTGCCAACCTCAGCACTATGCCCTCCTAGCGCCTCTGCAGTGCATACATGCATCCGAATTTTGTCTCGAAAGCTTCCAGAACATATCCCATCACATCCAATTGAGTAGCCGGTGCTTCCCGGCACCCGAATCTGACTGTTTGTCCTGCATGAACACATCATCATGTCGCTCCTTCGAACACATGCATGTAGTTCACTGCAATATCACCCCTTCATTCCATCAACTCAAGACCTGCTTGTGCACCGGATGCAGCCGAAGTTCTTTCTTCTGGCATTTCAAACTCGTCATAAATTCTACCACGGAGGAGCGTTTTTGTTCCAGCGCCCTGCCCATGATTCATCTCTACTTTGAGGTCCCTAACTTCGGTGAGTCCATGTCTAACCAAATACTTTTAAGCTTGAACAAGGTAGCTACAGGTGGCCCATGCACGTGCGGTCCACGAGCTGGTTGAAGAAATTTTAGCCTGAGAGTCGATATACCAGTGAGTTTCTTACCTGACCCAATGTGACCTCCACGTGCTACTATCGTACTCTCTATGACCTTCCTTCACCTTCCAGCAGTACCAATCGGCCGCCTTCGACAACTACTACCCTCCAGCGTCCATCTGTCGCCCCACGCTACCTCCTTCCAGTTTTTTTGTTTGTCGTCCAATGAATTTTGAGTCGACATCCCTCGCAATTTTTTCCAGACTTAGTTGGCTGCGGGCGACTGACTGAACACATCCATTCTACCTGACATCAATATAGGATGTCCGTCTATTGTGAAGGAGAGCCATGCACGGGTAAACGAAGTAGAGTTGAATGAATAGCCACGGTGGGTCCATCAATTTTTCGAATCTGCTACTCTCACCATTCTACATCATCGCTGCGCCTCATACGCGATAGCGAGATTTGTTCTGCTCGTTTCCAGTACTCCAAGTTTCTCGTCTCAGCATCACCCTGCATGAAAGGTGAGTGCGATTCCACTGGTGTAGCGAACTGATTCATGTAAACACATGATTGAAATAACGAGCATGCAAGCCCTCGACGGCAGTCCCAGAACCCCAGTTGAGACGATTTCTGTCATCGTTCGTAAGTGCTGGAACAGTCATTCGACAAATAGGACCCAAGTGGTCGTCTTATGTACGGACCATTACAAGTAATGCACTAGTAGAGTTTTACCCGGCTGATGGGTTATTACCATCACATCATACATTTGCTCCTTCCTTTAGTTGTCGATAGGGTCCGATCAGGATGGCTATCATACTCTTGCGACCGAGCACCCCAGTCAGATATGGTGGAAGGATGCATCAACGAAGTGCGGGAAGCGCGGGAAGGAATGGTTGTTCCGTACGTGCCTGTGTTTCGTAGACCACGGGCCATCTGCCATAAAGGATCTTGAGTGCTTGATGGAGCCGTGCTGTCTAAGAAATCGGGGAAAGATCTGATAGCATCAATAAGTGCCAGACACTAGTAATATCAGGCCCACACGTGGGTAGAATGATCTACGAGGGAGTCAGCTCCGGTAGTTAGTTAGCCAATTCGAATGCATTATAAACAGGCTAAGAAACATCGTTAACATCAATACAGCTGTGTGATATCTGAGACTTAATGCATTACCCCTGAAGGATCTTGTGCAGAAATTAGCTTGATTTCCTGAAGGACGTTTTCCTTGATGATTCCGGCGTTTGAAACATAGGTAAAGCCCCATGAAAAACGGTACAACTCTCAACTCTTGCGAAATATATGGCAGACAAGCAACTGAGTGGGGCCATTGGTAGACGCTACGAAAGCAGAGTGAACATTGACATGCAGACCTCACAGAACAGACATTTAGGCACGCCCGATGTCGCATTTCTTAATCAAGCTTGAACCACGGTGTAGCTTCCGGAGAGCGAGTCGCGCCTGAGGCCTGTCGTGTGCTCGGCAAGGAGGTTACGATCATGTTCGCTTTCATTAATGGCGAGTAGCGACATGAAAGGCCTCTACTTCCAGGTAGTCTGAAAGTAAGTGCCCCTACTTTTTGACTGACCGATATCAGGTGGAGCCTTCTTGTTCGATAGGTCAACAGTATCTTGAGTCTTGAGTCTTGCCATGCACAGCTCGGGAGATCTCGTTCAATAACATGAAAGATTTCAGACACAAAAATAAAGCCCCATAAAAGACGGTAGAACTGTCAACTTTTGCAAAATATATACATGAAAGGCAAGCAACCTTATAAAAGACTACCAACTAAATGAGACCATTGGCGGATGCTATGAAAGCAGTGAGCATCGGGATGCAGACCTCGCAACAGATATTCAGGCGTACCGATGTTACATTCATTAATCAAGCATGGCTGAGCGTGTAACGTCCGGTGAGCGTGTCGCGCTTGAGGTTCCAATTCGTGTGTTCGGCAAGCCCAGTGAGGTCCTGCGTCCAGATCGCAGGGGTGTCAATGGCACCTCGTAAAATTGCGGTCTCTTGATAGTCCGACGTGATGTAGACGCGCAGGATCGGAGTGAACTGTGCCGTGACTTGACTACCATCTCTGCGTTGTGTACTGTGAGCGCTCTGAAGGAGAAATAGAGGAAAGATGACGTACCCAATATCGTGGAAGTAGAGTGCGGGAGTGGGTGTAAAGTCTCCTTTGTTTAGAAAGCCTGGAGGTGGACGATATGGTCAGCTGAAAGAAGAGCAGACGGTGATGGTCACAAACCGACTGCGAGATCTTGAATGAGCCCAGTTTTGTTCATGGCCTGCACGAAGCCAGGTGCTCCCGCCACAGGGGGGGTCTACACGATATACTCGTCGGTGGCCGAGATAAATATCAACGGAAGCCGGACTCACGGAGAAAACATAGTGATCGTCATCCTGGCCGGTCAGGATTGTTTTTTGGCCGGCCTGCATCATGACTTGCGTTGGTGCTAGGATTTACAAAGCATATGAAAGCCACTCACATTGATACTGATGCTGGTTGCAGCGGTGATGTAGTTGCCATCCACGACCTGACCTTTGGCGAAAGCAAGCCTTTGCATTAAATCAGCAACTTTCGCGAATATTTTTCTCGTCGATCATCTTACTGGTTCGTGTAGGTCACTTGAGACATGTATGAACCTGGAAAGAGGGGTCATATGTAACTTGGAAACTTGGCAGCAAAAGAATAGGAACACTCACCCGTCTTCCCGAATTTGGTGACCCTGAAAAATTACAAGGTTTTAAATCGCCAAGGGCAAAAGGAGACGCACTTACTTCCAAACTACTGGGAAGAAGTCATGGTAGAGGCCTTGCATGTCCTCGTTAACCAAAGCGAGCATGATCGTTGCATCCTTGCCGAGGTCGTGACTGCGAGACGACAGTGAGTCAGACGAAAGAGTTATGCAGAGTGATAGCGTAAAGACACTCACGAGTGGATGGTCAAATTTCTGGTGAAGAGTTGTGACATTGTTTCAGAGTTTCAAGCACAAGGTGCACTGGTTGAGATTGAGTGTGGGTTGACGAGCTTGAGTTCTGGAGTTAGAGTCTCAGAAAGAAGGCTTTTATATGTTTCGGATCGCATCACGATAGGCTGTACCTCCTTCCTTGGTTTGTTATTTGGCCAGCGTCTCCTTCACGCCTCGGAATCTGCCGCTGGAGACCCTAGTAGCCTGTCACAAGTATCAGACGTATGCGTCCTTCTGATCTACCAAGCGGTAGCACATGATGGCCCTTGACTTGCTAGACAGCAGCCTTCTCCGCGAACCCATTCCCCGGGCCGAGAAGTTGCGTGCTCAGAAGGTCGTAGTCGCCGTTGGCAGTCCAATTCCAGGGCGCGCCATATCTTCCTTTCATAATGTCACAGATGGACAGGCGTGGATCTATTCACACCGTTTAGTATTCCACCAACAACTGAGTTGTGACCAACGGACGTTGGCCCCCTCTTTGACGCCTTACGACTACCATATTTACCGAACAGGGCCATGTCAGTCGGAGGTGCAGATTTGAGTGATGTGGGACCTGTTACCATTCCGAAATAGACCGGCTCCTTATCTTTCAGAAATCATGTTACCAATATTCGACATGAATGGATGGCGTTGACGGGAAGGCCGTTCCTGTGTATGTGTATGTCTGAAGGAACTTGAGAGCAGCTGTTCCAGGTTGCTGTGAAGGGTGTTGAGCATAACTCTTGGAAATACCGGCCGGACACCAGAGATCAGTAGAGACATATGTATTGCGCAGATCGTGGTCCAGTGGAACGTTGTATACAAGAAAGTAAAGGAATTGACTCCTAGTCAAGAGGCCGGGGAGTGGCAGCTCGCCAAGCTGACATGGACGTGTGAATGTGATATTAATAGTTGCTTCGACGTGATTGAAAATCAGCGACAAGAATGAACATCAACTTTCTAAAAATTTTAACGTTACGGTATTATCGGCATCGTAGCGGCGGTGATCTGCCAGTCCCCGACTCTGCCTGCCCCATAATTATTTTCATTAAGCTCCTTTATTCTTTCTCACGTCACTTCGATTTGGCTTGGCTCGGAACAGTACTATCCTGCTCGCTCAGTGTCTTACCAGCAAGGCACTGGAGCATACAATATTTACAGGGAGGGTCCTCCATGATGCTCATGCACCTGCTCCTCGCCAAGAATCCTCAGGCTACCGCAATAGCCGAGTGAGCTACGATCATCATCAAGACCCAGCCCCGCAGCACGATGGACTTTATCCTCGTCAAAGCTGGCATCACTATGCTGCATATCGACGAGTGATTCGGACTAGTTCAACGAGCCCGCTGATCATACGAGAAGAATTTACAAAAGACGTCTCATAAGGGGCGGGAAAGGACCTAAAACATATAAAATATGCCGAGCCGCAGCTCCTCGCGAGGTTGAACGTTGAGCATCTGTACATCAATAGATACTGACGGAAAAAAAACGGCTCGCGAGGAGCGGGAAAACATGTCTGCCCCGGACTGCAGTTCGTCGCGAGGCTGAACAACTGCGCAGCGATAAATTCCAACAGAAAAATCATTAACGCACCTGAAAAACGGCTCGCAAACCATTGTGAATGAGTCAGACTTGGGGATGCAGCGATAAATGCCGATAACAAGACTATTAAGTGAATAAGCGGAACACGTTGATGGATTGTCGATGATGCCATGATGGACGAACCAGGCCTGGGAAAGCAACAAAAACTCAACATCGAGATAAAGACACGTACCTGGATCGCCAATACATAGACTCCTCGCTCCTCCTCGCTGGAGGCTCTATGTAACACACCACGGCCCTCAACAAGGTCTGAGGGGAGGCTCCCTGTGGAGGTATACTGTCAGGCAGAATACTACCTACCTTGAAACAAGTGGTTCCAAGAACCATACAAGCCAAATCGAAGTGACGTGAGAAAGAAAAGGGGAAATAAAAGAGCCTAATTACCTTGCGAAGCAAGGTCTGTTGGGATAATCTGTCATGGTCACATAATATGAACATCATGCTTACAGAACTGAGAAAATCATAGACACTCGCATACAGAGAAATCCAAAGCACCCAGCCAATTGCCCGCACATCGGAGCAACAGAAGTTCGCAACGCGAACCCCTAATAAAAATAAACGGGCAAGCAGTCTGAGTCGTGGACTGGCAGATCACTGCCGCTACCGTAACGCTAAAGTCATCAAACAGTTATTTCTATTTCTGGCAGTCACAGCAATTCCGGTACTTTGAAGTTCCGAGACATCATGGGGTTGTGATGTCGATCATGATATGTCGACTTTGACATGTCATTATATTCATTTTTGTCGTTGATTTGCAGTCAGTCGAAGCAGCTAAGCCGATCTATAATATTGAAAATTCACACGTTTGATGAGTCAGCTTGACCCCTAGTCAATCTCTTTACAATTTGATTTCTTCCCCCGACGGCTTGTACACAACGTTCCACTGGACTACGATCTGCGCAATACATATGTCTCTACTGATCTCTGGTGTCCGGTCGGTGTTTTCAAGAGTTATGCTCAACACCCTTCACAGCAACCTGGAACAGCTGCTCCCAAGTTCCTTCAGACATACACATACACGGGAACGGCCTTCCCGTCAACGCCATCCATTCATGTCGAATATTGGTAACATGATTTCTGAAAGATAAGGAGCCGGTCTATTTCGGAATGGTAACAGGTCCCACATCACTCAAATCTTCACCTTTGACTAACATGGGTCTGCTCGGTAAATAATAAATATGGTGGTGGGCCAACATCCATTGGCCATAACTCAATTGTTGGTGGAGTACTAGACGGTGGGAATAGATCCACGCCTGTCCATCTGTGACATTATGAAAGGAAGATATGAAGGACAGGCTCGCCCTGGAACTGGAATGCCAACGGAGGCTACGACCTTCTGAGCACGCAACACCTCGGCCCGGAGAATGGGTTCGTGGAGAAACTTGATGTCTAGCAAGTCAAGGGCCATCATGTGCTACCGCTTGCTGGATCAGAAGGACGCATACGTCTGATACTTGTGACTAGGGTCTCCAGCGGCAGATTCCGAGGCGTGAAGGAGACGCTGGTCAAATCGCAAACCAAGGAAGGAGGTATAGCCTATCGTGGTGCCACCCGAAACATATAAAAGCCTCCTTTCTGAGACTCTAACTTCAGAACTCAAGCTCGTCAACCCACACTCAATCTCAACCAGTGCACCTTGTATTTGAAACTCTGAAACAATGTCACAACTCTTCACCAGACATTTGACCATCCACTCGTGAGTGTCTTTGCGCTATCACTCTGCATAACTCTTTCGTCTGACTCACTGTCGTCTCGCAGCCACGACCTCGGCAAGGATGCGACGATCATGCTCGCTTTGGTTAACGAGGACATGCAAGGCCTCTACGAGGATTTCTTCCCAGTAGTTTGGAAGTAGGTGTCTCTCCTTTTGCCCTTGACAATTTCAAACCTTGTAATTTTTCAGGGTCACCAAATTCGGGAAGACGGGTGGGTGTTCCTATTCTTTTGCTGCCAAGTTTCCAACTTACATATGACCCCTCTTTCCAGGTTCATACATGTCTCAAGTGACCTACACGAACCAGTAAGATGATCGACGAGAAAAATATTCGCGAAAGTTGCTGATTTAATGCATAGGCTTGCTTTCGCCAAAGGTCAGGTCGTGGATGGCAACTACATCACCGCTGCAACCAGCATCAGTCTCAATGTGAGCGGCTCTCATCTACGTTGTGAATCCTAGCACCAACACAAGTTCATGATGCAGGCCGGCCAGAAAACAACCTTGACCGGTCAGGATGACGATCACTACACTTTCTCCGTGAGTCTGGCTTCCGTCAATATTTATCTCTGCCATTTACGAGTATATTGTGTAGACCCCCCCTGTGGCGGGAGCCCCTGGTTTCGTGCAGGCCCTGAACAAAACTGGGCTCATTCAAGATCTCGCAGTCGGTTTGTGACCATCATCGTCTGCTCTTCTTTCAGCTTAGCGTATCGTCACCTCCAGGCTTTCTGAACAAAGGCGACTTTGCGCCCACTCCCGCACTCTACTTCCACGATATTGGGTACGTCATCTTTCCTCTATTTCTCCTTCAAAGCACTCATAGTACACAATGCAGAGATGGCAGTCAAGTCACGGCACAGTTCACTCCTATCCTGCGCGTCTACATCACGTCGGACTATCAAGAGACCGCAATTTTACGAGGTGCAATCAATACCCCTGCGATCTGGACGCAGGACCTCACTGGTCTTGCCCCAAACACGACTTGGAACCTCAAGCGCGACACGCTCACCGGACGTTACACGCTCACCCATGCTTGATTACGGAATGTCACATCGGTGCGCCTAAATATCTGTTGCGAGGTCTGCATTCCAATGCTCACTGCTTTCATAGCATCCGATGATCCGCCAATGGTCTCACTTAGTTGATTGTCTTTTATAAGGTTGCTTGCCTGTCATGTATGTATTTCGCAAGAGTTGACAGTTGTACCGTCTTTATTGGGGCTTTATCTTTGTGTCTGAAATCTTGCATTTTATCGAACAAGATCTGTTCATGTCAAGACTCAAGATACTGTTGACCTATCTAAGGCTCCACCTGATATCGATCAGTCCAAAGTAGGCGCACTTACTTTCAGACTACCGGGAAGTAGAGGCTTTTAATGTCGCCAATAATCAAAGCGAGCATGATCGTTGCCTCCTTGCCGAGGTCGTTGCTGCGAGTCGACGGTGAGTCGGGTGAAAAAGTTATAACGCAAAGACACTAACGACTAGAAGGTCAAATTCCTGGTGAAGTGGCGCGATATTTCAGATTTAAACACAAAGTGTACTAGTTGAGATTGAGTGTGGATCGAAGGACTCGAGTTTTGCAGTTAGAGTCTCAGCAAGGGGCCTTGTATATATTTCGGATCAGGCTGCACCTCCTTCCTTTTTAGCCGGTGTCTTCTTCATGCCTCGGTAAGTATGTACCTGCCGATCTCGGAGGCAGGACTTCTCGGTGCCTATAAGAGGTCTCTCAGACCCGGTGTCATATATATATGTTAGGGGAAAGTTCCCAAGACCCGTCCGGCTCTAGCTTTCAAGTTCGTCACCACACCTCTTTCAATCATCGCTCCTGTTATGTCCTAGCTAACGATATTCCTCCGCCTGCCGCCGCCCTTGTAAGTCTTTTTCTTTCTTGAAATCCACCTTAATATTGATATTGCTATTCAGACCCTCTTAGACTTACATCCTAGTACTTTCTCCGCCCGACAATATTAATGTTGCGCTGTCTACAATGCCCTACCGTGACCGCCTACACCCTGCAACTACCACCCCATCTCACGTCATCGGTACGTTTTTCTTCTGCCTCTTCCTTTTAAATATCATACCTCGTGCGCCCGCTACTGCCTTGTGCATGTACGTTTTCGTTTTCGTTTTCGTTTTCTCGTTCTCCTTGTCTTCTAACTTTTACTAACCCTCTGCATCCTCCTGCATCATCTGAAGCCTTACTCCGCCGTCTTGCGTTCTCTCACATCAATTTCACTTCTTATATTGTTTGTCCACCACTCTGCCGCTTCACCTATCATGCTTCATGACTCCCTTCGCCTCATCACCCTTTTTTTACGTTCAGGACTTGCCCCTTGTTTGTATCTCAACTTACATTCATACTTTATTTCTGTGCTTGTTGGAATAGCCGAGTGTACTCGACTACTTAGTAGCCTCCGTAGTGCAATTTGACGCACCCATTATTGCGGTCAAATGAGAATGCATATAAATTCATTTCACGCACAAAGGAGTTAGGACCAGGAAGCACAAACTGTGAGTCGGATGACAAGAGTTGTAGCGGCATGTATTGAACGTGACCCAAACAAGGGTCGTGACCGAGAGACACAAATATGATAACAAGGCTTGCAGGAGTGTTACGGTGTATAAAACCTAGTCGCGTGCACAAACTTGTATCGTAGCTCACAAGTCTTAGTAAGTATCAGTTGTTTGATGCAGCAATTGTATACCTTTACTATATGGCCCGTTAAGTGGTTCGCATTCGGAAATTGCCCTCATTCATGCTCGGCTACCATCAAGTCTCCAATCATGCAGGTGTGAGTCTTGCAAGGGCAGTTGCACGCTGCCTGACTTCCTCTGCTATTAATACGCTGTCAGAGAGCAGCAGCAGCACACAACCCGACTCCATTTTCGCTACCAAAGAATCTCCTTGGGACCATATATTGAGCGACTCAATAAATGACGTGCCACCTGTCCTCCCCTCCCCAGTCCGCAATCCCTTACGGGCTGGCGGTGTAGAAACCTCTGGACGCACCCGCGCACGCAGACAAGCAATGACCGCGCGCGAAGTCAGCGCCTTCGACGAAATGTTCAACATGATCTTTGACGCAGTCTCAGAGCAAAAGAACCCCTCTGCCAAACTCTCCTCCTCAAAACAAGACGACCCACTCACTGCTTTCAGTGGAATCGGGCGCAAGCCATTCGGCCAAGCCCCAATGACAGATTTATTCGGCAAACTCAGACGACACTCAAAACGGTTGAAATGGACGACAGAGGCGGATGAAGAATTTGATAAGAAGAAGGAGGAAATGGAACTTTGTGATACGGATCAGCAGCTACTTGAATGGGCTATGCGCGAGGTGTTTGGGCAGTCTCAGAAATACGAGGAACGTGCGCGAAATGCTATTGCTAAAGCCGAGGAACGGGATGCTCCAGGCCTCAACGCAAGCTCGAACGCAAGTGGAAGCGCAGATGCACTACCACAACTTACATCTACGCACTCTGAACTCCAACACCCGACATATCCCTACCTCATCGCGCACCTTATGCGTTCTTTCCGCGACAAATACCGTGACCCCCACCTCGCTCTCTCCATCTTCGACTACGCGCGGCACCTAAGCATACCGAGCTACGTATTCGGGTGCACCACTCCCGCATACAACGAGCTGATAGAAACCCGCTGGTCGTGTTTCCGCGACCTCAGAGGGGTACACGACGCCCTCGAAGAAATGCGGGTCAATGGGGTTGAGCCCGACGGCAGAACCAAGAAACTCGTCGAGACTTTAAGGCGCGAAGTAGGGGCACGCACAATTTGGGAAGAGGAATCTGTGTTTGGGAGTGGGGAGGTTGTTGGGATGTTGTCTAAGATCGAGCAGCTTGCTATTAAGGAGCCGAGAAGGAAGCGGGGGAAAGGGTCAGGCAGGAAAGGGCCGGCTTTTGATGCGTGGAAGGGGGATGCGCTTAAGGAGGGCGTGGAGGGCGGGTATGAGTTCGGCCAGTGGGGTTCTCGCAAGCCTAGGCCAAACCGTCGAGAACGAGACTCAGAACGGACAGCTGTCACAGGTCTGGATGATTTACTGGATAGCAAGATACCAGGCGAAGACCAGCTGGAATTCAATTAGCGTATTAACCTATACATTTTTTCGTAATCGAAACTACTGATAATTATCTTGGCAGCACAAAATTTCAGACGAAAGAGGACCCTGCGACACAATTCCGCCCGTTGTTCAATGTTCGACTACAATCTCAAAATCACATACGACGCTGTAGACATCGTGGCTAACCATTGTCAGGTTAAATGTTCGATTGGTCAACAGTTTCAGAAAGCCAACATCTTGACACACAGCTCGGGAGATCTTGTTCAACAAAATGCAGGATTTCAATCACATAGATAAAGGCCGATAACAAAACGTTACAACTGGTGCGAACTACATAAGAGGCGAGTGACTATAAAAAGAGGAGCAACTAAGTGAGGCCATTGATTTGAACGAAAATACTATGAAAACAGAACATCGAGATCCAGACCTCACAGAACAGATATTTAGGTGCACCGATGTCGCATCCCTTAATCAAGATTGGACGATTGTGTATTGTCCAGTGGCCGCGTCTCGGTTGAGCGTCCAAGTGGTACTCTCGGCAAGCCCAGTGAGGTCATGCGACCAGATCGCAGGTGTGTTGATGGCACCTCGTATGACTGCAGTCTCTTGATAATCCGAAGTAATGTAGGCACGCAGAATCGGAGTGAACCGAGCAGTGACTTGACTGCCATCTCTGCGTTTGTACTGTAAGCGTTCTGAAGGAGAAATAGAGGAAAGAGAACATACCCAACACCATTGAAGTAGAGTGCGGGTTGGGGCATCAAGTCTCCCTTGCTCATGAAACCTGGGGGCGGACAATACAATAAGGTGAAAGAAAAAAAGATGGTGGCCACAAACCGACTGCAATGTCCTGATCGCCCCCAGTGTTGTTCACGGCCTGCAGGACACCAGGGGTTCCCGCCTGAGGGTGCTACACAAGATATTCGTGAGTGGTAAAGATAGAGATTAACGAAAGTCAGACTTACAGAGAAATGATAGATATCGTTGACCTCGGTCAGGGTTGTTTTCTCGCCAGCCTACATCATGACTCGCGTTGGTGCTAGGATCCACAAAGTGGATGAGAATCGCTCACATTGATCTTGACGCAAGTTTCAGCGTCGATGATGTTCTCATTCACAACCTGAGATTTGGAGAAAGCAAGCCTATACGTTGAATAAGTGACTTTCATGACTATTGTTCTCGTTGATCGTCTTACTGGCTCGTGTATGTCACATGAGCCCTGTATGGACCTGGGACGGGGGATGATATGTAAGTTAGCAACTTGGCAGCAAAAGAGTAGGAACACCCACCCGTCTTCCCGAACTTGCTGACCCTAAAATAGCAAGGTTTGAAATCGTTGCAGGCAAAAGTGGCGCACTTACTTCCAAACTACAGGGAAGAAGTCCTCGTAGAGGCCTTCCATGTCGGCATCGAAAGTGAGCATGATCGTCACCTCCTTGCCGAGGTCATTGCTGTGAGACGACGGTGAGTCGGGTGAAAGAGTAATGCACGATGATAGTGCAAAGACACTCACGACTGGAAGCTCAGGTTCCTGGTGAAGATGTGTGCCATTTGTCAAACGAAATGTGTAGTTGAGATCGAGTGAGGATTGAAGAGCTGGAGTTCTGCGGTTAGAGGCTCAGCAAGGAGGGTTTTATGTGTTTCGGGGCACATAGGCTGTGCCTCCTCCCTTGATTTGCGATTTAGCTAGGGCTTGGTATGCTTTGCCGTTCCTTGGTACCTGCTGCTGGTTACCTAACGCATTATGCCGCCCTTAACTTGGTTAACTGTACAATAGCATATTGACAGTTTCGAGTTCTTGGCCCGTCCCGCACCTTCAATGTCTCCGTGGTACCTGCCAATGGTGACCTAAGGATTTAAATATACGCGCTTTTCCGATCTACAATGGCCTTGACCTTGACTTACTGTACAGCCAGCATCTTCACGAACCCTGTGGCGCTGCGGCTCGGAATTTCGTAGCTGCCGTTGGGACCCTTCAAGCTGTGCCTGTCCTTCAGACTCCCTTCCTACTAGTGTACTGTTGTATAACACCACCAGTGGAAAGGGATCAGTGCTGAGAATTGGTCTGGGTGAATGATATTGTAATCCGAACAGCGACGTGGACTTAAAATGTAGAGAATCAAGTTACAGTCACAATTTGGAGCACAGGATCACATGGCACATTTCGCGAGACTGCAGCCATGATATTGCTGCCGTAGCAAATGAGCAGTACTGGGGCGAATCATCGAAAGAGCTGCCAGACGGAACATCGCTGAATCTGCTTCAACTGGTCCGTAAGCTTGGGATGCAAACACTGCAGAAGCTGCCTGCATTGATGATTGCAGGGCCATTCAATGCTGCGAGTCAGCATGGCGCCGCCTTAATTTCGTCTGCCCAGCCAGATCTAGATTTATAGAGTAATGCCCGGCATCCAACAATAAGAAAAACACACTTCGGGGTCAAGTCACAGAAGTGCTGGTGAACGTTTGTGATGATCAAACAACGAAATTACAGCTTCAAGTTTTCTGGTTCGCTCAGAGATACCCGTTCACTCAACGCCAAATTATATCCAAGCAATAGTTTATGATGCACATATACGATGTGCACGGACATGCATGTTCATGACGAATTATGATTATCATGTTAGTTCAAGCACGAAATTCTGTTTCAAAACAAGAGTCGATTCGTGTCAAGTGTTGTGAGATAGTGTGTATCTCTCCCACTATCTCTGCGCCTACAGTTCGATTCAAGTTTTGGAAACCCCTTCGCTCATCAGTAAGATATATTTTACCTTCACATACTTTCTAATAATGTTCCTTCGTGGTGTTCCACTGACCTCACGTTGGTCTGTTGGTTGTGACCGAGCGCTTCGGATGCATATCGCAATATGATACTAATAGGGTGATGTGCGCCGATGATGCTCCTGGGAGATGAGTTTGGTCTTGACTGACAACTTTGTACATGTAATAATTCTCAAAGATGTCATAAATATGACATCTGCTATGATCGCGGATGCAGTCTTTATGATATCTTTCAGAGTGTAGACCGTACTGAAAGATGAGAATATGGTCTTGAACAGTCCGAGTTCGGTGACACTTCAGGTCAGTTATCAACTGATGTTGGAATTTCACAAGACGAGGAACGGGCTGTTTCCGCACATACGAACATGTGCCCGTCCTTGTCCGTGTCGTTCCACTAGAAGATCATAAGCCTGAGCTCGGCCATGAGACAGACAAAATATGGGTACTGATCACGAGGGTCTCCTGCCGTGCCTCTGTCATTCCACTGAACAGTCGTATAAATATGAATTCAGCGAGATAAACAAAGATAAGCTACTGATCACAAACACCCCTATCGTGGTGTGCGTGCTGCTCGAAACCTCTCGAAATAAGGTACTTAGCATCGCAACCATCGCGCATGCATCACGCACCGCAATCTGTCCCTGCTCATTGACAGAAAAGTCAGTGGGTTGTAAGACTATGGGCAATGGGACGTACCGCAACGGGGGGCACCCGCTCTCCCTCATTCAACTTCGGACCAAATTCTCCTGGGCCGTGAACTTGGAGCAGTGCGGCACACACTGAGTGATTGAAATTTTGAACATAGTAGTATCAACTTAAGCCTTTCTGATTCGAATACTTTGACGTGAATTCTAGACGACGTCTGTGACAGTTGGATGTGTTCCTCGCTATGCCTGCTTACATCAGCTTGCCAGTTATTGCTAACAGTAATTGCCTTGCTTAATCAATTTCAGGGCGTGTAGAAATGCAATACTTTGCCTCCGGCCCTCCTTCTCGGTATTGCTCCCTTTCTCTGTCGAAAGTGAAGCGTCCGGGTCACAGCGTTCCTATTCCCAGTCTCTTCTATAGCCTGCATTCCATTTTTTTTACCTGATGCCTCGCCTCAATCCAGCAAGGACAGATCTATCAGACGCAAAGCTAATTCACGCGCTTTCATCTAGTAAATGGATCGACGTTTGGCTATAGACGACGTAACCATGACCAAGTATTTGCGAATAGCATGCATGTCTGTTACATCTTACGAGTGAGTTTTTTCTTTCAAATTTGCTGCGGCCCTGTAGTCGTCACGATATTCTGACCGATTCAATGTTCAGTTATATTCTTACACTCCCCATATAATGGCACTTTTACCGAATCCAATCATGAATTTTCATGTGAGGTATATGTATGCGGCCATTCGCGCACCACCCTTGACAAGCTCGCCTCCATCAGTCTTGCCTGCGCCTTGATCATTCTCATACGGTACGTTTGTCCTCATTCCGTTATGTGATTTTTTTTCGCACATGTTTAATACAGCTATGCTAGTGTCGCGACCATAGTAGTCAGCAATTGCTTCTCTACTACTTTTACCCAACAAACGTGTCAACAATACTATCTTGTGCCACCTATCTTCAAAGGTCTGTCATATTCGTATTTACTCACCAGGACTCTATTGACCACACTGTAGCCGTACAAACCATGAAATCACAGGTCACATTAGGTGTCAGGTATGTCCTGTCAATTTTCTTGTGGGTTGCGGCTCCACACAACTAAAATACCGCTTAGAACACTCAATATTACAAGAAGAGATAGGCAGATAGGAATTGCACTATTGCTCCTATACTTCATCTCGTTTTATGTGGGCTCTTACTACACAGACATGATATCCTTTCTCTTATTCCCTTTAGGCGGAGTGGTTCTCCGTTCTATTTCATGGGTCCCGTAAGCTTCGGTTTATGTTGTAATCTTGAGTTCACATTGACCTTTGGAACCAACAGCTTCTGTTTTTGATGTATGTCAGTGTTCCTTTAGTTCTACTACCTCGCTGTGATGTTGTATGACATCGTGATGGTGGCGGTATCTACCTTGCAACTTCTGCATTATAATCCTCTCAGTAACAGGTGTGCTATTTATATCCCGTCTTTCAGGTCACTAAACCATTGCTATTAGAGTAGAACAGCTAATATGGGTGTAAGTCCCTCAGGACTGGCAGAATCGATGCGCGTCGCTCATCATACTTAGCATGATCTATGACGGCACTGGATTTTTCATCGTGCTGTCCGGGAAGTACGCTCTGCTTGTGATGAGCACCCTCCTAACATCCCTTCAGTGTCGAACGTATTGAATCTCATCCTTTATCATATTCACCACTCCCAGAGCTTGACTTCTATTCCGCCAATGCTTGCGATATTCATTCGTTCTGTTGCTGACACTTTCTGAAAGGAATGACAGAGCCAAATGCCCAACGCTTGGAAAACGGGATCGTCGCGTGCCCAACACCCACCGCGCAGAAAAAGAGATGTCCGGTCTCCGCTCACACTTTGAGTCCAAAAGCTCTGAGTTCCGGAACCCCCATCGATGCAGGGTTAATGCTCATATCGCCTCACAATTCTAACGACATGGAACTCGATGTTCACGTACGCGTCTGGCACTTAGTGATGGTAGACTACGTGGACGAATCTAAACTTGTGAGTCCGTGAGGGGGCACCCGGGCACCGACGGTAAAATGAATCTTAGGCACTGGCACCTAACAAGCATAACAAAGAAGGAATCGATCTGCTACATGTGGCCACCCAACTTGCTATATTAACGTGTATATATACCCACCTATCGAAATGCCAGAGCTTCTCACTCTCAGATCGTCCCCGTTCAGAATAAAGATGCACATATTCGGTGAGTTGATCAAGCTTTCCTCCTGTTGGCCGAATTGTGTAGCCATCGCTGGTTATTCAATCAAGTACATAGATAGAGGCCTATTGATCAAAACGGTACCAACTGTCACAAACTATTATATGAGACACAAGCGACCGTATAAAAGAGTAGGCTACGAAAACGGGAAGAGCCTTGAGATCTAGACCCCACAGAACACATAGCTAGGCGCACCAATTTCGGATTACTTGATCAAGATTGGACGATCGTGTAATGTCCAGTGGCCGCGTCGAGTTTGATAGTCCAAGTCGTGCTCTGGGCAAGCCCAGCGAGGTCATGCGACCAGATCGCAGGCGTGTCGATGGCACCTCGTATGATTGCAGTCTCTTGATAGTCCGAAGTAATGTAGGCCCGCAGGACCGGAGTGAACCGAGCGGTGACGTGACTGCCATCTCTGCGTTTTGTACTGTGAGCGCTCTGAAGAAGAAAGAGAGCGAAAAAAACATACCCAACACCGTTGAAGTAGAGTGCGGGCTTGGGCATCAAGTCTCCTGGGCTCATGAAACCTAGAGGTGGACAATACACTGAGGCAAGAGAAAAGAAGACAATGATGGTCACAAACCGACTGCGATGTCCTGTACGTCTCCAGTGCTGTTCACGGCCTGCAGGACACCAGAGGCTCCCGCCTGAGGGGGCTACACGAGATATTCGTGAGCGGTAAAGAATAGATATGAACAAAAGTCAGACTTACAGAGAAATGATAGACATCGTTGGCCTCAGTCAGGGTTGTTTTCTCGCTGACCTGCGTCATGAGTTGCGTTGGCGCTAGGAATTCAAGAGCAGATGAGAGTCGCTCACATTGATCTTGACGCTGGTCTCAGCGTCAATGATGTTCCCATCCACGACCTGTGGCTTGGAGAAAGCAAGCCTATACGTTGGATAAGCATTATATACGAGCATCATCTGCGTGCTCTGTCTTACTGGCTCGTGTAGGTCGCGCGAGCCCTGTATGAACCTAGCAAGAAGGGTCATATGTAAATCAGCAACTTGTAAACGAAAGAGTATGAACACCCACCCGTCTGCCCGAATGTGCTGACCCTGAAAAATCGCGATTCGCAAGGTTTGAAATCGTCACGGGAAAAAGTAGGCGCATATGCACTTACTTCCAAACTACAGGGAAGAAGTCCTTGTAGAGGCCTTCCATGTCGGCATCGAAAGTGAGCATGATCGTCGCCTCCTTGCCGAGGTCGTTGCTGCGAGACGACGGCGAGTCGGGTGAAAAAGTCGTGCAGGGTGATAGCGCAAAGACACTCACGACTCGAAGGTCAAATTCCTGGTGAAGATGTGCGACATTGTTTCAGATTGTTAGACACAAAGTGTACTGGTTAAGATTGAATGTGGATTGAAGAGCTTGAGTTCTGCAGTCAGAGTCTCAGCGAGGAGGCTTTTATATGTTTCTGAGTCGCATAGGTCCCTTGGTATGCAATTTAGTCCAGGTCTCCTTCAAGTTCGATGGATTCTCTCGTAC
>MU177929.1:244304-282076 GCA_016695465.1 Suillus americanus | reverse complement strand
GTACGAGAGAATCCATCGAACTTGAAGGAGACCTGGACTAAATTGCATACCAAGGGACCTATGCGACTCAGAAACATATAAAACCCTCCTCGCTGAGACTCTGACTGCAGAACTCAAGCTCTTCAATCCACATTCAATCTTAACCAGTACACTTTGTGTCTAACAATCTGAGACAATGTCGCACCTCTTCACCAGGAATTTGACCTTTGAGTCGTGAGTGTCTTTGCGCTATCACCCTGCACGACTTTTTCACCCGACTCGCCGTCGTCTCGCAGCAACGACCTCGGCAAGGAGGCGACGATCATGCTCACTTTCGATGCCGACATGGAAGGCCTCTACAAGGACTTCTTCCCTGTAGTTTGGAAGTAAGTGCATATGCTCCTACTTTTTCCCGTGACGATTTCAAACCTTGCGAATCGCGATTTTTCAGGGTCAGCACATTCGGGCAGACGGGTGGGTGTTCATACTCTTTCGTTTACAAGTTGCCAACTTACATATGACTGCTGGGCCCTCTTTCCAGGTCCATTCAGGGCTCACGCGACCTACACGAGCCAGTAAGACAGAGCACGCAGATGATGCTCGTATATAATGCTTATCCAACGTATAGGCTTGCTTTCTCCAAGCCACAGGTCGTGGATGGGAACATCATTGACGCTGAGACCAGCGTCAAGATCAATGTGAGCGACTCTCATCTACTCTTGAATTCCTAGCGCCAACGCAACTCATGACGCAGGTCAGCGAGAAAACAACCCTGACTGAGGCCAACGATGTCTATCATTTCTCTGTAAGTCTGACTTTTGTTGATCTCTATTCTTTATCGCTCACGAATATCTCGTGTAGCCTCCTCAGGCTGGAGCCTCTGGTGTCCTGCAGGCCGTGAACAGCACTGGAGACGTACAGGACATCGCAGTCGGTTTGTGACCATCATTGTCTTCTTTTCTCTTGCCTCAGTGTATTGTCCACCTCTAGGTTTCATGAGCCCAGGAGACTTGATGCCCAAGCCCGCACTCTACTTCAACGGTGTTGGGTATGTTTTTTTCGCTCTCTTTCTTCTTCAGAGTGCTCACAGTACAAAACGCAGAGATGGCAGTCACGTCACCGCTCGGTTCACTCCGGTCCTGCGGGCCTACATCACTTCGGACTATCAAGAGACTGCAATCATACGCGGTGCCATCGACACGCCTGCGATCTGGTCGCATGACCTCGCTGGGCTTGCCCAGAGCACGACTTGGACTATCAAACGCGACGCGGCCTCTGGGCATTACACGATCGTCCAATCTTGATCAAGTAATCCGAAATTGATGCGCCTAACTATGTGTTCTGTGAGCCAATGCTCTCCCTGTTTTCGTTGCCTAGTTTTCTTTTATATGGTCACTCGTCTCTTGTGTAATAGTTTGCAACAGTTGGTACTGTTTTGATCGATAGGCCTCTATCTATGTACTTGATTGAATGACCAGCGATGGCTACAAAATTCGGCCGACAGGGGCAAAGCTTGATCAACTGACCGGATAACATACAGAAGAAGAATTTTACATCAACCTCTTGCCAGAACATATCTACGACCTCCCAGTTGCAGTTGTGGCGAACTTCCCCACATTCGCGCATGGAATGCCGTCCTTGTCGAATCGCAGTTCCACCTTCATCCCGGTAGCATCATTCCTCTTCTATACGTGCTCTCTGACGCTGGCAAGTGCCCTAGAACTGCCGAAATACCCAAGCGAATCTCCCCTCCCTTCGCCCAAAGCGAACTCCAATTTATATCAATCCTGACGTCCCCGATATGTCTGACAGGCTAGTTTGGACATATTCAATTTCATCCGATGTGTATATCTGGATACTGAGACTCGATAGGCGAAGTTGTTACCGAAAACTCTCTGAACAGGGCTGGTAGAAAGTTAAATGTGAATTTGTTGGCAGGTATACGAGGCTTTCCCAAAAAGAACCAGAGTCTGGCCAAAGGGTCGGATGTGTGCAGGGCATTCGGTTACACAGCCGGTCTCGAGTGATGAGGAACACTGATGAGCACTACAGGGTAGATACTAGGCGTGTGCTGTTTATTTTGGCTAAATTCTTTATGCTCAAAACGACGACGACGATCTCCCCCACTGATTGTAATGGCTGTGACGTGGGAGCATCAGATTCAGGATATATCTGCTACCGCAGACAGATCAGTTACTGACGCGCTCTAATCGCAAGTGGCGCAAAGCCATCAGAATCGTGGTGGAAAGATCATGACGTGTTAGATCATATAAGTCCATATCAACAGACGAATAAGTACCCATCGACGAACACCACATACAAATGTACATAGAAGGACGAGAGATTAACGAGCCTCGAAAAGGTATGGTATGAGCATAGTCAGTTTCAGAGAAAGTTGTAAGCGTGTGAAATCAAATCCCATTTCCACGAGCATCCATATAGTCCGTTGTTTCCGACTCCAGAAGTCCGAGCTACAACTGTTCAGAGGAGCTGTTTCCAACCCGCATCACGACACTTCTTCACGAGGCGCTTCACCTCCTGCGATCGTGCACGCGTGGTGACGAGGAGGGTGTCCGGCATGTCGACGATAACCAGATCATCGACGCCCAGGCATGTGATAAGACGTCCTGAGCCGGGTACTACAATTCCCCCAGCAACTTGTTCCGTCAGCACTGTCGAACGGAGATGAAATCAACCACGGGGACTTTATGAGAAGAGGTAAAAATAATCACCCAAAGAGCTGTCCCCAAGGACACGAGGCTGATTAGATTCAGCAGGCAGTAAGTCTGCGAGCGAAGAGAAGTCCCCGACGTCATCCCAGCCTAAAGTCCGATATCAGTTCGCTTCCTCCGCAGATGAAAAAGAAATGTGGAAACATACCAAACGTCGCTGGTACTACGGCAACTTTACCCTCAGCAGCAGCAGGTTCTGCGACTGCGTTATCGATCGGAATCTTCTCGAGCTCGGGCCAGATCTCATTGAGAGCAGCCTGGCGCAACACCTCGTCGTGCCACACGGCCGAAATCTGTTGTAGCCCGTCATGGAGTTCCGGCTTGTAATCCTTGAGAAGGTCCAAGAGAACAGTCGCTTTCGTAACGAACATTCCAGCATTCCATCGGTAATTTCCAGTACCGATATATGCAGCGGCAGTGCGCGCGTCAGGTTTTTCTTTGAAGCTGGAGACCAGCCTCGCATTTGGGGCTTCCTTGATGCCTAGCTTATTTCCGAGTCGAATATAACCAAAGCCGGTGGAAGGGTGAGAGGGTGCAATGCCGATGGTGACGAGATAATCTTTTTTCGCTACTTCGACAGCTTCTGCAACGGCAGATAGGAAGGCGTCGTCGCCTGAAATCATGTGGTCTGCAGCAAATGAACCGATGACAGCATTGGGGTCTCGTTTCGCAAGGACAGCTGCGGCAAGTCCGATAGCTGCCATGGAATCTTTTGGACCAGGCTCGCAAATCAAGTTGTGCGAGAGAAGGTCAGGTAGTTGCTCGCGGATAGACTTGACATGGCCGGGGCCTGCGACCACAGTGGTGCGGAGGGGGGATGAAAGAGGAAGAAGACGGTCCCAGGTGGCTTGGATTAAGGAACGTCCCTTAAGAGTCAAGTCGAGAAGGAATTTTGGGTGCTCTTCGCGCGATAGCGGCCATAGCCGCGTACCAGCGCCTCCTGCGGGAATTACAACGTAGAACCCGGGAATGTCACGTACAGCGAGTTGGAAAGGTGCGACCGCATTATCACCCAGCGGAGATGGGAGGTGACTGGTGGGTACAGCGACAAGGGATGGGATACTGTGCGGAGATAGAAATGGGGATTTGGCTCGGAGTTGAGGGCTACCGGGCACTGGGGTGACAAAGCCAGAGCCTATACGCGAGCCGGCATAATAGTTTCCGTTCCCATTTTGCTATTTGCAATTGAAGGAACCCTGGAACTTAGAATCTGTTGAAGTACAAAGTCATCCCGCTCACCTGAAACCCTTCCCGGATCTGACGCTCCAAACTTGCGTTTGCCAACCGTAGGTCAGCACATTCCTGCCGGAGATCGTATATCTCGACTTGCTATGTATCGATGTATCAGCGATTGTTTTTGGAGTGTCTTACATGGATAAATGAGGCTTACAGATTTCTGCACTGCGCCCATGATCTGAGAGAACATGAATTCAACAGAGAGCACATTGTCGCTGCTGCTAACCTGCCCGGCAGGTGGGGCAGCAGAACCGGACGGAAGGGACATGATAGATGAAAGTCGATGTCAAGGGTATTGTATAAGCTGTCGGAGTGCAGCTTTATATAAGGTGCAAGGGTCGTGCGTTTTTTTGTAAACGTGTATGAAGGCTTTTAGCGCTTATGCATATATAGTCTATTTCGGGAGTTGCCCATGTTCTTATTCGGTAAAGTCAACGGAACATGCTAATTACTGCTAGTCTTTGGGGTGAACTTTCATCATGGCAAGCACCCGCAAGCTCACTCGATCAGGATAATCCGTGAAAGAATCACCGTTAACGTCAACATGCGTTGTCGCACGAGTTGGAAGAACAAGTTGCCATTAGGATAAAAGGTGTTTTACTCATTTCTTGTTGTCAGTGACACCGCAGCACTGGCAGGATCCGGCCATTGCCCAATGCCCAGGCGCCAGTGAAATATCCATGTGACATACACAGCTGACTAGTCTTCATCACTCTCGAATTCGATAGCTTGGTACTTCCTTGCCTTTTTATTCGGGTTGGCCAAAGATGCGCCCTTCGGAGGTCTGGAACATGCTGAAGGATCTGTTCCGCAGTAGAATCAGCTGCCTCTGAGTACGTGGCAAATGGAGGCTTACTAGATATCGTATCGCCTGACGGGGACCTTTCCTTTGAACGAGCAAGTTCCGCTTCAAGAGCTTTGATTTTCCGTTCAGCTGCCTGATTGACAGCAGGGACAGGGACCTGACTCAGGCCCAAGGGTGTGGGTTTCGACGGAAGCGTTGAAGCTATGGCAATGAGCTCGATGTGCACATCAATGTTGACAAGGGACTTGGCAGACCTGAATTAGCGTGGGATGACTCTGCAATAACGGTGACATTGCGGGACGAGAAAAGGGGGTTTAGTTGGCATTTGCGAGACTGAGCTTGTAGTGCAATCTTGATACGAGTCAAATATTGTTGATGAGCAGCCAACAACTCATGTGCCTTACTTCAGTAAACACCGTGGTTGCATGAGATGCAGCTTCGGCTGCGGACAGTTCTTTCAGGGCCATGTGTAGTGGATGCTTGGTAGTTGGCCCAAAAGTGAGCTAATAAAGTTCTGGGTTGTATAATCCATACATCAAGAGTAGTATTCACGTTGATATTCGAGTCTTTCTCAGTCCATTCTCCAATGGTGAGGTCACCATTTACGAATGCCGTCCGAAGCTTTTCAGCGAAGTTCTCAAGCACCTGGTCTGATTGGACACCCTAGAATAACGTACGTACGATAAGGGTAAGGGCAGTCAAAAGGTCTTGACACGAACGTTGGTGATGTTAATGATATGTTTGGTGGACCACGAGCCTCGCCACCACCTGCCTTCTGGTCCCTTGAGGCCCAAGTAAATCGACCATGCAGATTCGGTTACTTGTGATAGTACGACAAATCGATCAAAACCCTGGTAGACAACCTGTATGAGTTCGTCGAGAACCCCAAAATATGACAAGACGTTGGTGGACATGATGAAGCTTAGCTTGAATGTTAAAACTTGATGCCTTCCAAAACAAGCATTTAGGTATTGATATAAAGATTCCACGCACAGACCATCAACAAGAATGTATATAAACTAGACCTCGTTCTTTTATGGTTCTTCAGAACATACTCAGCTAGGATCTATTTTATAGAAACTAACTCGAGTCTCGCATGTTTACACATGCCACATCCTTCAATTCCGCTGGATGACATTAGCGCTCACTCGTTCGACAGAGAACATGGTCGCCGCTTGCGGAGATCTCGAGGACGTTTGGGTTTGTGCATTGTCGAGCTGCTTGCAGCCTGGTGAAGCCACACTCAGCGAGTTGAGCGTCTGTCTGACGGAACTTTTGGATAATACTCTTAGATCAATATAAAATTTATCTGTTGTGCCAAGCTTTTTACTGTCTGAATCCAATGTTCAGAATATAACGTGTTTCAGCCAGTTAGCTTCTCTACGTAGTTGCAGTGTTACAACATTGGAATTATACAAGTGTTAGCATACAACAAAAATCATGCAAAGACTGTTACATGAGTCCTGCATCCGAAGCACGGCGTCTCAGCTTGTTCGCCCACCCATGCGTCTCAGCGTATACATCTCCGCCGACCTGAGTCATTGACGATATGTTAGACTGTTCAATTCCACCATGGTATTTGCGTGTCCATCGATAGTCTGTGGAACCTTGCTCCCGTATTTGTTTAGACGCAGTGAAAACGTTCCAAGATGTCGCATTGCTGAAGAATTCATCAATTTGCTCAAGAGGACGACCCGAAGTTTCCGGATCTACAAAATGGAACCGTCGCATCAATAGAATCACACATCAAAAATAGTAAGCCGTAAGCCGTACACATCAAAATGATAAAGGGGATTACGAATATGTTGAGGCCAAAGAGGAGTAGGAGCACACCATATTCGATTGCCTGAAACAGGAAAGGCTAGAGAAAGGACCATCAATTCATTTGCAAATGTTCGATTGTTCGACGACTTACGGTAATCATAGTCACGATGCCATTTCCTATGGACCAACCCACAACGGACCATGCACCTCCTTTGGCGCGAACATATGTAGCTGCATTGTTTCAGAGGACAAAATCGGGCAGGGGAATTGATCTCACTCACGAAAGAGTTCAGTTGGATAAAGCCACGGAGTTACTAACCAGGTGGCACCAAACGTGCCAGTATAGAGGAACTGGGAGCCACATCATTTACAAAAATGTTCTTCACGATACCGGAATCAGTTGCTTACTGTCATCGCTACAACACCCGCGCCATATGCCCGTTGATGGGGCCCCCCCGCCTGCGCGTCTATCAAGTGATATGAGTGACAATCAAATAGCGGAGAATAGGCGTATATCACATTTGTCCAGGATGCCACCGATGAGCAGGACCAGCGCCATGCCAGCAGCCCCCCATACCATCGTACTCCGCCGACCAAATCTATCCAGAGTGAACACGGCAAAAAGCACGCTGAACATGTATGATAGGTTGTTGAATCCGGCCAAGAGTTTTGCCTCGCCTTGGCTGAAGCCAGCGCCCTGGATAAGATCGATGGCTAAATATAACGTCAGAGAAAGAGCGAGAGCCGGTAGAGGAAAGTGCTTTGCCGTAGACAGTGATGACTCCGATGCCAACGAGCTCTTGCATAATCTGCAGCCATACGCTTAGAACAACTCTCCGTCGTAGTTCGCGCTGGCTCTTTGTCCTCGGAAATAGCATGCGAAGATAACTATTGTTCTCTGCGTGCTGCTGGTCATGCATCACGCTCCGCACGATGGCACCGAGCTCAGCCTCAACTCCGTCCTTGCGAGTGGCCTGCAATACAGTGCGTGCTTCGGAGACACGGCCGACTTTCGCCAGCCATCGAGGGGACTCCGGAAAGAAAGGTACAAGCGCTGCGATGGTTTAACATAAGTGAGGTGGGGTAAAGGATCGAGACAAACCGAGAATAGCGAGCAGAAAAACAACTTGCAGAGCTAGAGGTGTGCGCCATGCCATTACCTGATTCTGATTCATGCTCGCAAATCTACAAGTGCATCAGACTATCTGTTTACAACAGGGTGCTTGGAACGGGCTGACATCTCTATCCAATATGCCAATGACAGTCCACTGATGTTCAGGAAGAACTCGATGGCAAGAAAGCCGCCTCGCGCTTGATGTGGAGAAACTTCACTGCTCCAGACAGGAATGACTTTAATAAAGATAAGGGCAAAGAATCAAGATCAGAACAACAGGTTATCCACCTGCGTCGATGGCTCCCACACCGAGACCAGTCACGACTCGTGCGCAACACATCCAAGTGATGTTCATCGCGGAGGCTTGGAATACTGCTCCGATAATCGAGATAATGACACCCAATATTATGGCAGCTATACGGCCCGACCTGTCGGCGATGGAACCGCCAAGGAGTGCTCCGATGAGAGAACCGCCGTAATAAACCTAATAGACAGGTTACTGTCAAGATCGTGTCAAGAAGTTTCCAACTTACAGAAACTATTCCCCCAAGCGCTGCCAGGTTACGTGAGTTTCCCATGGTGGGGTATATACCCATTAATTTCAGGTAATCCTCATTAAGATTCACTTGGGACATGACTCTGCTTGTCGATGCGTTAATATTCACTCAGAAGAGGAAATGCAGGAAGGTGTACCCTTGGTCATAACCCTAGTCGATCAATCAGCTTTTGATAGGCGAGGAACATGCAATTACTGACATAGAAAAGGATTGCCAGACCAGCAAGTAGGTTATTTGCCCAGTTATACGAGTTCGCATTATTGAACTTGAACATCCGCCTAGCCGAATAACTCTATTGTACATCGCCGATAAGCGTCTAGAAGGTATGATCCGACTCGGAGAGAAGTAGACTTACGGGAAGGTACTTACTCATCCACCATTGGGGTGCGGCAAGAACTTTCTCGGCATCACGTACTACGATGGTTGCGGATGTGTTCAATGAAACTACATCGTTGCTAGCACCATTGGAGAATCTAGACGAGTCTACGGAGAGTGATAGCTGTTCTGAATTGTTCCGCATCTTGCGCGAGGTGTAAGGTGAAGACAGCTCTGTTTCCATATAGTACAGCAGAGAAGTGGACGAGCTTTCCGGTGCGAATAATCAGACTGCAGACCTTGAGGCTAACCACCATCCGTATTTATACTAGTCACTGGTTAGTCGGTCGGGTCGAGAACCAGGTTATGTTCCGGGCCTCAACCGAAGGACGGTGATGTCAGAATGCCGAGGCATGTCTCGATGTACAGCCGGTAGAATTAAAGATCCCGACAGGACAGTCCTTGTGGGACGGCCTCAAATTGTACAAGATCCTGAAAGGATCAATGGTATACTAGATTCGCAATCAGACGTACCAAACGTGTAAGTACAAAATCCATTCAAAGAATCACGGTGCCCAGACTTGGCCCGGACCATGCACTCTCTCCAAATGATGATTGCACCATCTAGTTGATAAAACAATCCAATCGGCACTGGCGCAAACTCGAAAGCTTTCAGTCGATTGCCTGTTAATGATCGCGCCTTGAGTTGCTTGCAATTTTGGTGGCCGAGGACCAACCAATAGCGATGAAGTACAAAGCCAAGGTTTGATGGAATTCCCCACATTCAGTCATTCAGAGTAGCAAATCTGGTTACTGCATAGACTAGTATGTCCGAGTCACTGTAGAGCCGGCGGGGGTGATATTAGACGTATTACGTAATAACACGTGTCTTTTATAGTAACGTAGTCAGCCAATTAAAATCGTTTATCGTTTATAGTTAAATTCGTGTTGGACCATAGCGCCTTCATCATCAAGTGCCGAGCTTCGAGTGTGCGGTATAATGGATCAGAGCTGGCCGCCGGCAAGGTCCTTGGGGGTCCTTGCTATTAGTACTAACGTGCAATTGATTATTGATCAAACGTTGAATCATGATGCATGATTCATAGTGGAGTCAGTTGCATGTGCTCTCATCATGTGCACATGCTTCCAATATGCTCGAAGAAAATTTCGACCGTGTGCATGAGGGCTGGCAGCGTAGTACCTACGCAGGCCCCCACGTATCATTCCATTCGCTTGATCCAACACATCATGACATTTAAATCCTCCCAGGCAACCAAGTACGTTTTATCGACCCTGGGGTCGTGTTATAGAGATCCTGACAGTCTTTCCTGATTGGCAATCAAACAAATGCCCAATGCATGCTGTCGAGGAGCATCAAGTGATCTTCCCGCGATCTATATTAAGCGCTCAACTTCCTGGTACATTAATTTTCATGCAACAATGCCTAACATTGTCCGCAATAAGTCACAAGTAGTCTACCCACATGATCACTCGTGGGTTGCGTTGGTGTGGATACACGTAGCTGAACGAATTTCATCTCGCCTACTTCGCTTTGCATATCCAGCTATCACCTCACAAAGGACGCGAAAGGTGTCATCACAAATCCATTATCGGAACCCTTTCTGAGCGACGAAGACAACGATGAATCACGCGACAAGGTGGATTTGATCGATAAGCCTCTTTCAGTTTGAATCAACGGGGAACTGATACAAAGCTCGCGCCGTGAAATAATAATAATATTTACGGAGCATCAATAGGATTCCAGCTGATGGACCCATCCTTTCCACGATCAAGCCCGTCAAGTTGCTCCATCTCTTCGGGTCCGAGCTCAAAATCATACAATTGAGCATTTGACCTGATGCGTTCTGGCGTTGCTGATTTGGGCAGCGGAATAAACCTAAACCAATGTAAATTCAAATTGAAAAATAAAATGACGACGCCAAACCCTTTTTGAAGGGACCACCGAAGGAGCACTTGGGCTGCATCACGACTATGCTAAAAAGATTTTGAATCATAATCATATCTGGTGTAGCGCCTTAGAAGCAGGACTAACATTCTGCGCTATAGTTTGAATGATCGGATGATCCATTTTGCCTCGCATGATCGGGCAGTAGGCTTGAACCACGATCGAGTGCTCACGGCAATAGTCCACTATGGGCCGCTGCTGGCAGAATGGGTGAAGCTGCCAGCATGCAATAAGCGGAGTGTACTGCTCATCAAAATCAGTTGCATGCCTCAATTTGATTCACCGCAGGCATATCATATTTTGCATCTGCAATCTCTTCCAAATGCTTGATCGAGCTATAAAAATGTTGCGTTACGATATGACTCTTCTTTACCAAGAAAACAAGGCAGGAAACGCACTAATTTGAAACCCCAATAGATCGTATTTTTCCCGCATCACGGGCATCTTGCAAGGCCCTGTATGTGGCTAGGCGGCGCTCAGTGCCAGAACACGGGTCGTGAATAAGAAATAAGTCAATGTACTCTAATTCAAGACGTAAGAATGCCTCGAATTTGTTCAACATGAGGCGAGTGACTCACCAAAGCCGAATTTAGCAAGAGATTCATCAATGCCCTTCAGCGTGCTTTCATACCCATGGTTTTTGCTGACACATTTTGTCGCTAACGTTCGGTAAGGGTCCCATGGAAGCTCATTTCCTGAACCACGCACTAATAAAAAGTTCTCCTCGGTCAATGCCGCTATCTCTGACAGCTTCTCCAACCGCCGTTTCATTGCGGTAAGCTTGGGCTGAATCCACGTGTCTGGGATGGTTCATTACAATGAGGGAGAGCGTCACCAATGGCCATGAACCGCATCACCTAAAGCCCGCTCGGAACGCCTCAAGAACTGAGGCTCGGGTGGTGTAATTTTGATACACGCCAAATCCTAGGAGTGGCATTGTGTAGCCTATAGTCGCGCCGTAGGAATTCTCACTAGTTTAGCCGTAGACAGGCATTAAAAATTCAAATTATTACCTGACACCAGTTGAATTCTAGACTCGATCGTAAGCATTATACAAGGTGGACCTGGTGAACGTGCCGATCGTGCTTAGCGCTTAGTCCGCAGCTTCCTGCTTCATTATTTGTAACGGCTTGTCAAATTTCCCGATTTGAAAAAAAACCACCCGCTGAGACGTAAGAATAATGACACAAGAAAAACGTTCAGGAACAAACTTGTGTACGTGAACTCGAGGAGATCAATGAAAGTATTATTCACACTGGGCACCAAGAGAGCTCTATTATCATCACTAGTCAAACTTGGCAAGCGATGATGATACCGGGATTAAGTGTGTGCTCAATGCACTGCGGGCAAGGTCAGCTGTGTGATCAGGTCGAAGCTTCGAAAACCTTACCGTGACTACACATTAATCTTTGTCCGTACGCGCTAGGAATTCATCGCTCTTTGTCTCTCTAAGCGCTCTTGCATCACTCTCTGTGCATCTGCTTTCGCCGAGTCAAGCTTTCCGGCCTTTGCTAAAGCCAATAGCAAAGCGTGCACAAGGCCGATGTGGTTATGGCGACGTGAGCTGTTTTCAAACTTCGAAAACAGAATCAAAAAAGTGAGCATCAGTGATAAAATATTTAGTACTCACTGCCCAACGCTCGCGCTTGGAGTTTTCATTGGAAAATCTGTTCATAAGATCGCTCAATTCAGCGTCCCCTGCTAAACCTTGCAAACCGTCTAAACGTCTTCTCATTCCAGGTATTGGGTCATCCCGAAGAGCGAGTAAGCTGAACTCAAGCTGCAGAATATAAGTTGAGACATAGAACATAAAACACATATTTTTGCTCACTGCTCCGGTTGGGTAAGTGTGTATCCGGTTCTCGATAACTTCCCTAGCAAACAAGGGAATTCAATAGCGAAACATGATGAAGGCGTACCGCTAAGTACCTTGCTTTTTTAACCCATCCCTCTCCGGATTCGTCATATTCTCCATGCCGCACTGGGAAAGGTTTCAGCCCATCAAGTTCATATAGGCTCCCCAACACTGGAAGGTATACGACAAAGTGGTATGCTTCTTCGCTCTTCTTCGGAAGGTCCAGACCATCTAACGAGATGGCACTAGGCGGAGAAAGTGCGTTATGAGCTTCTCGAAGCCAATCCGCGCTTGTGATAGCCATCCCACATGTCTGTGGGTCCATGCCTGTGGTAAAGTTCATGAGGTCCATAAACTGCGGTCCGGCAGGGAGAGAGGTAATGTTTCCCAGGGCGTTGACAACGGCAAGTGTAGCACAAGCGTTGTTCACAGTTTGGTGGGCGAAGAATCCGGGGAAATCTGAATCATAGTGACCAGCACCAACACCAGGCTCGTCGTCAGGTGATTCAGGAGACCACTTGAACAAGAAGATCAGAGCATGGACAGGCTGTAGCGCTGCCAGTGATTCCGGTTCAAGTGAGTAGAGGTCATCGACGATGTAAGGCACCCCGAGCCTCTTCAGTAACTCACTGTGATCGGTTGCGTGAGTCAGGTAGAACAGTTATCATCATTCCAACATACGTGAACACTCCAGGGTCAGATTCTGTAAGTTGCCAGCCACTAGAGTCCTCGTCTGACATCGTTCGCGACGTGTAAAGCAAAGCAAGAACTTACCGCGTCGAACCCCAGCTTGCCACGTGACCCTTGTTTGGTGATGACTTCTGTTCGCTTTCTCCACTTGCACTGACAATATGATGGCTTCTGACCGTGCTCAATCGCCTCAGGCCACGACAGAAGATCCACGAGCTACCAATCGCGACAAATTTGAGCTTGAACTGGAATTCGTGCAGTCGCTGGCAAACCCATACTACCTCCATTCTCTCGCACAGCAGAGTATTCTTGATCAACCTGCATTCATTAACTATCTGGAGTATCTCATGTACTGGAAAGAAAAGGATTATGCCAGGTTCATACAGTTCGTCCTTAGTTTGCGAGCGTTTACAATATTACAACCGATCATTGCCTTTGTTTAGCTACCCACATGCACTGCACCATCTTGACTTGCTCCAGCATGCCCAATTCAGGTCAGAAATGAAGAAAGACGAATGGCGCGAATTTCTCAACCAAAAACAGTATGACCACTGGCGAACATGGTATGAGATACAGGAGTTTATTAGAGTCACTTTCTTGATAATGATATGTCGCGTCAGGCGAGATTACCCAGGGATTACTAGTACTAGTGTCGCCCCCACCGACCCTCAAGAAACCGGTGTGCAATTGCAATAGAATGCTCCTTTTGGGTGACATGGTTTACCGGAAGTCTTGGCGGAAGTTTATGGCGCTTTGGTTATAATGAAAGTAACCATAAAATGAAGCGTTGCTAAACATGCAGACTTGTCGCTTGACACAAGGAGTAACTTAGCGTGCATACTCTATGTCATGATATGGTTTACTTTTAGAGATAGATCCTTGTGGTTGTCTTCCAATTGAAAATTCCCACGCCTGTTAAACACTTCACGCGCGCGGGTAGTACCCGCCATCGTTCTACATGGCTCACTATGCTGAAGATGATTCTGAAGGTCGTCACTCATACACACCGGTGCAATCAAGTTTCAGGGAGGGTGGCCATGGCGAACCCAACATACATATTGCGTCGCTTGCAGAGAAACGGCGAATATGGTGGAGAACTGCCATCATCAATGCATGCTTCATAGCTTCATGGTACGTGGATGTTACTGTGAGGCTCCTGGAACAGGTTTATGTGTCGACTGCATAGGTATATATTCGCAACCATACTGTCTCTGTACAACAAGTGGATGTTTTCGCCAGACCTTTTTGGATTTCCGTATCCGCTCTTCGTGACTACCTTGCACATGTTTGTTCAGTTTGTCTTGGCTGCTGCTCTTCGCGTCTGTTTCTCGCATCATTTCCGTCCAGGGAGAAATCCTTCGGTAAAAGATTATGGGTACGTGCTTTCTCGCAACAGCTAGTACCCGTCGGGCAGTCCGTGTCCTCACTGGATACCGGTTCTAATTGTAGCTTCTTTGAAGCAAGAAAGCAGTTCCTACTGCCGTTGCTACCGGTCTCGATATTGGTCTGTCAAACTTATCACTCAAGACCATTACTCTATCATTTTATAGTGAGTTGTCAGTTCTGAATGCTGGCCTATGTTTAAATGTTTAATATGTAATTTACGCTCAACTCGTACATCTGGTTGTCTACAGCAATGTGCAAGTCATCTTCTCTCATCTTCGTATTATCCTTTGCATTTTTCTTCCGTTTGGAGGTGTTTTCGCTGCGACTTGTCGCCGTCATTCTTCTCATTTTTGGCGGGGTAATTCTTATGGTTGCTTCTGAAACGGCCTTCGTTCTTCCCGGCTTTTTACTTGTGATGACCGCCAGTGCATGTGGAGGTCTCCGCTGGAGCCTCACGCAACTGCTCATGAAGAACAAGAATATGGGTCTAGATAATCCTGCGGCTACTATATTCTGGTTGGCTCCGGCAATAGGCGTTACAACAGCCCTCGTTAGCGTCATCTGGGAGGGATGGTTTACCATATATGCTTCGCCATTCTTTCAGGACATGGCCTCGACCCTTCGTTCGGGCCTGTTCTTGGTCGCCCCCGGTATTTTGGCATTTTGTATGGTCATGAGTGAATACTAGTACGTTTATGACTATGCACTGAACTCCACGAGGCCGTCTAATTAGGTGATAAAAGCATTATCCAACGTGCCGGAGTCTTGCCAATGTCAATAGCCGGGATAGCCAAAGAAGTCTCGACCATTACGGTCTCGGCTTGGTTTTTTGGAGACGAACTTACGCCACTCAACATAATCGGCGTAGGTATCACGGTTTGCGGTCCGTTTCGAAGCTATATGAATGCGGCACTTCTAACGGCGGCTGTAGGGATTGCCCTTTTTACGTTCCACAAGTATCGCGATTCCATCGATGGTAGACTATCAGTGGACGCGCAGGGGAACATGATAACGATAGACGACGAAAATATGGGCGACTTGTCAGATTCTGTCCATGGGGTCGATTTCGAGCTCAGTGCTGCTGACCTCGGACGTCGGGAAGATGGTCACTTTACGGTATGTTGCATCGTTACGGAAACGTTCTAGAACTGTGACTCATCGAAACGCCACAAAGCATCAGGGGTCTGATGATAGCGACGCTCATCAGCGTTTGCTTTTTTCCACCGATCATGACGATGATGATGATCATGAAAGCGAGGAAGATGCCGAACTAGTTCAGAGTATTCAGTTGTCTAAGTTCAATTGGGAAGCTGAAAGAGGTATAGACGAGAACTAGGGCGCCGACTTCTAATTACATATGCAGACTAGTTGACATTTTTTTTCAAGATGATAATACCCTAAAGCGGCATCTCAAGCCTTGTTGCAACTTGTTGAAAATGCTCCCTCTGGAGTGCCACTAATCATAGCCCTTCTGATAAGTGTTGCGAACCATCGCCTCTCTAATTTTGTCCCGAGCTGTGCACAACTCATATTAAGCTTACGTTGATGGCACAATAATAGTGAACTGTTTGAGTTATGGTTCAAAATCATTGATCCGGGATTCCGAGGACACCTGACTTCAGCTGACTTCTGTTCCGCAGAGCCCGGGAACCACGACCTTATTCTGTGCTGTGATTTTTGGTTTAGATGATTGGGCCACACGAATTGGGAGACAAATTGTAGCAAATCGTTCGGTTACTGCGGAATATTTATCTGATGTTGATCAATTTAGTCAGCACAGAGACAGTTCTACGAACATGTGGCTGCGATGGAAACAGTGTGAAAATTAGGCCCAAGTTCTCCAAAGTGCCTGCAGGAGGCGATGAGCGGCCTTGCGCACTACGCAGGCCCATCAAGGAGCCGGACAGACCCGCAGGTCAAATTAGATGGCGATAATCGGACTGCTGCTTTATGACGTGTAACAGTCTAGAGCTTTTGTGATGCGACTAGTAAGTAATATTTCCCGCACGTTTTTTTTTGCATCAATGATTAAGTGCTTTATGCTGATTGTCAATCCTATTACGATATGAAACCAGAAGAAACGGACATTCACGGATTGACTAATACATTTGCTAGATCGTTGAAATGCTGGCTTATTGGCGACGTTCTGTTGGGTAAGAGGGCCCGATCCATTGTCGCTTATGGAGCGCGTATGAGCACGGGCAAGTGGGAAATCAGCCATATTCACTTTTTGATCTGACTTCGTTCGGCGTACAGATCTCACACAACGGCCTCGAGGTAATTAGGCTGTGTGATATATAAATCCGGGCTATTCTGGCTTTTGAATTATTCACTTCACCATGGATGGTTTTCAATTCATTATCGAGTCCCCCCAAGACAACCAAGGTCACAAGAAACGCCCGCGTCTTGTGACTTCCTGTGATAACTGGTACTGCTCATTCAAATCTCCATCAAGTAATTTATACTTACCCTTCCTCACCTAGCCGCCTCAAAAAAATCAAGTGTCTGCAGTCATCCCCCGAGACACAATGCGAGGCCTGCAAGGCAGCCAAAATTCCATGCAAGTTTCGCGATCGCGAACGATATTTTGCTGAGCGTAGTCGAGCCATTGCGGGTCCCAGTTCCGTGCCACCGTACCATGGATCGTCGAGTAGAGCAACTACTACTGTCCCAGAGTCTTCAGAGCGTTCCAATCCGAGTAGCACCAACGAATACGCCACTCCGGCATCGACCGCGTACACGCCACCATCGCAAGGATATACCAATTCTATATCTCGCTCCCCGTCCTACTCGCCACCGGGAACCGCATCCACAGATCATGGTCGCTATCAAACCTATCCAGATCATTCAAGGCCCTCTACGACTCATAGGTAATATATCCACATCTCTCATGTATCAACATTTATTGACATAGCCATGGAAGACATACAGCTGCAGTTGATGATCACAGTCGTCGATACGGAACTCCCGGACCAGGTCAGGCATTGGGTCGTCCTCATCCCACTTCAAGCGGTTACCGACCAACTCCGGTTTTCGACCCGATGCATCCTCAGATGCCACAACGCAGCTGGATGCCACATTTCATCCAGATATTCATCAGTCAACTTGGTAGCCAATGCGCGTTCATGACTTACGACGACCTGTATGAAAAATTTCGACATCAGACTCTATCCCCTTTGCTCTCCAACTGTATCGCAGCACTAGGTGCAAGGTGTGTCTTCTGCGATGCACTCAACTTGGATATGAACGAGGTACAATAGGTTCTCTGACATACCAGATGTTGTCGCGCGTGGTCCGCACAACGTTGCAGATATTTTCTGTGAGAACGCCAAGGTTCGTGGTCGTGTGTGTGTGTGTGTTCTGCTGACCTAATGGGATGAATAGGAGATGTTGTCCGCGGCACTCAACCAACCGTCCCTCGACGTTCTTCACGCTGTCATCACCCTGGCATGGACAGAATACAAAACTGGTAGGCTCCTTGGTAAGTACTGGGAATGTTTCCCTTGTTCCTCGGCTAAGTACTTGTCTCCTAGGATTCCGACAATACGGTGATGTAAGTGAAGTTGGAACGTTTGGATAACCCGTTTCTGACCAACGATCAGCTTGCCATGAGAACCGCAATGGCTATTGGATTGTCCGAAGAATCTACCAGGCAGATGAGCCCTTACGACAGTTACCAAAATCGTCTTCGTCTGACATGGCAAAGTGTCTCCCAATTGTATGCCTCATCGGCTTGTGAGTTCTCAGGTTCGTTGTGTTTGAAACCCCCTAATCATAGCCAAGTGTCGGGGTAATTTCGACGGTCAACCAATCTTTCCACCTGCTGCACTAGCAATGCCAAAATCTTGCTTTGTCATTACCACTCCAACTCCTATGCCCCTCTTCCCGCGGTTGATATTTTGGGGAGACGCTTTGGTTTCTCATTCCACCCGGAGACCGCTGGCAGGCTTCCTTCATGGACTATATGTTTTGTGCTGCTTCTATTTATCTATTCGACATATAGATTACTCACCCCAATAATGCCACCAGACTGCACGCTACACTGATTAGATATGTACAATCATATTCATGTATACACAGAACTTCCAGAGCAAACTTGAAGCGACCGCCAAGAACTTCCGCTCCACACGCATGCGCCATTGTCAGTTAACCTGTGCATGCTGCGGTACATCACCATGGGAAGGACGACCATTGTCACCATCACCATCATGCTCAAGATCAGCAGTTGGTTTGCTGCTCATAGATTGATCATATGCCCATCAGGCGCTCCAACGCTCCCCAAACCCGCAGTTCGCGCATTAAGTTCGTGTTCTTACTTACGAAGTGCCCGGCGGCCGAGTGGGCCGATCCAGAAACAGGGTTTGAAACAACACTGCATCCCACGTTGTGAGCTAACTTAATATTTCAGGAAGCTTGATCATGAAAAAAGACGAGAGAACGGTCGAATGATGCGCTGGAGGCTCGTGCTGTGTAATTTGCATTGTGTGGCATTGACATTGAGTACGAAATCCTCGACTCCGAGGGCTTTCTGACAAAGCCTGCTTGAAATGGGAAGTGTTCTTTTTTTCTCTTCCAGCTGCAGGCCTGTAAGTCGGGACCGTACTAGAGGAACAGCTGACTTCCTTCTGTCATAGTAGGGTCTAATCATGACTACGAGACTAAGCAGGCCGGCGGTTAGACTACTTACCTACTCTTACTCATTGCACCTGTTCGCGATCGGCTACTTTGAGAGCCCGGGATTCCGTGCGACTGTCACGGTCGGCGACTCGGCGCCCATCGCTGTGATGCGTACATGTTCAGAACTGTCTAGTGTACATGTTCCGACGGCTTTTGTCGAGTACATAACAGGAATAGAAGTGCAGGAACGACTAGTACTGCATCTGGAACCGAGCTGCTGCGCTTGAGGGGCAAATCGACAAGTATGATTCGCTGGTACATATGCCGGCGGTGCCAAGCAGGGTTAACTTGTGAAATTAAGGTCTCTACGCAATATTGAATAGGCTTAATTATCACGAGGTATGCAGCATCAATGCATGCCTGTGCCCTGGAGGCTGGGTATACAGTTTCTTTCAAATAATTCCGTGTTTCAGTGTAGAAGCGCCGGTGAGTCTTAGAGGCACGGTCAGTTACTTGCGGAGTGACAATTGGGCTTCTCGGCGAGGCTGTCCGCGTGATGTGTGTCTTTTACTTATATATAATTTTAAGCTTGCTCATCCCCGCCGACCGGCAAACTTCAAGCATCAGGGACCGACCGGCAAACTTCAAGCATCAGGGATCGATTTTATACGTAGCTTCGCGGCAAGCTCCTCGACCCTGTACGAGAAGGGCATCCTGAGGGCTGAAGCATGATGGTTTAACAGGGTTCAAAGTTTAACCATGCGCCACTGCTGCGATATGATGGTTGCAAATAGTGCAAGAGTGTTTGCTACAATCCGTATGTAGCAGTCAACATTTGGCGCGAGTCACGGACTTCAAGGCATTTTAAATATGTGAGATCAACTCCCCACATGCTCTTGTTGTGAGCTACCATTGATCAGGCGTAGGCCTGTCAGTACTGGGGAGGTTACATCAATATGCATTAGACGCAGCCCGCGGGTAGACTTTTAGGAGGTCCAGTAAAACAAATTCACCATCTTGAGATGCGGACATAATCATGGCAGACGGACGCAAAACAACCGAAGATTGACCGACGAATGAAGATTAAAATTGCCGGTGTGAAATTTGTCCAATGAGAAAATTCTCAAAAGACGTGACTGACTCACGCTACAGCAGAGAAAGGGTATCTTAACATCATACAATTATCGCCCAGAACAGTAGGTCAGTAGAAATGGACTACAATCGCCTACCGTGCGATTCCTACGCAAACACTTACCCACCCATCTGCGCCCGCCATACAAGCCCCTAGCCATGCCATCTCCGTATCAGGGGGCACCAGCACACCATGCATCATAGCATAGGCGAGTTCTGGGCCAGAATATGGTGCAGGTGGGAAGAGGAGGGGAAGATGCGTGGATAGATAATGCACTAAGGTATGCGCCGAGCCTATTTAGTGACTCAATCAGTTCCAACAATCCTTTACCAGTAGTCCTTTGGAGAGAAACACACCATCTTCAAGGGTCGGGGAGACAATGTCTTGCATCACGGGCCCGTCAGGTAAATACAACCTAACTGGGACACTGCGAACGTTATAAGCGTTATCACGGTCCGGCGCACTCTGCGGGTCCGCAGGTGGCGGCCTTGTATGCATCGATGGATTGGTAGAAGGTGGTGGAGAATTCGATCGCGCAGGTGCGGTTGTGGGCACTATCTTAGATGCGACGCGCCAATAGTCATCGAAGTTATCTATAAATGACGAGCATACTGAGCCGCGCATACACAGAATGAAACAGCTGGCTTACGTTCTTTGATGCCTTCCCATATACCATCCTGGTCTTGCTTCCGGAGACCGGTCATGCGCTTCGTGTTTCCCCATCGTATGAAGTCTGCCTCCTTGAGCTGCCCCATGAAAGCTTGTTTGCACGACTCGGCAGAAGGTGAGAGAAGAAGCTTCTCTGTGGGAGGTGATGCAAGGTGGAGAATGAGCTTCAAGGGAGTCACTTGCAGATTGTAATGAGATGTGGAAGTCTGAGACGGAGGCCGAATCGACGCAGAGATGATGTGATTATCGTAGATCAGCCCTATCGGCCAGTGCCTACCGGAAGATCATGTTCAGGATACATTGTATACCGCGCTACAAGGGTCTGAAACTAACCACTTCAACAGTGTACCTTCCTCGCTCTCGAACCACCATTCTTCCTCCTTAAGCATCTTTCCAGCTGCCTCGTCGAATACGACATCCATCAAGAACCGTCGTATCTCAGGCATAAGAAGAGGCAAGTAACTGACACGAGGAGCTTGAATATAATAACATTCCAGGCCACGATCGGAATTTGCTGGCAACTCTTTAGAGTCTACACGAATTTCAAGGGGAACAGTACCCTCCCAAGTTAGGCGACGAAAAAGAGTTGTTGATGCTGGTGTAGAGTTCGCAGACGGCTGACCGTGATGGCGCGTAGTACCGTATGCAGACATCAGAACTCTACCGAGATGGTAACTGTGCAAGAAGCGCTTGAAGAGTCTTAGAGCAGCAGCAAGTTATGATGGTTCACGTGACTCGACGCGCCTAATATGTAGTTACCAGTCCAACCAGCACACCAACACAAAATAAGGTCTACGTCCGCAGCACCATCGAGTGCCAAAGGCATGTTAGGGAATTACATCTATATCACTCACATGACACACGACTTTCTCAAGACCCTTGGCTTCGAGATGAATATAACCAAGAACAGGATGCATATCATCCCTTGTTTTCCCGGTAAAGTACTAGTTCGAGCGTACAGGTGATCACAGTATTCTGGATGCCTTTGGAAAGATCACAACTGACCACACTGACCTATGACTCTAAGCATCCGCACCAATCATGAGCAATGCATTCTTTTAATCACCACCGCTGCCTGATCTATTTTCCGTGCGCATTCTTCAACCTGCTCGAAGAAGCAAAGATCTGCCAAGGTCGTGGATTCAGGAGACTTCCTATCATAGATCGTTGGGTGGTTCTGCCGCCACAATCATCTCGTATTATTATCTCGACAAATCCATTCAACAGCAGAGGGAACGGACGGTTTTGGTGATCGACGCATGATTCCGTGATAGAGTTTTGCTGTGCTCGCCGCTACCAGGGCTGTGAACGTACGAAAACGGAGGTCCCTTTCTACTGCCACGGAGGTGAAGGACAACTATTACCCTCAAACCATGAATTTCGATAGTACGATTCTCGGCGCGTTCAGGACTGCACCAAAGCGTCATGGGAGTTCGCGATGACTACAACAAAAACTCGGATAATCCAGGACCTTCTTCTCAACTTGCGGCCAAAGAATGTGTCGGTCCGGCGTTGCTACATGAATTCAATTATCGTGGTAATGTACCGTCGAGTCGGAGATAGTAGAGGTCGATCAGACAGAAGAACGTTCATATAGGCAGCCGGCATCTGTGTATAATGAGCGTCAGCGTAGCAGTCGTTCCCGAATCCATCATGACTGGCGTCATATTCATGATACTTCGAGATCGATGTTTGATGTCATGTCCGCAAGTTCCATGTTGAGTGATCATGAACGATTCATCACTGAGGACCCAGACCTTCGGGAGCGTAGTCAGTAGGAAGCATCTGCAGCGGGCCGCATAAGGCAAGCTTAGACATAAGTTGCCCCCTGTTAAGCGACCATCCTTGCCATCGCAAACGTTGCAATGGTAAGTAGCTCAGATATACACACACATATATAGATTAGACGTACGTGTAAATCAAACTGTCCATCATGAATCATATACTGACAAGCGGTGAGTTTAACCTGGTTCTGACCACCTCTAATAATGTTTCCACCGCGGAAATAGCGTTCTCAGGCTCCGAGTACTTTCTCAGGACATCTAGCACCCAGTCTATTCGTTCGTCAAGCGCCTCAAGTGTGATTCTGTCCAGCGGGATATATTCAAGCGTCAACTCCGCAAGGTCTGGCAAGATTTCCACACAATCATCGTTGCCTGAGAGATACACACCAGGGAACGCATCCCATGCACTAGGGACGAGTGGAGATAATTTCGCCCTTGAGAACATATCATGAAGTGGAAGTTCCAAGGACTTTGAGACAGCCGTGATCCGCAGGAAAATACCGGAAAGATAGAATGCGTGAGGGTTGCTGTCCGCGGCTTCGGCCATAAGACCTATGCACCTCTTTATGTGATCGTCTAGGGAAAGGCGACTGCACCACGCAGGATTCTTTACGAGGGCAAAGAGGAGTTTCAAGTAACATCCATCACGTCCTTCATCGAACACGACAGCATGACTACGTTCCACACTAGCATCTTCACTAGGGGAGATAGCGGTGAGGATGGCGGGAGAAAGCGCAAGTAGTTTCTCCCGTAAATTAGCATAGCCATCTGTATCTTCTATGGCGGCCAGCAGTGTCCCTCGCGTTTCGCATGTAGCACGCAAAGCAGCATAACGCAACCGGGCAGGCTGTTCCGGTCCCATAGACCACAAGAGGACTTCCAGATATGTTGCTTCTTTCGCTCGACTTCCAAGACTCTTCATAGCACTAAGTGCCAGGAGTGCATCCGCAAGGGTATCCTCCACTTCATAACCATCGAGCTCGCGCAGTTCGCAAACATAATCAATGAGCCACTCAAATTCATGGGAAGAACGAGTGTCGTGCGCCCAGGTAAACTCCCCATACCAATATAGGAAGGAGTCGTCTGGCTGGTAGACGTTTCCGAGAGGGCCTTGAGGGATACAGATAGCTGCGTGCAGCGCAGCTCCTGCTTCGAACAAGCGTCTCTGCAAATCTTCTGAGTTCTCGGGTTTGTTGTCAGATATCGCCGAGCATTCGAGGAAGATTTCCTTGCAGCAAGCAAGGCCAGCTCGGAAAAACGAGCCGTCAAGGGGAACCGCGCCAGTTAGCTCAATGATGCGAAGGGCATGCGGAAGGCATTTCTTGGCTCTGGAAGCATAGTGTTGTGGATGTGCTCCATCAACGCAACCTTGTAGACAGGCGAGGAGCTTAGTGACAAGAACATCGATAGCAACACTTTGGTCGCAGTCAGATAGGCGATCTAACAGAATCAAAACAATTGCCATACCTTTTGTCCACCTTCACGAGCACCGTTTTGTCGACATCCAGCCCGAGTAAGATGCCAGCAAGAAGTGTACAATTAGCGAGCACCTGAGCTGACGGAACTTTGTTCGGTATTCTGGCTTCAAGAAGCATCGAGATGATGCTTAATGCTAAATCCTCCATCTGCGCGAGCTCGTCGATATCGTTATGAAGGAGGAAAACATATGGAAGGACTTGGGAGAGCCACAACAAGGTAGCATCAGACGCTGAAGAGAATGTTGGTGTATCCCGAAAGAAACGATAGGTGTAATTAGCTATCCACTTCTGCCCAAGGTTGATCTTCAATGCATAATCAGCATCGAGGGATTCCCGGCTGAGGAGGTGCCAGAAGTGAAGATATCTAGGCTGAGAAGGGCATTGCGCAGCTGAATAATACTCCCCGTCCAGTCTAAGGTATTCCCTTCCACTGAGATGGACGAGGGCTGTTGCGCAAGCTAATGCTCGTTCTTTCGCTGGCGCCAACAGCCGATCTTTGGTATCGAAACAGCTTCCAAGCCCGCGATGCAGGAGAGAAATTATACCGGAAACATCAAAATCGAATGGCCATTCAACCTCGGGGACCAGCTGGCAAGCTGCAATGAATACGTTGGGATCTGTGGACGTTTCGAGCAACCATTTTACGGAAGGAGCATCCGAAAATGCGACAGAGACGGCTGAAAATTCGTACGACAAAGAAATTACGGGAAGGCATGACTCCGTTGCTTTAGAAGGAAGTCTGCCAAACTCGAGATCGCGGATCACGGGATTGTGAGACTGCGCCGATAAATAGGATAGCAGAGCTCGGATGGCACGCAAACAAGAGCTGGTGACCGTCCGATGGAGAGCAGACAGCATGCTTCTAGCACTGGCGAGTCCCGTGAGAAGCGACTTTCCGAGCGCCACGCCTAACCCAATGTATCGCGGAACATATCGCAAAAGGCATAGATCATAGAACTGAACTACGCGAATTCCTATGAGTTGCCAAGCAAGCCTGATGACGACAGACACAGGCGTTTGAAAGGGACAATCCGAGGCCATGAGGGACGCGAAGACGGTGAATCCGTAAAGTGTAACGCCAAACAATGTGATACAGATGATGACACGTGCGATGGTCTGTTGTTGAGACCACATGTTGATGCTGAGGGAGGCACCGAAAAGGAACAACGAAAGCTGCAACAACGCTGGAAATGACTGAACCACAGCATCAAAGTACCACGTCCTTAGTGCTTCCATCTTCTGTTGCCGTCTCCTTCCACGTTCCTCCATCGAACCATGACCGTATCTGTTGGACTTGTAATAGCCCAACCACTGTTTGCCCAGGATGGCACCAAAGGCAGCAAAGAGGCTAAGTAAAAGACTGGCATAGGCTAGGCTTTGAGCCCAAACATTACTAGACGAGTATCCTGCTGGTTGCGGAAGCGTAATACTCTGGGGTGCTGAAGTACCATTTGCCACGAGTAATATGAGTTGGGTCAGCAGTGCGTTGGTGGTGTCTTCTGAATTAGGTTGTGACGCAATTATGAAGGAGGTGGTGACAGCTGAAAAGAGACCCGCCTGCGAGATTGCATTGGGATGGTTTGCAAACTGTTCTGAGGAAGAAAACGCACGAAAGTAGGGATGATATCGATATCACCATTGTACCGCTCCAGGAACTCGCTGTCGACCTCCCCTGCTACCACCTCATATGTTTCCCAGAACTGTGATCGGACGTCCTTGTCCGCTTTCTCTAGTTCTGAGCGCTTAAGGACGTCAAGAATTTCGTTCTGCTTTTGGAGAAGACTGTATTGAGAAACATTCAGTGTGCAACGGCTGACGTTCAATGGTCAACTGAGCTACTCACGAGTCAAGGACCTCCGATTGTTTATCGCGTTCCATGACACCAGACGAGATGCTCGTTCGGAGATAACCCTGATTGACATCGCCAAGGCATCATCAAGTCTAAAATTTCCACAGTAATCAGGATTCAGGAACGACATATCAGCACTGATTGAGCAGGAAGATAAGTACAAGTTGAAACTTGATTGAAACTGTCACTAGAATCATCATGATCGTGTCCTACTGCTTGATGGACTGTTCAAGAGGGCTTAATTGATTACTTACAGTAGTAGTACAGTACTAGTATACCTCAGTGAAGTATGTTGGCACGTGATCTTGAAAGCATGTGACGCGGAACTCAGCCCGTCTACTCGGAGGCTCGGAGCTTCCCCACAGCGGCGGCGTTGTTTCCTCTGGTCCACAATGTCGTTCGTCGCACTCTCCCGCTCAGCATTCCACCATGTAAGCAGCAGCGCACGTTTCTTCTCCACCAGCTTGCGTGCCCAGCGCGAATACGCAAATGTCCTTGTCTCACGGCCCAGCCCAGGCGTGGCACTCATCACTCTGAATAGACCAAAGGCACTCAATGCACTCAATGCTGCACACTTTCAAGACATATCTGAAGCGATGAAGGAGGCTGATGAGGATGTCAGTGTGGGTGCTATGATTCTGACTGGGTCAGAACGCGCGTTTGCGGGTGTGTCTCAGTCAATTGGATCATGAACTCGACTAGATTTGTTTGTGCACAGCTGGTGCGGACATCAAGGAAATGAAGGACAAGTCTTGTGAGTATCTCTCCTTGAGCATTGAATGCTTCCGGATAAAGTTTCCCGAAGTCGCAGAAGCCTACACCACCAACTTCCTCGCTGATTGGGAAGTTATCACTAAACTTAAAAAACCGGTTATTGCAGCCGTCAGCGGTTACGCCGTAAGTTCTTAAACTCATTTGTCAGTTAATACGTTTTCATTTAAGTTCTTTCCTTCAGCTTGGCGGTGGCTTGGAGCTTGCATTACAGGCTGATATTCTTCTTGCAGCGCCTTCAGCACAACTTGGACAGCCAGAAGTCAATCTCGGAGTCATCCCTGGCGGCGGCGGGACCCAACGTCTCGCCCGTCTCATTGGTAAATCGCGTGCCATGGAACTTGTCCTCACCGGGCGTATAATCGGTGCGGACGAGGCAGAACGCTGGGGCATTGTACGAGTTGTGCGAGAGGGCAGTGTCGTTGATGAGGCCGTAAAGGTAGCAAGCGATATTGCAAGCAAGGGACGTATCGCAGTGGGTGCAGGCAAGGAGGCTGTGAATGCAGCATTTGAAATGAGCCTCGCTGAGGGGCTGAGGTTTGAGAAGCGGTTATTCCATGCCTTGTTTTCAACCAAGGATCAGAAGGAGGGTGGGTATATTTTCTGTGTTGTCTGACTAAGTTTTGTACTGATACCTTCTAATCTTGCAGGCATGACTGCCTTTGCTGAGAAACGCAGGGCAGAGTGGACGCACTCGTAAGGGCGTTCTGTATATTATGAGGGAACCCCCCCTCGTCAACACCCCCGTGTCATCATGTATTGACTCGCTTTGATTCCATCATCTTGGCCTGATTTTTCGACATCAGAACCTAAGTTTGCACCACTAGACTATTACAAACGAGGTTAGACAATGATATTTTGATTGTTGATTGATTGGCGCCCAGCCATCCATCTCACTGGTTTGTGTCTAGCCGCTCTAGCAATTGTCAATATGACGAATGTGGCAGAGTTTAATCAAGTGTGGGGCTGCCCGCGCAGCCCGTGCGACAAGGCAGGTGACTGGTCGTCTAATTTCGCAACGGCGAACTGAGATGACTACGATATCTTCAATATCCTGACGACGTCCATCATTATGTGAACAGAAGCCACCCTTTTCACTGGTGCACATTCTCACTATCAAGACGTGCCAAGGCGAACAATCAACCGTAACGAGTGAACGAGTGAGACTCGAACCCAACCTGCTGCGAGACATCTTCTAATGTCCTTTTATTGAAGAACAGGACTGACGTCGTCAAGAATACCAGCTCTTCGTTAGAAATCGAATGCTGCATCAAAGTGGGGCCTCGATATACCTGTCTGCCAATTAGTAAAACCACCATTCCTTTTCTATACATTTCACACTTAATTTAGGCTTCGTCACAATCGGCACTTTTCCTTTTCCTTTCGCTTCTAATATTCATCTAGCCCAATACTGAGGTGAGCTCGAGGGGGATTAGTTAAACCCTAACTAATAAAAACCTTCACTATACTAACTATGACTAACAACCCTAACTAGCTAAACTAAACTAACTAACTATCTGGCAGTGGGTCTGTCCTCACGGATGCTTATCGTGGAGCTGAGGCATCAGTTGAGACTTGAAAGGTGACGAACAATAGTACCCAATCCAGTATTGTTGCAAGCTAATCCTCAACAACAAGGTTTGTCTTTGTACTGCTGAGAGCAATATCTTGCAGTTCTCCAAAGGGGTCTGATCGCTGTCGGGACCAAGGTCGATCCGATGTAAAGCAAAGCGGATCGTCTCGTCTGTTTTACTGCCGTGAAATCCTTCCAAGCGTTATTAGGTTCTTCAGATGAGGGCAGAATTTGAGATTCTTCCGCCTTCAATTCATTTGCTCACGTCGTCCGTCTGCGCGTAAGACGATAGTGTCAAGACTTGTCGAGGATGAGCTATTACTGATTAAGAACAGCTCAACATCGACTGGTTGACGAGTAACCAAACTCTGGTTGTCGTTTCCTGCAAGTACCCGGGTTGGGGAGAAGGCCTCCTCCGGAAGCACTAGAATACAAATAGAGTCCACCCTACTCTGCATGCACACCCGCACCTCAAAATTCAACGTCCGTCATTGTGTGTTCTTATGAAGTGTCACGCAGTCAGTTTCTCGGCATGTCGCTCGCTCAGACAACCCCGATCTCAGACGGGATGGTGGGTATAAAATAGTACGGAAAAGTATTACCCACTGTACACACTCGGTATCACATCCAGGTTGTATCCAAAATTTCCACAATAGAATATTTGCGGGGATATGATCATCATTATCAAGGTCTGCAAGTGCCGATTTCAGTAAGTAGTACGAGGAACGGAAAAAGCTTTGAAGAGACTCGCTCTTCTTGACACTTTCACCGGTGTTGTCCATGCGCCCTGCGGCTCAAATCAAGCTCTGGACCTCCTTTATTATCACTAATGCAGTCCTGGAGCTATAAAACAGGTGCCGAGAAGCGGGTTGTACCCAGAACAGTCGGGTCCCACAATCTCACTCGCGATTCAGGAGAAAGGAAGTGTCATCGTGGGGTGCCCCCCTCTGTTAACTCAGCAGTGTCACACAGTGCATAGACAGAGTTTGATGAGAAGCGAATGAAGTGATTATTCCAACTGTTGCTTGTCATGGCAGTGTGGCCTCGATGGGATGCGTGATGCGATGTTCATACGAGGACGATCTAATTCGGCGCACTGTTACAATGGCTGTATCGTCTCTGCATCCCACAAAGGCTCACGTCTTGGCTGCCCCGTCGCGGTGTCACAGCCTGGTGGTGACGGAAGAACTGGTCACGATGCGAGTGCCATCCGGCGAGAATGAGACTGACAGTACATAATCAGTATACCACCGCAAGGGATGACCGAAGGACTGCCCCATCGCGGCATCCCACAGCCGGACGGTATTATCGCACGGTCGGTGACGATGTGAGTATCATCCGATGTTAACCCAACTAGTTTGCCCCCGCAAGGGCTCGCCAACTGACTGCCCCCTCACTGCCAGTGCATCCCACAACTGGACAGCATTGTCGACAGAACCTGTCACGATACGAGTGTCATCCGGCGAGAACAAAACTGAGTTGACTAAACCAGTGTCCCCTGAGCACGGTCCGAGTAACCGGCGGCCAGTTCATATCACGTCCAGATGCTGCACGAAGAGTATTCAGAAAATGTTCAGAAAATGTTCTAAATAACGCAGAGTTGGGAGACGAGAATGGCAGTGCTGATACATAAGGATGTAGAGTGCTGTGTAAAATGATGCCGCCGAAGACCTGAATGACCCGCTGCACATCCCGTGGAGTTGGCAAGACATCTTTGGATGCGGAATGGCCCTGTGGTTGCATACGAGCATGATATCTGACACTTGGTAACCTATGCGCAAGTCAAGCTTTACAGATGGATAATGCGAGATTCATAATTAGCTATAGAGGAGAAACTCATTACCTATCAATAAAGTACTGCTTCAAGCAATGGTAGATATCGAAACAAGATCGACCAGAGGCTTGAAATACTCAGGGACATACACCGATTACTCTAGCGAAAGCAACATGACCAGTCACCTCCATGTCCCCGGTGCTACCTGCACTGCTGCTGGTTGCTGTTGTAAATTGGGGTCTGGTGAAGGAGGTCTATGATGGTTTTCATCACGTATCAAGGAGTGGTCACTACCAGGAGCACCCGCTGCAGCATTACGCTAGCATGAGACACCCAAGATACAGTGATAAAAATCAACCGGTCGCACCTGTAGACCCTGCGCAAAAGGTCGACAACGGGGGGCGCTGCATGATGGGGTGGCCGGGTGAACAGGTGTCGTAGATGAGTTTTTAAAGTGGTAGTAGAGGCGACCGGTGGTGAGGGGGTGGTACAAATGGAGAGGTTGAACGAGGGGTTCTCGTCAGTGAGCCCGAGTCTTCTGTGGCGTCCAGGGCGCTGTTGAGGTCGTGGTCTGGAATTTTGAGAATACTGTAATGAACGATGAAAGAGAAAAGAAGGATACGCAGTTGCATGTACTTGATGTATTCCGTGGAAGAAATTTGGTTCTGCATCATAGTCATCCTGATCTTGCCCGGGGATCTCTGCTTGTATGATGGTCAATAGTGAAAGAGTTCAGGAAGGAAGTGCATACGCCAAGAATATGGTCATTGTGCACAACCTGAGTGCTGCATTGTTCCTTAAATTCTGAATGAAATGGAAGTGAGTACAATAATCCCGGATGGCATTATTGAAGACTTGCCATAGGACCATTCGAAGCAACTGGCCTTTGCAGATTCGTCAATGGTGTCCATCATGTATTGGTGTGCTTCGAGGGCCTCATCAGATTTACCTGCCGAAAGGAATGCCTGGCACCGTTTCTGGTGTGCAATGAGCAACAAGGACATGAGATCCCAGCCGAAGAGTTGGAAAAAGCACTTAGTTATGAAAGGCGTCATGTATGCATCATCTTGACGCACCACGGTCAAGTCCTCGTATGTTTCATGAATGATTTTTTATGAGAAAGCCCTGGAGTTGACAGCAGAATGAAGTGATCAGCAGCTTCGTCGCGATGTGCACCATCCAAGGCTGTGGTTCCGAGCTGAACACGAAGATATATCTAATGGGCGAGTTGCAAAGATCAGTTTTGATGACCGAGAGTGGCCGCATGATCTTGCTTCCACGACACGACACCCAAGAGGATCGACAAGCGGTAGCCAGCTCTTTGATGAGCAGAATTGCTTCCTCGTGTTGATCTGCGTTGAAGAGTGCGATGGCCTGAAATATGGAATGAAGCAGGAAGTATGCGAGACAAATTTAACCAACCTTGATCAAGAGAAGAAAATGGTTGGTTTCTGGATCTTGGTTGGTGAACATGGATGCGACGTCGAATGCTATCCTTGCCTCACGGAGGTGGCCTTCTCCGCAGAGGGCGATGCCTTTGAAGATATAGCCTGTCAATGAAGGCTGAATGCTGATGGACTATGTCACGATTGAAATTTAGCCTTTTTGTAAGGGGGTACGATGGGTCAGTATAACTGCATCGTCAAGGGCGAGGTCCCAGGCGTGTTTTCGGGCCATAACGAACGAGCGATTGGCATAGGAAGCATAAGGGTTGGCATCAGTATGAATGCCTTGGTTGAGTAAGTAGACCTGAAGTCACCAGCGATGCATGAATCACGGGCTGTCGATAGCAAGTATCTGCATGAAGAATGCTCGATTTGTGGTACACGAGTCAAGAATAGAAACTCGCCTTTGAATTGACATCCTTTGGATGAATGTCAATGGCGTAGATATGGTCAGTATGGCCTTCGTAGGGATGACCGACCTGCTACCAGGTCAATGGATCCCACTCTCGTATAATGCCTTGATCGTCTGCTGAAAGAAGGCGTGTGCCATCGGGCGTCCACGCGAGTGAGAAAGTGATTGATCCGTGACCCTTGAAAGATGCAACGCGCGTTCCCTCATGCCTGGATTATAAATTTCGATATTCTTGTCTGTTGCGATGGCAAGAAGTTCACCAGAAGGCAAATATCGAACACAGCGGGCCCAATCACCACACTCGATTGGCTCTCCTTGCATCTGCCACGTTTTGGTACACCAAAACTTCGCTTGAACCAGTCACTGACCAGCACCGTACCATCTGGAGAAAAGTCCACCGAGTAGATTCGATCGGAGTAAGCTATGATAGGTTGGGCGAGGAATCTCCAGTTTCACCATGCCAGGCGATGAGGTCTCCGCTCCAACTTGCTATTATTTGACCATCTCGTAATAGTATGTTTATGATGATGAGTGGCAAATATCACATTTCGAAAGACTACTGGCTCAGAGCGCATAATCAACATGCCTAATTGCCTTTCTGGTCGAGCATATACAGCTTGTTCCTCGCGGATGGATGTCTTGACCTAGCCATTGAAGCGGACCTTCGAAAACGACACCCCTTGATGGGAACTGAGATCCTGGACCTCAACACGACAATTCGTTGACGTGTGCGTGACGACCCAGCGATGTAGTCCTGCTTGGATGCGTGGGGGTGCGTTCTGGCTATATAGGTTGTGACTTATTACAAGCTCACGCGTTGCATTCAAGTTGACAACGTGGTTTACACTTGAAAACAGTTTGGGAAACGGACATTCTCACACGAAGTTCTGCGTACTAGTATGAGGGAAATGAAATCAATTTATGCGTCCTGCAAGTAACTGCTGTGATGTGAATGCAGGATATCGACAAACCCAGAGTCCCTCGGTCGCCCCCGAAAGCACACGATACGACCATGCATGCAAGTATCCATATAGTGCATCTCAGATGACACCTCACGAAACCCGTTCATATTGTGAGGCACGCCTTGGGCAAATCAAGTAGGTAAAGTCTGAGAGCCGAGATCGACGGAGAACGAGAGGTTCACGGTTAGCTTGCTTGATATTGTAAAAATTAATAGCTGTCCCAGCTCGTAGATGGCCAAATATAATATTATTGCCCTGCAGACCACCAGAGATCCGACCTCGACCTCGGTAGTGGCTGAGATCTGACAGCCGAGGCTTGCACACTACATGTCTGGGTACAAGTCTAAGGAGACTTCAGGCGACATTCACCACCATGTACTACTACTATTTTTCGTGGAACTCAGGTTCTTTTCTCTCGCGTATTCTCGTTTCAGGCCCACTTGTCACGTACCATTAGTCACAATCTTCATAGGACTCCCTGTTGTCTGCAGTGAGTCGCATTTGCACCGGTTTTACTCCGCGCTTCCTCTCCCTTCCGCACGGGCCAATGAGATGGGCCCATACTGCTGGATGATGTGGTCATTATGCGGTAGCGAGTACGGCGGGCGCAGGATGTTGCCTTATGGGGTCTGCGCTGTTTGCAAGCTCAACAATTACCCGCACCGCTGAGCGCTCTGTACGCTACGCATTCAATTGTTGGAATCCGTGTTCTTCTCACATCTATGTTCCAATTACTCAACGTGGCCTAATGAAAGCAGTCATTATTGCCACTCATTACGTGTGATTCGTGAGTTATCGCAAGTCCCCGATGGGCAAAAACGTTGATGTTTCATTTGGGTAAAGGGACGGTCATAAGGTGACGCAGTGAACAGTGGCTTTCATATTAATATGTCTCATTCAATTCTGTCAGAATTCGATATCGTTTTTGCTGGAGGTGAGCATCTTCAAGTTGTGGTGGTTTTCCCTCGTCACACATCATTATGTATAGGTGGTACTACAGCCTGTGTTATCGCAGGTCGCTTAGCTGCATATGATCCCTCGCTGAGAATCTTGATTCTGGAAGCGGGTCAACACACCCTCAATAAACCTATTCATGTGCAACCCTACCAATTTGCCTATAACCAAGCACCAACGAGCACTACGGTCACATTCAACATCGGAAATCCATCTCCTCATCTCAACGGCCGTGCACCAATTGTTCCATGTGGTCGTTGCGTTGGTGGAGGCTCATGTGTGAATTGTGCGTAGCATACTTGCAATGATGAATAAGACTAATGATGAGACAGTTATGGTATACACTCGTGCACCGGCTTCGGACTATGATGATTGGGGAGCCGATGGTTGGAAATCTGAGAATTTGATTCCCCTCATGAAGAAGGTCTCGAATGCGTTTTCAGGATATGTGTCTAAAGTGCTTATGTGTTCAATTTATAGCTGGAGACATATGAGGTCCAGCCCGATCGTCCAACTCACGGCTATGATGGACCTATCAAGGTGTCCTCCGGTGGGTGTAAATTAGGTATCTGCGACGAGTTCATCCAGGTTGGCACGACCTATCACAAGAGGCAGTATGCCGACGACACCGATGATTTGGAAACATGTAATACATACAGTGTGAGCTATGATGATCCTTCCCTAATTGCGACCACTAACCAGATTTGTCTCAGCCATGGCGGAAGTGAGTTCCTGCACACATAGGCTGTTGCGAAATTTTGGCTCATGTGTAAAAGGTACATTGACGGGACTTCCGGAAAGCGTTCGGACGCAGCTCATAACTATATCTACAACCAAGTTCACAACCCAAATTTACAAGTCTGGGATGGAAAGCGCGTAAAGCGCATCATCTTCGAGTAAGTGGCCATCTGGGATCACAACTGCAGCAAACGGTTGACGGCTTTTCCAAATGAAAGGGACAAACGTGCTGTAGGTGTTGAGTTCGCCAGCGACCCAGTGTCTTTCCCAGATGCGGATCAGTCATTGAGTATTGTGAAAGCATCAAAACTTGTCATTGTCTCTGCTGGGACGTTTGGTTCTCCGACCATTCTGGAGAGGTCTGGGATCGGTGCCGAGGCAGTTCTTAAGCGGTGTCATGTCGAGCAATTGGTGAATTTGCCTGGCGTTGGAGAAAATTATCGAGGTGCACTTTTTTATCCATTTATTCTATGAGCTTGGCTTAGGACGGTCAGATCACAACATCGCCCTTGTTCCATACTTGGCTGCCGACGAGGTTGTTACCATGGATGCTCTCTGGCGTGGGGAGAGTATCCTACAGGGTAAGCATGTTCTCGCCATGATTCTAGCGATTTGCGACTACCCGAATGCAGAAAGCCTTGCACAATGGAACAGCAACGGCAAGTCATTGATTGCACAAAAGTTGGTGCAAGTCATCGCTGCTGGTATTGCGCTTATTGGTATCTCAGTGGCCTCGATTCAAAAATTAAATGGCGTCCTGATGACGAGGAACTGAAAACCATGGATCCAGTCTTTCAATCACGCTGGAAGGAGTTTTTCCAGGACCGCCCAGACAAGGCTGTTGCGATATTTGCTGTTCTTGCAGGGTGCGTGCATATTGCTTGGCTTTGATGGCATGGCAATGCTCATGACAGCCAGATGTGTTTCACCGCTCTCGAGGCCTCTTAACTTTCCTCCTCGCAATTACATGACCGCCAGTTATTTTACAGTACTGCTTTCCGTCTACCCCATGTTTTTTTTCTAAATCTCTTCAATAGCTTTACCCCGTGTCTGTCGGAAGCGTTCATATCAAATTGACAGAGGACAGCAAAGAAGGAATGGATTTCACTACAGGGTTCTTAGATGAGTGAGTGGATGCATTTCATTTTAGGGCACTTTGTGTGACTACGATACTCTGCACAGTCCATCCGATATTGTTCCTCTTGACTTCGGGTATAAAAAGACACGCGAAATATTTCGACGCATGGCTTCCTACCGAGGTGAAGTCACTGCTGGCCATCCTAATTTCCCAGGGGGAAGTGCTGCAGCATGCAGAGAAGCGTCCGGGCCAGTAGACTTGAATGCACCTGACATCGTCTACACTGCCGAAGATGACGAGGCGATCAATCGATTCCACCGTGACATCAGTAAGTCTTGACATTCCATCTCTATTGTCACGGTAAAACACTAAATCGAACATCAGTGCAAACGACATCGCACTCAGTGTGTGCAGCTGAACCTTTGCATGCTTTCATATCTGATCTTTATATTTGTAGCTTGGGACTTGTGCCATGAAATCGGAGGCAGATCAAGGAGTCGTCGACGCTCGGCTAAATGTATACGGCGTGTCGAACCTGAAGGTCGCAGATATGTCCATTTCGCCATTGAACGTTGGCACGGTGGGTACTGAGCAGGGGATTGTTGATGTGCGGTCTAACAATATACACAGAACACGTATTCGACGGCACTTCTCATCGGAGAGCGGGCTGCGATGATCATTGCCGAAGACTTGGGTATCAATTGCATGGATCTGAACTAGGGCCAGGTTAAGGTGATTTTTCGTCTGTAACATCGGTGTTTTCGGCTACTGTTTCCGTATCTCCCACTTGTCTCGAATCTCCTTAGACTCGCAGCGTGCCTGATATGATGTCAAAGACGTGTGGAATGTGCACACTGCAAATTTGTCGGAGGTTGGTTGGAGGCAAAGTAATAGCGTGCACTACTGTCTGACTCTGACCACAACCAACACTCACATTACATACCAACCCAGGTGCCAACAACAAGTTCGTATGTGTCCTAAATGCAAATCCCAAGGCTATTTTATTTCTGGAAGGTGGATTTGCAAGAATCTCAGCATACACCTTCGATTGCTTCTAGCGCTCATCCATTGTTTGCCACATTGCCAGCAATACCGAACCTTACGACTCCCGTAGAGCAGTTGAAAAAATCATGTCTGTCACGGCGATGCATCTAATATCTTGATGCCCGTGCTCCCAAGGTCTGACAAGATCACCGCAACGGTTTCAATATCCTCGGTCGCGGACGACATAGGAACGACGTTGTTAGTCAGTCGAGTCAGCCGTCCCTGAAAAACTCGGATATGATGTGATGGTAATACTCGACGGCAAGACTGTTGGACGTACAACGTCGACACTACTGTACAGTGCTGTCCACAATACCGAATATGATTGAATATTATTCAGATTATATTCAAATACCCTGAATAAAATACTCAGGTCCTGTATTCCCAGTCATGAGGGATATGGGTGAATATGTTACAATACAATATGAATACAATACATTATGATCGCTGTATTTATCCATATTCTGAATACCTACAGTGAACGTTGGTGGCCCGGGAACATGAAGAGACAGAATCTTATTGACTGTAAACAATGTGAACTGTACAGTTTATCTACAAATTTCCCACACACCAAAATTCAGCAGAATTGGAAACACTGTGACTTTTGCACTTCAAATCAAAAACATGGCCATATCTGGAGGCTGCAGCACTGATCAGCTTCTCACCGACCTTCAAAATGCAATCACATGCCTGCCATTGACTGTGCCAGAAGGAACAGAGGATGGCCCTCTTGCCTCACATCTTTGTGATTTTGATGTGGAAGAAGAAGAGGGGCTGTTTTACTCTTTTAATTGCTGTAGTGGTACACCTTAGCAGGTGTAGTCGAGTTGGGCGTAGAGCAGAGCAGAGGCAGGCCAGTGATGAGTAGAGCAAGAGGCAAGGGTGCCAGGGGTCTCGGCAGTTCCTGAGAGGTCTTAGTCACAGGTTGTTGCATGTAGAATCAGAGATTCGAGAGTAGAGCAACATCCTTCTCAGTTCTAGAGCGCAGTGCTGGCGTGTCCATCTGGTGATGAGAGTGGGGCAGTGACCCAGTTTACCATCTAACAACATAGAAAGCTCAGATTTAGGATGAATCAACTTAGACACCTGTGCA
>MU177929.1:215230-226066 GCA_016695465.1 Suillus americanus | reverse complement strand
TGCTACTGTTTTCACCTATATCACTCCGTACTTACACGTAGATAGATAAATACTAGTCGTAGTAGGTGATCTTACCTTACCATTCTGTGGATGGGACTCATTCCCTGATACTGGTCACCATTAGTCCTTACCTGTCGAATCAACCCGATTTTCACTCTCTTGAGCCCTGAACCTCTGTCATTCATTTTCCTAATGTTTCCTTACATTTCCCCATCATACCTGACACCTTCACTTGTCAACCTGACACTTTCCCATATAACCCGATAGCTGAAACATTGGGTTTGTTAGTTCCTGCATCGGATTACATCACATACCTTCGCATTAGGTCCTACGCCTTAGGATTTACTTTTCCTTATTTCTTTTGCTATTATTGAACTTATCTAGACAGCAAGCCCCTCGGGTCGAACATTCTTGCTTGCAAGTGTAGCAGCTAGGCAGGACAAGAGACCACATACTGACTATTGGTTCTACTAACTTTCTAGTCAGGTTGAGTCTACATAAATATTACTAGTGGCAAAACCACTCAGCATATATTTCATTTTCATAATGGCCTTCTGGTTGCCTCAATTGAATCATTTACACTCGAAGAACTACCAACTTGATGGTGCCATTCTTGCCTGCCTCCTCTGCCATTCCATCAATTTGGTATATCCATCAGCAGATAGCATTATCTAGGCTCACTTCTTCAAATGTGAGAGATCACACTCTTGATATTGTAAGTGAGATTACCTTAAAATTTACGTGTAACTGATATTGGTTTGCAGGGTGACCAGCTCCAGTGCCTCATGCTTGGGGGCAATTCACAACCCTATCCGGTCTCCCCATCAGCTCATGAGGCTATGTGAGCCAGGGTCAACCCTGATTCCCCTTCTGAACCTTATAATACTACTATGCCTATGGTTACACCCACTTGTTTGATATCCAGGACATTTCATGTGCCTCAAACAACATCAATGCTACCACTGCCATCACACGTGTCTTCAAGCATTTCATCAGTAAGCATCTCAACCCCCTTGCCATGTTCGACAAGCCGCTGTGAAAGATACATAGGAGCTAGGCTGCGATAGCATTAGTACTATTAATCCTGAAGGGTGCAAGAATAATATTTGACCTGAGAGGACTGCTATTGAAGCACTTCCTTTAATTTAAGCAAGGGAAGCGATAGCGCAAAGGGCTTTGAATCTATCCGACCTAGAAACCAGGAGCAGCTTGAATAGTACTTGATTAGTAACGCAACAACAAATAACAAAACTAAGGATAGTGCTTGGTCAATTGAGCGCTAAGGGAATCGCACTATAAGAGTTAGTACGACTGAAGGACCAGAAAGTTGTGATAATTGAGCGAGCGCGCATCGAGTTGAGCGGAACTGTGTCAGGATGAAAGTATGAGTAAAACTAGGTGCCGGTGAAGGAGAGAACAGGGCAGCAACTAAGTGTAGCACAACTACCAACAGCAGTTCGGCCTTGCATTTGGACTAGTGATACTAAGGGGACTTAGTGACTGCGAATTCAGAGTGGTTCAATGTCGCAATCAAGAGAAATGAGCAAGAATAGATTGATTGCACCAAAACCGAGATATAACACTAAGTGACTACTCTATCCTGTAGAAGTTCAGGGAAGGGGAAGTAAATTGCCTGTATGTTTTGCAGGATATTTTATCATGGCACGTGGAGGCTCGGGATACATAGGCGAGGATAGTAGTGAGTCAAGCAACCGCATGTTAATACCAAAGGACTTTAGACATGCTGCGCTGCAGAATATAAGGATACATGTAATAAGACCTGCAACTAGTAAGTAGCGACAAGTGATGAGAGAAAATGCACCAGTGGAGATAGGTGGAGATAGGTAGGACATGGGAGGATGAGGTACCCGGAAGTCGGACTGAACTAGCGATAGCGCGTGTCGCTTTAACAGCGCATCGGTTTCCTAGTGCGCGCTGAGATCTAAGTGAGGGACTTTGTGTGGGGCACATGAATGGCGCTAGCGCCTGTGCAAGCCCAGCGGAAATATGTTTGTCACATTGGACCAAACTAGTGATAGCATGTGTCGCATTAACAGCGGGTTGGTGTGGGAATCACAATACAGCTGGCCGAGCTGCTGAGTGGAGAGCAGTATGTTCAGCCCATGGGACTCTGACTTGGCTCAGTGCTCAAAGAGTGGAAAATAGCATCAAATGGATGACTGTGTATTCAGGCAAGTGCTGACAGTTGGTGAAAGAGTAACATCATTACGTAAGCAGCAAAAATGCGAACATAAACTAAGGAAAGTAGGGGAAAGAGAAGGTAAGTAAAAAGGGTGAATGCAAGCCCAAAGAAAACTTGTTTGTCACATCGGTCCGACTTCTGGGTACCTCGTCCTCCCATGTCCTACCTATCTCCACCTATCTCCACTGGTACATTTTCTCTCATCACTTGTTGCTACTTACTAGTCACAGGTCTTATTACATGTATCCTCATATTCCGCAGCACAGCATGTCTAATTCCGTTGGTATCAGTGCACGGTCGCTTGACTCGCTACTATCCTTGCCTATGTATCCCGAGCCTTCACATGCCATGATAAAATACCCCATAGAACATACAGCTTACTTACTTCCACTTCCCTGAACTTCTGCAGGATAGAGTAGTCACTTAGTGTTATATCTCAGTTTTGGTGCAATCAATCTATTCTTGCTCATTTCTCTTGATTGTGACATTCAACTGCTCTGAATTCGCAGTCGCTAAGTCCCCTTTAGTATCACTAGTCCAAATGCAAGACCGGACCACTGTCAGTAGTTGTGCTACATTTAGTTGCTACCTTGTTCTCTCCTTCGCTGGCATCTAGTCTTACTCATACTTTCATCCCGACACAGTTTCATGCAACTCAACGCGCACTTGCTTGAATAGTCACGACTTCTGATTCTTCAATCATGCTAACTCTTGTGGCACGATCTCCTTAGCGCTCATTTGATCAAGTGCTATCCTTAATTTTGTTATTTGCCTTTTTGCATTTTACCGACCAAGCACTATTTAGTTGCTCCTTGTTTCTAGGTTGTATAGATTCTAAGCCCTTTGCGCTATCGCTTCCCTTGCTTATTTGAAGGAAGTGCTTCAATAGCAGTCCTCTCAGGTCAAATATTATTCTCACGCCCTCCAGGATTAATAGTACCAGTGCTATCACAGCCTAGCTCCTATTTATCTTTCACAATGGACTAGGATATGAGTTAAGGATATAGTCTGGTATCTTAGATGAGGTAAAGTTCTGGATGGAATGAGCTCGGATCCAACTGGACCAAAGGTGGATGAACCAGGCTTAGCTGCAGAGGTCTGGAGGTATGGATACATGGATGTACGATAGTGTACAGATCCAAACCGATAGTGTACTGGAGGTCTAGAGGCATGGACTATGAGTATGGAGCATGGATAAGGCTAAGGAGGTCCGGATGAGCATCTGGAAGGCATGGGAATATCATCTGGTATATGACAATCATCAGCAGGGGGTATCAAGAGTACCATCTCTCTTAATCATGCCTGCAGTTCTGGAAGCAACCCTTGCATTGATAAGGGTGTGTATCCCGCTAATGACTTAGAACACTCATAGTACCCTGGCACACATCCATATATCCACCAGGCCTCAGGGTTTGGTATCAATTGGAGCTAGGTGCAAACTATGGTTTGTACTCAGCCAACAAACCCCTGACTCCACTGGCATTCAGCAATATAAAGGCAAGCTCTGTTAATTTTATACCAACAGTTATCATCTCCCCTACTTTTGCAATCTCATCCATGGTCTTTCAGTGCTCTTTCTGCCCCATGTCTTTTGGTGTCAAGACTCCCTATAACACACACACTAGAAAATGCACACCGACCATCACCTTCAAATTATCTGGAGAAGAAATCACTATAAGTCAAAATGCTCATGGAGTATTTTTATGCTACTGTCGACGGTCTCAAAGCCCATCAGAAGAAGGTTCCAAATTGTCATTGGGTTCCAGAGAAGGTAGGATGGTTGTATTGCTATTTAACCCAAACTGATTTTCCTGGTTCGATAGCTCAGAGCCTTTGAGTCAAACAACTCGAGCATTGCTGTCATGGTTATATTTTTAATTGGAAAAAAAATTCTTCCTAATTATTGTGATACAGTCTCAGGCACCTAAACATGAAGACCTAAACACAGCTACTTCTCCCAATCAGAGGCCTGCTACAAATGAGGCAAGTTAATTGCATTGGTGTGGCGAGAAGTCTTGGGTTGCTCACTGGAGCCTACCCTTACATTAATAGGATACCATAATGCATTCTCCTATATTGAGAGAGACAGCTGCAGTAAGACACTATTGGCTATCCTCTGGCTAGTATTGTGGAGGTTTATCATCATTTCTAAGATTGCTGAAAATGCTGGAATTGATCCTGTGTCTGCTGTCCAGGACATAGGAAATATGGAGGATGATGATGCTCTAATGTGTTTACCTTCATCAATCAACTCTGTGATGTTGACATCAATAACTGAGGCAGGGTAAAATGTACCTGATTCTCTATCTTTCCCAGCCAAGCCCAGCTTCCCAGATGTTACTCTTTACCTGGCGGTAAATGTAGAATTCAGATTTCTTTGCTGCAAGCTTTGTAAAACGGCTGTACTAGCAAGCACACAAAAAGTCATGTGAAGAAACATGGGTTAAATTTTGACTCAACTAAATTTCATGAAGTTATATTAAAAGCTGGGGTCCTGCCAGACTTACCTATCATATCATCTGTTAGATTTTCCATATATGGACTATCCATCCAAGATGCCTTTGCATGCAACCACCACAGCAAGATTCTGTTGTTGGCAAAGAAAATTGGGAAGCACCATGCTGGTCAGCACAAAGACATATCCTCTGCTTCAAGTTGCACATGGAGACCTTGTAAAGCACAGCATTTCAAAAAAGGAGGCAGACAGCCCATACACCAATTGTTATGGGAGGTCTCTGGTGACTTTGATGCAGGTGTCATGACTACAAACCAAGTTATTCTCAACAACCTGAACAAGATAGGGGAAGAGTTGGCTGTTCCCACTGTGCCTCAGGATGACTGCATAGTCAGCCCCTGGTTGCCCACCACCCGGTGGCATGAGCATACTTGTGGTCACCTGACTGGGCATTTCCATGACATGGTGGTAATACCTAAGGACGATGATGATGAAGACCTGCTGAAGCTTAAAGATGCAGTGAAAGTATACTTCCAGGATGCTCTAGATCTATTGCCCACCACAGATGAAATTACTCTGCAAAGGCTCAACTCATCTGATCCTATAAAGCTGTGAGCATCCCTAGCAGTGTCTTAACAAATGGATGGCTTCTCACCGCATTGATGTTTAGTGGGATATCTAACACACTGTTTTATAAGCATCAAGAAAAGCAGACCATGGGACAATATATCCTACCTATAGTGGCCCTGCTTGCAATGCTGATACAGAGCAACAAGTCCAGCAATTATCATATTCCAATGCCTCCCAATTTGCAGTGCCTTGTTACCACCTTTGACACCAGCGTAGCTGGAGATTCCCCATACCAGTTATTTGACATATCTCTCATCATACACCAAATCTTAATGTACATCTGGACTACAAAATGGAAGTGGACCACTGAAAATCTCATATCATATCCCACAGAACATTGTCTGGCACTTCTTACACTGCAGAAAGATGGGTCGTTTAAAGAGCCAAAGGATGTCACCGGCATTATAGCAAAGGACGAGTACTGCATCCAACTAGCTTTTTCGCTGAAATCAGAAACAGAGTGGTCTTAGGGGAGGCAGAAGACAAATCAAGCTGCTTTGATAAGCTACAACCCCATCTTACTGAACACAATCACTACACCTTCTCTTGTCTTCGCTCCCTGCAGCATTGCACCTCATCCCTTGCATACAGTCCTGCAGGTCTCTCTCGTATCTGATGGACTGATACAACCGCCTGGCACACTATGCTTTACAAGGGCAATCACATTAACCTAGATGATGTATGCAAGATGTTGGCCAATACAGAGGCCAAACTAGTGGACGCATGGGAGAACTCTGTGTTGAAGGGCCTGCATATCAGGATTGACTACCACACCATTGCCAATGACTTGACCAACAAAGATGTTGGATACTCCTTCTTATCTGACCCACAAAACCCATGCTTTGCCAGAAGAGACCAGCTGCTGGATGCATTCTTTTGCAATCAAAATATATTTACCCACTTTGAAGTGGTACACCAAGGGGAAATAATATAGAATAAAGAAAACCTCAGGAAATGGCTACAAGATTATGCAGATTTCCACAGCCTTCTGCTGCTTCAATGCAAGATGCTGAGCGGAGCCCCTGGATGAGGAACAGAGCTGACTGCTATGACATATTGCAATACCAGTACCCAGCCAACCTGCAATCTTGTTATTCTAGGCAAACATGTGGCAATGCTCTGCATCTATTCGAAGACTGGTGCTCTTACCCGAAAGGACAAGTTGATACCTCACAGCTTAGATGCAGTGACCAGCAACATCCTCATCTAGGATCTTGCTCTAGCTAGACCTTTTGCAGAGTTTGCTGCTTTCATCTGCTTTCCTAACAAGACCCAGGTCAAAGAACTATACCACTAGCAAATGTTTATCAAATTTGATAGACTGTTCAACTGTAGCAATCTATCCTCCACCATAACGTGTCACAGCCTTGCAGCCATGAAATATGGCTTAACGATCAACTCCTAGAGGCACATCCAGACTGCCTGGAAGCGGAAGTTTAGGTGTTCAACTTGGGATTCCATTGGTGCAAATTTCAGCCTCTGAGGGATATTCCTTTTCTGACTCATCCTGGACTGGGAACTGATGCTGATCAGCTGCGAAGCCATCTTCTCTACTTTTTGGAATTAGCAATAGGGTGGCTTTGGGAAGACTAGCCACTACATTGGAGATAGCTGCCTGTATTATACTGTTTGATGCTGGTGCTCCTCTACCCTGGCAGGCATCTGGAATCATCATAAAGGGACTCTGATTATTGGAGTGAGCTTCAGCATATGAAAGCAGGTCTCCACCTGGAACAGTCTTGTATTTAATCTGCCACATAGTACTTGTGTTCAAAAACAGTGGCAGCACATCTTCAGCTGGGCCTGCTAAAGTCTCTACGCTGAGTCCATACATGCAATTATCTGTTGCCTGCAAATGGCCAGCCTGCAGAGCATCTATGGTGTCCTCACTATCTTCTTCTAGAAGATCTTAAGCATGGAGAAGAATAGCAGGAAACCAGAATCAGTGGCCATTCCATCAAACATCCAGCTGCTATGTAAGTTCTAACACTCATATCAATATTATCTGGCCTAATCTATATGATGGTATAGCATTCTGTATGCCTGGCATTGGTGTAGATCATGCTCTGACAGCCATGAAAAAAATATTGCATAATCCAGCAGTTGCTTGGGCTTTAGAGCAACAATACCAGGTAATGGCTGCAGTGTTGGCTCAACAAACTGATGTGGTAGCTGTTCTTTGTACTGGTGGGGGCAAATCTATGCTGGCCATCATTCCAAGTATACCAGAGAGAGATAGAGGCGCTACAGTTTTGGTCCTGCCTCTGAACTTTTTAATGATGGATTTCTAGCAACAGCTTAAAAGCATGGGGGTGCTATTCCAGGTCTACCATGCCAACCCAGGCAGTCTCAACCCTAGAGAAAACCTAATTCTGGTTACAGCCAACTAGGCTCACACAAAAGGCTAGAGAGAATCCATAGCAGTTCTCAACCAGTGCAAGCCCATAGCATGGTTTGTATTAGATGAAGCTCACCTTCCTCTTATTGCCAATGACTATTAGGCAGCCCTACAGCACATCTATGAGCTTCGTAGCTTAGCTATACAGATGGTCCTTCTCACAGCCACCCTGCTGCCCTCTTCTGTTCTTTGTCTCAAGATATCTTTTGGCTTGGGAGAGGATGCCTTAGTGGTCAGACAGTGTACCAACTGAGAGGAACTGACCTACTTCCTTGAAAAGGTACTAATCCCTGATCTCATATTCAGAGTGGTTGCAATCTTGGAACAGGAGAGGGCTACTTGGAAAAACCACAATAGAGCTCTGATATTCGTCCCTACTTTTTCCCTTAGAGAGAGTGGTGGAAGAAGCAGATTGTTCCTTTTATAATGGGAATAGGTGCATCATGACAGATGAGGATTGGAGCTCTGTTTATCACTCTTGGATGACAGGGGACAGCAAATGTATGGTTGCCACTAGTGCCTTTAGCATAGGCAATGACTACCCACATGTTCACCTTGTTATTCATCTCAACTGGCCCTGGGAGATGTTGGAATTCATCCAAGGACAGGGAAGGGCTGGTAGAGACTATTTATTGGCTAAATGCTATGCCCTTGCCTCCACCCCCATGGCAAACCACCCCACTGTACCAGCCCCAGACCACAAAGGCAAGGCTGCAATGTATAAACACCTGTACTTGTATGGTCTGAAGCGGTGTGTGCAATAAGGGATTACTTTACATAACAAGGATCTTAGAGTCAACTGCTGCTCCCAGAATTCCAACCAGCTCTGCTGTGTGTGCGCTCATGATCCCAACCACAGCCCCACAGATATATAAATTGCCTCAGTGCCTAGGCTTAAATCTGGATTCAATGCACCTTCTCTCTCTCCCTACACCACTCCAATCCCTGCAGCCTCATCCAGCTTCCCACCCGCAGAAAATCTAGGATTTGTTGAAGCCATAAAGCACTCCAACAACCTCAGGTCTGAATGAGAGTAGGCAGTGACAGACCATGTTCATGGGATCTGCAGGGCCCTGGAGTTTCTCAAGCATGCTTGCAGTCTCTGTAAAGCCTGGAGAGATCAGATAGAGGATCATAGAACATATCAAATATTGCTGCTGCCATTGTTCTCCCACTCAAGTCACTCATTATTGACACCATTGTCAGAGTGCAAAGCTCTCTACTCCGGCATCCAGCTTTGCAAACAATCCAAGACTTCCATCCTTCCCACACAGGAAAAGCTGCCCTACGATCAACAAAGATGAACTGGGTCAATCAAGTGATTCATCCCCTGACAAGGACACGTTAATCCTAGGCTGAGAACATGCTGGGCAAAAGAAGCCCACCTATCAGGAATGCAGGAATTGAAAACCTCATGGCAAACATTGTGAAGGATGTCATTGTAACTCAAGTGATGTGAGTTTTCAGACCCATTGGGCCCTATAATTTATGGCCTGTGCGCCTGCGTTCAGAACTTCAGCTAGCTTTCAAAAACTCAAAGCTTGGCCAAAGAGCACACCAGAAGCCATCCATACAGCCCAAGCAGCCATTGATTTGCTGGAGTCCAGACCCACACGTCATAGTTCTGCCCGCTGGGTGGATAGAAATGGTGTCCCAATTGCCTGTTATTTATCTTCCTGACTCTGGGCTAACAGTCTGGAGGAGGGTGAGGATGATAGTGAGGCGGTGCTTGACTGTGAGCATGGAGATGGATGTGAGAGCCAGATTAAAATCAATGATGAGGGCGACAGTGACGGTGAGGTTGAGATTGAGATTGAGGTCAAGATCAATAGTGACAGTGAGAGTAAGATTGAGATTGATGATGGCCAGGACCACCAGTAGGGTATGGTGGAAGATCCCAATGACATAAGGACAGCTCATTTGATCCTCTGGGGCAGCTTGCTCAATTATCATCTGCAGAATGCATTAAAATAGAGTAAACCCCTAGAGAAGCAATGCTGGCTCCATGAGAGACCTGAAGATTTTTTTCCAACTAATAAGGATAAACTCTTTAGAGATGGCTTACTGGTGGGTGGGAAATATTTGGGTATTCAAACCAAACTAACCTTAATTCTGGCCTCAAACAACCCAATGAATGTTGGAGGTGATGCAGATACTTTTGTCATTCTGCCATCCCACATTCAATTCCAGAGATGTTTGACACCAACCTGATGATGAAGAACCTGCCGACAATGATTCCTGGGATCCTCAGATTTTCTACTACCATACGCCCACTAGTATTTCAGAGTCTTCCGTCTCTAAGGTGGCTCCTATCATTCAACATAGACCATAGACCTGGAGTTGAGGTCCCCCCTCATTCTGAATTATTGCTGGCTGGACATTGAGGAACTACTCACCTCGTTCATCTGTGGCAGGCCCAAGGACACCCTGCAGCCAAGGTAAACTGTTTGTCGCCAGTATACTTTTTCATAGCTCATATCTAGTCCCAGTATGGCATGGGCCCCTCTACAGATATAACAGGCAAAAGCAGCATTCAAAGGCAGGCAGTTTCCTGGTACTTTCAGGCATTGGCCAAAGTCACCCAAATATTGGCTAGGATATTTTCCGTCTGTTTCTCAAAGTTTTATGAAAAGTACAGGAAAGCCTTTGAGGCTGGCATGTGGTTAACATCTGATCCTGGGCCTGTGAAAGTTATAACAGCCTCGCGTGGATCTGTAACAATCAGATACTCTGCTCCAAGTAAGTAATGATAAATAAACAGAAATATAGGTATCTCACCTCAGTCGTGCGCGCGAAGGCAAACATCTGAGGTGTTAGTCCGAATCTGTAACTGACTAAATAGCTTGCATGCTCTTGTGCGAGTGAATAAGTATCTGAGACTTGTAACAAAAAGATGTAAGTACAAAGGAAAACGAATAAAGATTCAGTATTACAATGGTAAACGGTGTAACAAGAACATATAAGACAGGCAAAAGACAATAATGGGAAACATATGAGATGGACAATGAACACTTCTCAGCTGCGGCGCACTTGCCGTTCCAACAGGGCCATGGCTAGGTCATGCAATAGTGTTTAAGTTACAAGTCTGCGTCCACAGGGATGGGCTGAATGCTGGCCCTTACGTCACATTTCCATTTGGGTTTTCACTGG
>MU177929.1:133273-211759 GCA_016695465.1 Suillus americanus | reverse complement strand
ACTCTCCACTCAGCAGCTTGGCCAGCTGTATTGTGATTCCCACATTGGTGTGCAGATATAGTGAGTGGGTAAGATGGCCCCAACTACCCTGTGCAATAATGATTGTTGAGGTAATATTGTCCCCCAAAGGAGAGGTTGGTAGTTCGTGAACTGGCAATATCTATAAACTACAGGAAAGAAGAAATATAAAAGTCATACCTGAGCTACGTGAGCTCTCAATAACTGTTCTAACACATGCAGCAACCTATTGATATCTGTTAGAGGATGGAACCTTGGCCAGAGAAAGTATAGAATGAAGATGAGGTTGTGGGGAACAAGCTGGGGGGAGTGTCGAGGCTGCTGCTGAATGTAAACTGCATTCCCTTAATGGAATGGGCCAGGCATTTTGGGAAGCCTTTCAGGAACATTTGCATTTGACAGCTCATTGACGGATGAGGTCAGTCATGAAGCTTTGAAGTGTTTCATTTGAAATCAGGTGCTTCAAGAGATTCAATATTAATATTGAGTCAAGTCACATCAATGCATCAAGGACGACAAAGAGCAGCGTAATTGTGGCCAACAGTTACCATGACTACTTTCTTAGGGAGTCCCCCTTGTGCACGAGATACACTGACCACTTCAGCAACATGTTGTGACTTTGATGATGAGAGCTTCATCAACTTGGTCAACAACTTGATACTATGCCTCTGGCACCATCGCTTCGTGAATTTCACACAATGTTATGTTATTGCTCATTATTGAGGCCTACATGTATATCATGATCTAACTATCTCACTGATCACTAAAAAAAGCAAATCAGTGAGTACCATCACTGAGTTTTGAGATTGTAATGTACTAGTGTGTGATAGGAACTCATAGGAGTTCTTTGTCCCATATGCTCAGATGAGCTCACTTAGCTCCATTCCTCCCATAAAAGGCATCAATACATCCATCTGGGGTAGATATCACAGTAGTTCACTTGTACTCATGCATTGAAAGCTTCGACAACTAGACTTCCATTCTCTGCAATCTCAACTGTGTGGCCATACTGCTCCAGAATATTGACTGTTGGTTTCTGGTTAACTATATGTCACCGGCAAGCACAATGTCAATGACTACACCATTTGGTGCAGAGACAGATGAGATGGTATTTGACTCCAAAGAGGAAATGAGGGCAGAAGCAAGGTCTTGAGTTGTGACTGGAATCATAACCTGCAAGCTGATCCTGTTGTCCAAGCACCATTTAACTACGACTGTCAATCCCACATAACTAGGGCACATACTCATGATTCAGATGTGGCATCGAAGGCACCAATAATATGATGGGAATGCATCACAGATACTTGTATTACCTAATACACCCGGTCTATGAAGGCATGAGGCAAGCGTGAACTCATGGCAACATACCATGCTCAATGAATCCATAACAATAGTGTCGATATGCAGACAGCGCTCCTTATTGGCCACCTCACTAACATCATGAATGATATATGATCTTAGCTTGAGTTCCTGGATCCTTTGAATAATCCCAGTTGTTGCATTGGGGGTGTCAACAAACAAAATAGCATGCCTGTGGAATGGCTGCATCTTTTGCAGCGTGATCTCCAGTGTACTTTAGGAAATATCTGTGATGTGATTGTGAAGAAGAACTTGCTTCCTTTGGAGACCTTGCTCTTGATCCACATGTAGCATCGGAGTAGCATGGCACCCTTACTAGCACACATATTGGCCCGTATTACACAGGATATTATGTAGGTCGGGTGACCCATCTAATATGGGATTTGTCACTGAAGGGGCTCACTAGCAATGACTCCCACTCCAGCGACTTCAATGATGGGAGTGAGGTGATCTTGATGAATGCCAAATTGTTTGAGAACCACTTAAACAGGTCTACTCCAGAAAGTCATCAAGGATACACTAGGAATTATGGTCATGGGCAAGGTGCCTCTGTATATTCCTGTGGATGCTATAAGCATACTGTGGTCAGAAGGCTCAAACCTGAAGCTTTGCCTCCCAACAATGAGCAGCTTGCAGATGAGTTTTGACTCAGAGCTGAACGACACGAACAACCAGAGCCAGGATGTATCTATGAATTATAGTTAGCCATTTTGACAACTCCAATTTCAGCGGTTAGAAGCTCTAAGTTGAGATGGTGGTCTTAAAGATGCTGATGAATGTTTCGGCTGATGCACTCACCACTACATGCAGACTCCATGCAACTTTGGTCATGACATTCCTAACATATGAGCAACATCAGAACCTGTCATTGAACTTCCGCCTGAGAAACACAGGAAGATCAGAAGAAATTTTGAGTTATTTGAAGGGGGATTGCTAGCAAAGGTCATGCAGGAAGTTGTGGGAGTGCATGAGGCTATGAGTAGGATCAAAGTGATCATCAGAGGCAAAACATAGTTCATTTGAAATCTGTAATACTATTGAAAACCATGGGATTTGAATTGTTGTATATAGACTCACTGTACTAGTGTAATAACAATCAGTATTGCAATGAAGATGCATGTCATTGGGCTGATAATAACAGGTAATATTGAAGGTATGAGTGGTGTCTGCATCTGTGCAGTGCGACTGCATAATGGTATTTGATTGTTGAAGGACGGTGAGGCAGTATTGGTGATGTTGCATGATGTAAGGGCTGACTCGGAGGTGTAGAGAGGGTAGTGCCAGGCAGTGGCAGGTCCGTAAAAGACAGAAGACAGGGCGGGTTGCAACTTCATACGTATTGAAGTTGGCATACTCATGCATGGTGCAGCTAGATTTGAAGAAGGGGTAGATGGCTTTGTGGGTGGCATGATAAAGTTGAGGCTGTGGATACAACTGGTTGAGCTCATTGCTGGTAAGTTCATTACAAATACAAACATGATAAGGCATGAAAACAGCCGGTGTAGAGACCATATTTACTGTGGCCTGGGATGGGCAGAATTTCCTTAGTGTTATGTTCGCATTTTTTATGCTTATGTAATCACTTTAGTTTTCACTACTTACCACTACCAGTTTTTTATGATGATTTCCTACCCTCTCTGAGCTCTGAGTCTAGTCCAGAAATTCATTAGGGTTGAATAGCAGCTAAGCATAGCACACTTAACCCAACAAATGCTCTGCACCCAGCAGAGTTGTTGTACCTACACCGGATAGTGTGATTCTGGAGATGTCTGAGACACAGAAAGATAGCAGACATTGGAGATGTTCAAGAACACAGGAAGACCTGAAAGTGTTCAATGTACAGAAAGCTTCAAGCTTGAGTGGATTGTGCAAAAAGGAGATAGCAGTAAATATTAAGATGATAGGACGAACTTGAGCTATCTAGAGGGCCCTTGGCAAGACAGTGGTGGCAGTAAATACTAAGATGAAATAGGATGAGCTTAAGCAGATTATCTAGAAGGACTTGGCAAGAGGGAGACGGTGGTAAGCATTAAGACAGGATAGGACAAGCTTGAGCAAATTATCTAGAGGGCCCTTGGAAAGACGGAGATGGTAGTAAATATTAATATGAGATATGACGAGCTTAAGCAGATTATCTAGAAGGGCTTGGCAATGAGCAGCCTAGTGGAAAAGGCAGTCATAAGCGCACATCAGGATACCAGTAACAGAGAAACCCTTACCAGGCGTTTCAGGTGCTCCATGAAAACCTGCAAGCTGACGTCGTCGGTAAAGATCGCCTGGCCAGCGCCCGCGGCTTGTGCAGTGCCATACATCGATGTTGACATGTGCGTCGTCGACGGATTGAGCTTCGATAGCAGGAATCGAGCTTGACTGCCACCCTGGTCGCAGACAATGTAACGTGGTATAGGGAAGCGGTCGACCAGCAAGTCCTGTGTGTACGGCCGTCAAAGCGAGTTAGAAGCACAAAGCTGTATCGTCGCACCTGAGCATCTGTAACAGGGTTCTTCAACAGCTCTTTGAAGTTTTTGTACTCATCCTGATTTTAGCAACCTGCCTTCCTCCATTGGGCCACCGTTTCACTGTGGAAAATAAGAATATGGAAGAAGGTGTCAAGGAGGAGAATGGCATCGGGTTTGGTGGAGATGCTGTGGACTTGGGCTCGACATTGAATGTGTATGACATCAGAGTGGGTTGAATCATAATCAATGAGTTGTTGACATCTTCGTTGAGAATATGTCTGTCAGGTGACCTTTTAGCATCCAAATATTGCACCGCACCACAGAGGTACAGACCTGTAGAATGCAGTCTCATCGGGACTGTTGTTGAATACCTATAAGAACTGACTTCTCTGGAGATGGAACATGAACTGTGGATAGATACTGAAATTATCTGTTAGTCTAAAGCTGACAGGGTCCTCCTTTCTGTAATCTGCAAACTTCTGGCAGAGACGGATGAGTGTATGGTTGAGCCAGCATAAAATGTCTGGTGAGTCATCTATTTCAACCTTGAAGACTGTTATCCTTGCCATATGTAGATAAGCATCAAATGCAATGGCAAATTGATCTCGGAATGATTGAAAGTAAGTACGCTGCTAATTATTAGTAGCATAGAATGTGGGGATACAAATCAACACACATTATGAAGAGCACAAAGAACTTTTACCATGGCTTGCATGCTAAACAAAGATTTGTGGCGGCGGATTTGATGGTAGAGCTCTAGACATTCCAGAGAGATAGCGGTGGTAGGTTGTAAAGGAGAACAGCCCAGAAAGCCAGTGTTGATCAAGGAACATTAGCAGGCTCATCTAGCTTCTGGTTGATTGGTTGAAGGCAATGAAAACCTGCGAATGTTGACTTATCAATCAGACCCCCAGTTTGCTTGACACTTACTTGTGATGCCAACACTCGTAACATGAAATATAGACCCTGGTATGTCACTCGTTTGAATGCCCCAGTACTTCCATGACACAAAGGCACCAACCAGGTCCATCATTTGACTGGACCATGCAGCATGCATCTGTTGATTGCATAGGAGATGAGTACGAGGGGCTCAATGTCGCAAATTCTTCCTGCCTTGCAAACTAATACATTGTGAGATAGATGTTAAGAGAACGAAGGGCTTGACTTACCAAAAAATTACTTGTGCATGAGTGGCACTGCCAGTGAGAGCTGGGTCATCTTGTCCTACAGTTGCAACATTGCCCTTGTTGTCCTCATCGCCATCATTGTGTCGAGTGTCTGTATCATCAGCCTCAGCCCCATTCTCACCATAGTTGGCATGGTCCCAATTCTCATGATCAGAAAAATGTGCAGAGTCCCTGGCTGATGTCTGGCCAGCTTCGAGTGCTGCCTCTGCAAGGAGTTTCCGTGTCTTGGCTGTTAACTCTACATAGAATTAGAATAGATCACTGAAAGAAGAGTAAGTGGACATACGAATGTTGGCAATGTGTTGCTCTTCTTCAAATGCTAACTGGTCCCTCCGTACTTGAGTCAGGGTTGCTCTTGTATTCTTTGATGATCCTGTCTCGAGAACATGAGTCTCGTGCACCCACGTAATTGTGGAGAGGTGTTTGCACTTGCCAGTATTCATTGTCAAACACCTGCTACAGTGAAGGTTGAGAGGAAGGGACTGTGGGAACACTCACCTTGCATGTTGTGACTTATTGTTTAATGATAGCAGCATGTAGCAAAGTCATGGTCTAAGACGTGTAAGAGATTAGTCAGTAAGATTGTATGATAGACATTGTACATATATCATACATTACCGCTGGTTTGAGGGCATGACAACAACAAGAAGACAAGAGGGAACCATTAGAAAGAGGTCCTGAAAAAATCCGCTACGAAACAGGCGCGAATAAGCCATATGTTGAGCTCATCATTGGGGATGATGGGCAGCTAAGCAGGGTGATAAGCAGAGGCAGTGACAGCGGTGTGAAAATGGTTGATGACACTATTCGGGATTAGGCGGGGGTGACTCATTGCAGCCGAGAACAGCCATGACCACATTAAGTAAGATGAGGAGGATACTGAAGAGCCAAGGTACTGCTGGTTTACTGGTTTATTTGCTGGTATGGTAGAATGTAACTATGTGCTACTAGTTAGTGGGTGACTATCTGTAGGCAAAATAATGTGGAATATATTATAATGGACTTTGAAACACATTTGCAAAAAGATAATCTGAATAGAAAACTAAACCATAACGCATATGGAATAAACTAATCCATATTTTCTTGATCAGAACTCTGATGGAAGATGTACTGCTACAGTATGCTCTGGTAAACGACACAGAAGAGATGGCACTTCTCAATGACAAAGAAGACACCACAATGTTAGTGGCCATGCTGGTTGCCGGTGCTGAGCTTGCTCTCAGCCATCAGATGCACAAGTGAGTCTCGAAGTTGATAGATAGCGAAAAACACCCTGTGGTGGTTGCAGTAATACGTTAGCACACACACACATGGATCAAAGCATTTAATCAAAAAAAAAATTAACCTAAGCTCAAATGATGGACAGTCCTTGTTACTGGACAGATACAGGTTGATTGGGGTTGGCATTGCTCAAGTTGTACCTTGGCTGGTTGCAGAGATACGTGACTGCGCAGTTCAGCTGTTATAAATCTTAAAACTTCAGTACAATTTTCTCCAGGCAGCATAGGTATTGGACCACAGTTAAAAACTGTATATTCGAAGACGTTATGATGAAGCAATGACTGTCACTAAGCTGAAGACAAGTGAGGTTGTAGATTAGTCAGTGGATCGCTGGGGTGTTAGTGGCCCAAAACAGATATAATCTGTCTGAATATTCTGTAAGGGGGGGCCCTTACAGATTTAGAGTTTGTAAGAGGCTCAAAAAAATATGTTTTGAAAATCCGACGCAAATGAACAGCGGCATCGTGGCACAACTTCCTTAAATGGCTTTTTTTATTCTATTATATTCTATTCCACATGATTTAAGCCTATGGATAGTCACCCAGTAAGGTAGACTTTGCACTCTTTCAGAAAACATCACATGATGTGACCAAGGTGTGACATATACATATACACTCAAAAAACTGTCCACATGAGTCATCATTTTATAAGCCTTATATCTCCACCATATCTCCGCCGATTCCCACGGTGTAGGGCTCAAATAAAAGCCCTGAAGCCATACTACAATGTGGTATAAGTATGTCCTTGAGGAATTTGTTCATTCTCACACAATATCATAGATAGTGAAAAATGTCAAAACATGCAGACAGTTTTTGAGCCACTGTACGTTGGCCGGACATCAAGACCGAAAAGTTCAGTCAAGATTCCTATTATAGACAGTGTAGATACAAGGAAGTACTGTACTGGTAGCTAGTAAGTAGTATGATAATGTGTATGTATTGTATACTATGTAGATACTAAACAAAATTTAACTAGACTATGTTTGCTTCATCGAGCTCAGTGAGGATTGAATCAGGAAGAACACGATGACCACGATATTTCTTCGCTGCCCAAACAGCTTGCTTCCCATTTAGGTGTTAAGTAGCATACTCAAGGGTATCAGATCCGAAGGACTTTGGCCTCAGCTCGTGTGCTGTGCCCCTTTCCCGAGTATTGTCCCTTATTTCTGAATACTAGAGTATCGCGTTTATGGGGCGGACGAGTATTGTACCAGATCCGTTAAGGTCTACGGATATTGGATGTATAGAGTAATGGCTAATCCGGACGAAGTCCAAACTAGAAACTAGCGGATATGACTGTCCGAGAACAGAGGCGGATATGGATAGACTATAGGAATCAATCCTAAGTCTCAGAGTAGACAAGAGCGCAAACTCAAGTCCGGACGGATAACGGAAGGTGAACGGAATGAGTGCAAACTAAGATGATATTTGAACTAAGGTTTGACAGAGTTATACATGAGTTTATATACTGTAGGTATCTAACGGAATGATCAATCAGCAAAGTAAAGGCTATGTACGAAGCATGTGGAAAGTCTATTGGTAAGGAGGATTGATCACAAAGCATGAAACGGATATGAAGAATGAGTAACGGATCAGTAAGACAAACGGAAGATAGATAACCGGAGTACCGGTAGTACAAGAATTACCGAAAGGAGATAGACACTGTATTAAGGTTATATGAACAGGAGATGAAATAAGAATCAAAGCAGATCTGTGGACCGGACAATGGATACGGATGATGGATCTGGATCGGATCTGTGGACCGGATGTTCTGGATCCGTTCCTAGATTATTGGTATATGACATTAGGCCTTTGCAATATGCATCCATAAAGTGCCGTGATCTCATTGCAAATCTGCACAGTTCCATCAGAATGATTCATTTCAAGGTTTTCGAGGGCAGCCGTGCTGCCGTGGTCCGGTTCGGTCAGGTTCACATAGGGATGAGCGAGAACCAAGAACTGGACCTAGGTCCGGTTCTACCAGACTCAACGAACCCTGAACTGGACCTTTACGAACGGTTCAGAATGGTCAGGATTTTACAGCACACAAAAAATGTAGATAGAACTTGTACTCATAGCTACACATCCAACACAGCTGCTTCTGCCTCAACCTTTGTGGAAACATGGCCATTCTTGTATGCTGCCTTCAACAACTGCAGCGAGCTGAATGTGGATGGTGCGAGTCCATTGCGCTGCACAGTAGATGTGATCCCTCCACTCAAAAAAGCCTGTTTGGAAGGAATGGTGCTGCCTTGAATGGGCAAATAGTCTCGTGTGATGCGTGATAGTGTAGGAAATTGCAACGAGTGAAGCTAATAAAAAATTTCAGTAGCAAATAGACAGGTCAATGAGATTACTTACTCCCCACCAGGTGATGATGTCGTCAGCTTCCTCTAGCAGCAAAGACAGATACAATGTGAGTTCTTGACGAGGATTATGAGCATGTTGGTCTGCGGCTTGACATGTTTTAATGGCCTCGTGCATCCATACATCACCATACCAGTTTTGATGTGAGGGTCTTGTTGGTAGAGCAGTGTCATATACCAATAATCTAGGAATGGATCCGGAACATCCGGTCCACAGATCCGATCCAGATCCATCATCCGTATCCGTTGTCCGGTCCACAGATCTGCTTTGATTCTTATTTCATCTCCTGTTCATATAACCTTAATACAGCATCTATCTCCTTTCGGTAATTCTTGTACTACCGGTACTCCGGTTATCTATCTTCCGTTTGTCTTACTGATCCGTTACTCATTCTTCATATCCGTTTCATGCTTTGTGATCAATCCTCCTTACCAATAGACTTTCCACATGCTTCGTACATAGCCTTTACTTTGCTGATTGATCATTCCGTTAGATACCTACAGTATATAAACTCATGTATAACTCTGTCAAACCTTAGTTCAAATATCATCTTAGTTTGCACTCATTCCGTTCACCTTCCGTTATCCGTCCGGACTTGAGTTTGCGCTCTTGTCTACTCTGAGACTTAGGATTGATTCCTATAGTCTATCCATATCTGCCTCTGTCCTCGGACAGTCATATCCGCTAGTTTCTAGTTTGGACTTCGTCCGGATTAGCCATTACTCTATACATCCAATATCCGTAGACCTTAACGGATCCGGTACGATACTCGTCCGCCCCATAAACACGATACTCTAGTATTCAGAAATAAGGGACAATACTCAGGAAAGGGGCACAGCGCACAAGCTGAGGCCAAAGTCCTTCGGATCTGATACCCTTGAGTATGCTACTTAACAAGCAGGGTCTTTAGGAGGCGCCCGAGTTGGTGGTTTATAATACTCGTCAAACTATAAATGCATATCAGGAAAGACAATGAGCAGTCGGGACTGTTATTACTTACCAAAGCCTCGAGGTGAGCCCTCCCATCCGCAATGTCTTGAGTGTCCCATCGATCTTCAACATAGGCAAGCTTGTAGTTGGGGTCAAGAACTATAAATGTAATTAGAGGAGTGCATGCAATGTAGAAAATAATATTAATGCTCACCAAGACAAATGAAATATACATTGGAGTCACTCGTTTTCTTGTAGTATTTGTCAACATTCTTGAGTCCATGCTTGATTGCATCTGCAATCAGCGCGTACTGTGGATCGTTTGCCATCGCTTGCCACCGGTCGGCAAGGCATTCCAATGTAGGGATCGTTTGCAATGCAGTGGACCAAACCAAGGATGAACCTGACCAATGGTCAGGTTCATCAGGAAATGTACACATTACTTAACCTTGCCTTAAACAGACTTAAGTTGTACTTTTGCAACTTGGCAAATATGGACCTGCTTGTCCAGAAATTCAACTTCAACATGGTCAGAAAAAAATTGTTCAGTTATATTAGTACATATGTTTTGGTATAGACTGCACTAAAAAAATACAAGATTTACCAGGTGAATGATGCATGAGAGAGGAAACAAATCTAGCCAAGCTGAGAAAGTAACAAAAAAGGAAGTCAAGAAATGTGAGAATTTACTGATGTTCAAACCATGGTTTGGGACTGGACCATGGCAGCACTATGAGGGCCGAGCATACTTTTGATGAGCGCTTGGGCATGCTGCATAAGTAGTGAAGTGAAAGTGACATGCCAAATGTTACGGCATGTGCGACGGCAAATTTGGACTTGGTAAAACTCTGTAGACTAAAGAATACACAACTTCTCTTGAAACACGACGTGAATAAACAATCAGAAATGGACGATTTGTAGCTATAGCTATTCTCTATGGCTTATCCGTCTCCGATTTTCTCAAACAGGTTCTGTTATCCTTCCTATACATGATCAGTACTTTTGTCACGCTTTATCATGTTTTATCACGTGACGTTTGCTGAAAGAGCACAAAGTCTACCTTAACGGGATCAGGTACCTGACATAATTACTTATTAGTAATATGGATGGTGCCACTCAGGTGTCGAAATGAGGTAATCAAGCTCTGCCCAGCTCTACCCAGCTCTGCCTAATCTTCTAATTAGGACAACTTCGACAAAATATCTCTAGTTATGTCTAGTTAACATGGGAGGGTTTTCCTGATGTCTTTGAGAACACAAAATTTGGTGCAAGTCATCGCTGCTGATATCGTGTTGACTGGTATCTCAGTGGCCTCGATTCGAAAATCAGGCGGTGTCCTGAAAACGAGGAATTGAAAGCCATGGATCCAGTTTTTCAACCACGCTAGAAGGAGTTCTTCCAGGACCGCACAAACAAGGTTGTCGCAATATTTGCTACTCTTGGGGGTGCCGGCATATTGCTTGGCTTTGACGATATGGCAATCTTCAAGACAGCCAGATATGTCCTACAGCTTTTGAGGCTTCTCTCGAATGACCTTCGTCCTCGCCGCTACATGACCGTCGGTCATTATACAGTGCTGCTCTCCGTCTACCCCATAATTGTTTTCTGAATCTCTTCAATAGCTTTCAAAACCTTTGTCTGTTGGAAGTGTTCATATCAATTTGACAGAGAACGGCAAAGAAGGAGTGAACTTTACTACAGGCTTCCTAGATGAGTGAGTGGACGCATTTCATTTTAGGGCACTTTGTGTGACTACGGTATTCCGCACGGTCTATCCGATATTGTTGCTTGCGACTTTGGGTACAAAAAGACGTGCGAAATATTTCGACGCATGGCTTCCTACCGAGGTGACGTCACTACTGGCCATCCAGATTTCTCAGAGGGAAGTGCTGCAGCGTGCAGAGAAACATCCGGGCCAGTGGACTTGAATGCATCTGACATTGTCTACACTGCTGAAGATGACGAGGCGATCAATCAGTTCCACCGCGACATCAGTAAGTCCTGACTTGCTATCTCCATTATCACGGTAAAATCCTGAATCAAATATCGGTACAAACGGCATGGCACTCGGTGTATGCAGCTGAACCTTTCAACAGGAGACTCAGCGTGAGCAGCGATAATCCCCACTAGTTCACCATCTGAGTAGATGTCACCATGGACCACGCGAAACAGGGGGGTTATAGCAGATGTGGTATATCACAGCCATTATACCACATCTGAATGGCACACTAGTTCAATTGTGGTTGAACCCGATGCTGTGCGATTGGATCATGCGGTAACTGCGGTGGCAAATACGAATGCGGTGGGCGTAAGAGGGTCTGCCCCGTTGGCGAGTTCAACAATGTATCCAGGTACCCGCGTTGTTCTGTACGCTAGTACGTATTCAATGGCGCAGTATCATTTGTACCCCGTATTCTTCTCACATTCAGGTTCCAATTACTCGATGTGGCCCAATGAAAGCAGTTATCATTTTCCGTTCGTCACGGTCTTGATCGTGTGATTCGTGAGGTGCTGCAAGTCACTGATGGGCGTGATGCTTGGCGTTTCACTTGGGTGAAGGTCATAAGATAAAGCAATGAGCGGCAGCCTGAAAGTAATCCTTCATATCAATGTCTCATCCAATCCTGTCAGAATTCGACATCGTTTTTGCTGGAGGTGAGCAAATATCTTCTTGCGGTGGTTTTCCCTCTTCACACATCATTCTGTATAGGTGGTACTACAGCCTGTGTTGTCGCAGGTCGCTTAGCTGCATATGATCCCTCGCTGAGGATCTTGATTCTGGAAGCGGGTCAACACACCGTCAATAAACCTATTCATGTGCAACCCTACCAATTTGCCTTTAACCAAGCACCGACGAGCACCACCATCACATTCAACATTGGAAATCCATCTCCTCGTCTCAACGGCCGTGCACCGGTCGTTCTCTGCGGTCGTTGCGTTGGTGGAGGCTCATGTGTGAATTGTGCGTAGCAGACTCGCAACGATTAATAAGACTCTGATAATGAGACAGTTATGGCATACACTCGTGCACCTGCTTCGGACTATGATGATTGGGGAGTCAATGGTTGGGAATCTGAGAATTTAATTCCACTCATGAAGAAGGTCTTGAATGCGTTTCCAGGACTCATATTTGTTCAAATTGCTTATACGTTCAATTTATAGCTGGAGACATATGAGGTCCAGCCTGATCTTCCAACTCACGGCTATGATGGACCTATCAAGGTGTCCTCTGGTGGGTGTAAATTAGGTATCTGCGACGAGTTCATCCAGGTTGGCACGACCTATCACAAGAGGCAGTATGCCGATGACACCAATGATTTGGAAACATGCAATACATACAGTGTGAGCTATGATGATCCTTCTCTAACCGCGTCCACTAACCAGATTTGTCTCAGCCATGGCGGAAGTGAGTTCCTGCACACATAGGCTGTTGCGAAATTTTGGCTCATGTGTAAAAGGTACATTGACGGGACAACCGGAAGGCGTTCGGACGCGGCTCATAACTATATCTACAATCAAGTCCACAACCCAAATTTACAAGTCTGGGACGGAAAGCGCGTAAAGCGTATCATCTTCGAGTAAGTGGTCCCCTGGGATCGCAACTGCAGCAAATGGCTGACGGCTTTTTCAAATGAAAGGGACAAGCGGGCTGTGGGTGTTGAGTTCGTCAGCGATCTAGTGTCTTTCCCAGACGCGGATCAGTCATTGAGTATTGTGAGAGCATCAAAGCTTGTCGTTGTCTCTGCTGGGACATTTGGTTCTCCGACCATTCTGGAGAGATCTGGGATCGGTGCTGAGGCTGTTCTCAAGTGGTGCGGCATCGAGCAATTGGTGAATTTGCCTGGCGTTGGAGAAAATTATCGAGGTGCACTTGTTTATTCATTTATTCTATGAGCTTGGCTTAGGACGATCAGATCACCATGCCGCCCTTGTTCCATACTTGGCTGCCGACGAGGTTGTTACCATGAACGCTCTCTGGCGTGGGGAGAGTACCCTACAGGGTAAGCATGTTCTCGCCACGATTCTAGCAATTTATAACTACCCGAATGCAGAAAGCCTTGCACAATGGAACAGTAGCGGCAAGTCATTGATTGCACAAAAGTTGGTGCAAGTTATCACTAGTCACTGCTGGTATCGTGCTCATTGGTATCTCAGTGGCTTCGATTCAAAAATAAAGTGGCGTCCTGATGACGAGGAATTGAAAGCCATGGATCCAGTTTTTCAACCACGCTGGAAGGAGTTCTTCCAGAACCGCCCAGAAAAGGCTGTTGCAATATTTGCTATATTTGCAGGGTATATGCATCTTGCTTGGCTTTGATCATATGACAATGCTCATGACAGCCAGATGTGTTCTACCGGTCTCGAGGCCCCTTTCGAGTATCCTTCCTCCTCGCAACCACATGACCGCCGTATATTATACAGTACTGCTCTCCGTCTATCCCATGGCTTTTTCTGAATTTCTTCGATAGCTTTACCCTATGTCTGTCGGAAGCGTTCATATCAACGTGACAAAGGACGACAAAGAAGGAATGGACTTCACTACAGGCCTCCTAGACCAGTGAGTGGACACATTTCATTTTAGGGCATGTTGTTTGATTACGATATTTCTGCACAGTCCATCCGATATTGTTACTCTTGACTTCGGGTACAAAAAGACACGCGAAATATTTCGACGCATGGCTTCCTACCGAGGTGAAGTCACTGCTGGCCATCCTGATTTCCCAGAAGGAAGTGCTGCTGCCTGCGGAGAAGCTTCCGGGCCAGTGGACTTGAGTGCACCTGACATTGTCTACACTGCCGAAGATGACGAAGCGATCAATAAATTCCATCGCGACAACGGTAAGTCCTGACATTTCATCTCCGTTGTCACAGTAAACTACTGAATCGAACATCAGCGCAAACGGCATCGCACTCAGTGTGTGCAGCAGAACCTTTCATGCTTTCATATCTGATCTTTGTATCTGTAGCTTGGGACTTGTGCCATGAAATCGGAGGCAGATCAAGGAGTCGTCGACGCTCGGCTAAATGTATACGGCGTGTCGAACCTGAAGGTTGCAGATATGTCCATTTCGCCATTGAACGTTGGCACGGTGGGTACTGAACAGGGAGTTGTCGATGTGCGGTCTAACGATATCCACAGAACACATATTCGACGGCACTTCTCATCGGAGAGCGGGCTGCGATGATCATTGCTGAAGACTTGGGTATCAATTGCATGGACCTGACTAGGGCCAGGATTAGGTGATTTTTCGTCTGTAACATCGGTGTTTCCGGCTACTATTTTCATATCTCCCCCCACATGTCTCGGATCTCCCTGGACTCGCAGCGTACCTGATATAATGTCAAAGACGTGTGGAATGTGCACACTGCAAATTTGTCGGAGGTTGATCGGAGGCAAAGTAAAGTCACAAGTTATAGCGCGCACTACTGTCCGACTCTGACCACAACCAACACTCACATCACATACCAATCTAGGTGCCACCAAGTTCGTATGTGTCCCAAATGCAAATCCCAAGGCCATTTTATCTCTCGAAGGCGCATTCGCAAGAGTATACACCTTCGATTGCCAAAGTCGCTTCTAGCGTTCATGCATTCAAGTTGTTCGCTACATTGCTCGCAATACGACTCCAGTAGAGCACTTCAACAAATCATGTTTGTCATGTTGGTACATCTTAAATCTTGATGCCCGTGCTCCCCAAGGTCCGAAAGAAATGATAACAACAATCTCGTCATTCGCGGACGACGCAGGAATGATGTTCTTAGTCACTCGAGCCAGCCATCCCTGAAAGACTCGGATACGATCGCGATGTGATCATGATACTCAACGGCAGGACATGCAGATGATCGCGCCGTCCGCTCATGCTACCACTAAAGACCCGAGGCCACTCAGATCATTGTTGATTCTGTGTCTGAAGTTCGTTGTTTGGCATCCTCGCGCACCAATCATGCTTAGTAGCTTGGAAGGTTAGGTATATAGATGCGGCCAACTGACTCGCAAGTGCAGACGGTATATTAGCACACGTCCGAGTCTCAACCATATCTTACTAACCACTCGAACACGACTCCTGTGATGGATGTACAAGCAACTTTACATATGAAAGACGCGAGGTTCATAATTAGCAGTAATACAAGGACGAGAAATGATCTACAGAAGATAAGTACTGCTTCAAGTCAATATACATATCATAACAAGATCAATAATAGAACCGAGATACTCAAGGGACACATACCAATTCCTCTAGCAGCACGACCACCCACCTCCATGCTCTCCGGGATCTACCTGCACTGCTACTGGTTGCTGTTGCGTATTGGAGTTCGGTGAAGGAGGTCCATCATAGTCTTCATCACGTATGAAGGAGTGGTCACTGCCAGGAGCACCCGCTGCAGCATAACGCTGTAGATGCATGTATCAGACACCCAATACACCTTTGTAAAAATCGAGTGGTCGAACCTGTAGACCCTGTGCATAAGGAACGTCGACGACGGGTGGCGTTGCATGACGGGGTGGCCGGGTAAATAGCTGTCGTAGATGAGTTTTGAAGGTGGTAGCAGCGACAACAGGTGGTGCAGCGGTGGGTGGTACAGGTGGAGGAGCCGAACGAGGGATTCTCGTCATAGCGAGCCTGAGTCTTTTCAGACGCCCAGGGCGCTGTTGAGGTCTTGGCCGGGAAATTTGAGAATACTAAAATGAACGACGTGAGATAGAAAAGAGGAAGTACACGCAGTTGCACGCACTTCATGCATTCCATGGAAGAAATTGGGTTCCACATCATAACCATCTTGCTCTTGCCCCGGGATCTCCGCCTGTATACAGGTCAGTGGCAAAAGAGTTGAGGAAGGGAGTACATACACCAAGAATACGATCATCGTGCGCAGCGATCGTTCCTTGAATTCTGAGTGAAGCGGGCATGAGTATGGTAGCCGCGGGTGACATCAATGAAAACTTACCATTGGACCAATCAAGGCAGCTGGCCTTCACAGATTCGTCGATGGTATCCATCATGTGTTTGTGTGCTTCGAGTGCTTCATCGGATTTACCTGCCGAAAGGAAAGCCTGGCACCTTTTCTGATGTGCAGTGAGACACAAGGACTGGAGATCCCAGCCGAGGATCTAGACAAAACACTAGTTTATGAAAAGCGTTAGTACGTGTGCATGACATTGACGCACCACGGTGAACTCCTCGTATATTTCATGAATCAGTTTCGATGAGAAAGCTCCTGAGTTGACAGCGGCAGTGAAGTGATCAGCGGCTTCGTCGTGGCGCGCGTCACCCAAGGCTTTTATTCCGAGTTGAACACGTAGATGCCTAATGTGCGAGCGACAAAGATCAGGTTTGATGACCGAGCGTGGCCGTACGATACTCACTTCCACGACACGACACCCGAGAGCACCGGCATCCGGACAAAATGCAGCGAGTTCTTTGATGAGCATCAAAGGTTCCTCGTGTTGATCTGCGTTGAAGAGTGCGATGGCCTGAAATACAGAATAAAGCAGGAGTATGCGAGACGGATTTGACCTACCTTGATCAAGAGAAGAAACTGAACGGTGTTCGAATCTGAATGTTGGTCCGTGAATATGGATGCAACATTGAATGCTGTTCTAGCCTCCCGGACGTGGCCTTGTCCATATAGTGCGATGCCCTTGGAGATAAAGCCCGTCAATGAAGGCTGAATGCTGAGGGACTATGAAAGTCAGCCTCTCGTAAGGGGGCCATGATGAGTCAGTTCATATCACCTTTATTGCGTCATCAAGGGCGTAGTCCCAGGCATGCTTTCGGGCCATAACAAATGAGCGATTGGCAAATGAAGTATAGTCGTTGGCATCGGTGCGGATGTCTCGCGCGAGTAACTCTTCAGCGGTAGACAAGTCCCCAGTTAGACATGCATCGCGGGTCGTGATAGACAGGATCTGCACGAAGGATGCTCTAATTGTGTTACAAGAGTGAAGGATGAAACTTGCCATTGAATTAGTGTCGCTGGGTATTGCCCACTCTGAGATCTTCCTATCACCACCTCCACTGAGGAGGTGCTTGCCATCCACAGAGAATGCAACAGAAGTCGGGGTGGCTGAGTGCTGGAAGATGGCAATGGTTCGTCGATCTGAGAGACGCCAGAGACGGACATGATTGTCACAAGATGCAGAAGCGACGAGGGTGCCAGCGGGATGAATGTCAATGGCGGTGATACCCTCAGTATGGCCTTCCCAGGGGTGACCGACCTGCAGCCAGGTCAATGTATCCCATACTCGTATGATAGGGTCTCGACCATCGCTCCCTGAGAGAAGACGTGTGCCATCGGGGGTCCACGCGAGTGATTTTGTTTCAGGGCGAGTCATGTGACCCTCCAAATATGCGATGCATTCCCTGCCTAAATTGTAATATTATCGTTGAGTGATTCGACCCCAATAGCAAGAAGTTCGCCAGAAGGCGAATATCTAAGGCATTTGAGCGAGCGATGATAACATGTCATTGGTTCTCCTTGCATTTGCCATGTTTTGGTACACCAAAACTCCACATTCGAGCCACCAATGGCCAGCACCGTGTCATCCGGCGAAAAATCCAATGAGCGGATCATACGGGAGTCAGTTTTGATTGGTTCGGTGAGAGTTTCACCAGTTTCACCGTGCCAGGCGATGAGGTCTCCACTCCAATCACCGCTTGCTATTATTTGACCATCTCGTGACACCGCCAATGCTCCAACCCGATCGCTATGCCCCTCCATCTTCTTCAATACAATCCCTGTCCTCAAGTCCCAAAGACGAAGTGTCTTCTCCGTGGCTGTAACCATTCGTTGCTGATCCGGGAAATATACGACTTGTATAGAACTCTCTTGACCTTCAAAAGTTCGAACGGGTGTGGTGCTTGGAATGAGGTTCGACATTTTACTGGAGGTTGATGGTGTTGAAGGTGAGGAATCAATGGCTGTCTTTGTCTAAGCTGCAGAGATCGTGCATCTTTATACTGCTAACCTACTTCATTTCCATATATGCCCAAGACACGAGGCAGTTTACTACCATCGTTTTGGCAAGAATGCTCTCCACAAGCCATAACCGCCTTCCTCGACAGCACTGTATACATGCGTCCGACTCCACAGCTTCCGGAATATATCCTGATGCATAACCTTAGTAGTCGCCCTGCGCACCCACTTCCATCATAGCGGTAGCGTTAATGACCTCAACAAAGGTGTCACTCTCAATATTATATCTCGTCGTGCGTTAGCTGGCATGCACTGGGAGTACCATGGGAGGTGCGAGTCCTCGGATTGAATCGCATCATCATGGAGGTTATTTTCCAACTCATTGTCCGTAAGACCTTTTTCTATAGTATGCCCAATCAGAATGCATTCGACGTCTCCCGCCCTCCTCAAGTGCAGACAACAACAAGGACCCGTCCGTGGCTTTACTCAATCTTGACGCACACCAGAATTGACCATCGTCTTATGAATATCCGCTGCCACCGTGACTGCTCTCGATGATCGCCATCATACTTTGAGTGGCCGCCCCTCACCCATCATTCTCGTGACCCGTCAGCTCATGCAGCGTAGCATGATGTCATTCTTTTTTCGCACAAGATCAGTTGGTCCATCGATCAAATGAACAGTCAATCTTATAATGTAGATTGGATCAATCAACCCTGCACAGGTCAAATGACTTCACCTGCTCACACACCACCTCTTCTGGTAGCTACTGCCTCTTGTGACAAGAGTGTGCGTAGCAGAGCACAAATATTTATGCGGGGCGCTCGAATACATGGTTCACGGTACTAGTAGTTCGCCACACTCCATCACCATTCCAGCAAGGATGCTCCCTACAAGCCATAACCACCTTCCTCGACTAGACAATGCACACGCGTCCGATTCCATAGCTTCCAGGATATATCCCCTCCCATCCAATGGCGATAGTGTAGTTGCTACTTCCCGGCCCTTGAATTTGGCTGACAGCTATCTACTAGATTGCAATATCATTGTTTCTCATTTCGAGCAGTTTCCCCAACATCTCATCATCTAACTCGTCCGAGCGCACACAGTTATCCTCAAAATCAGTCTATCCTTTCAGCTCAGTTGAATGCTATGCAATGAAGAAACCGTCAGAAAGAATCATTATGGATTGAACTGCGAGCCTTCGGTGAGCGACCCGCTTCTCCTTAATGTACATCTACTAACTTGTCGTATTTCCGTCCTACCCTCCTGTGCGTAGTGTCCAACCTTCCCTTGCACTAAAGGCTGCTGTTATACGCGCCTGCCGAAATAAAGAGGGCGCACTGTTTACCCTTTGCGAAAGGAACTTCGACAACGGGGGCGTTGCATGATGGGATGGCTGAGTGAATAGGTGTCGTAGGTGAGTTTTGAAGGTGGCAGCGGTGGGTGGTACAGGTGGAGGAGCTGAGCGAGGGTTCTCGTCATAGCGAGCCCAAGTCTCTTGAGGCGCCTAGGGCACTGTTGAGGTCGTGACCGAGAAATCTGAGAAGACTGTAATGAACGATGTCAAAAAGAAAAGAAGAAGGGTATGCTGTTGAATGCACTTGATGCATTCCGTGGAAGAACTTGGGTTCCGCATCATAGCCATCTTGCTCTTGCCCCGGGATCTCCGCCAGGAGCAAAAGAGTTGAGGAAGGAGGTACATATACCAAGAATGTGGTCATCGTGCGCAGCGAGTGCACTACAATATTGCTCCTTAAATTCTGAGTGAAATGCAGGTGGGTATGTTCAAACTTAAACTCAGTGTCTGTACTTATTCCGGAAGCATACCGGGTTCTAACCCTTTCTTGGAACCGAAATTCCGCTTAATGGTACAAACAAGCGGGCTGACAACTCTTGACCTCGACAATTGACCACGCCTTATGTAGCCTCAGGTGACATCATCGAGAATTCGAACATGCCGTTGGACCAAGCAAGGCAGCTGGCCTTCGCAGATTCGTCGATAGCATCCACCATGTATTTGTGTGCTTCGAGGGCCTCATTGGCTTTACTTGCCGAAAGGAATGCCTGGAGTTCAAGGAGTTGAACCTCAGGCTGGTTATCTGTGCGATTGGATAATGCGGTCACCGCGCGAATGTGGTGGGCATAAGACGGTCTGCGAGCTCTATGTCGAAGCACCGGCGCCGGAACTTTTGTACGCTGCACATCCAATCATGCAGTATTACATGCATCTCATGTTCTTCCTAAATTCATGTTCCAATAGCCTAATCAATGGAGTCATTATTGCCATTCATCCCACGGTCTTGGGCCGCTGAGTCCCCAATGGGCGTGCCTCACTTGGGTGAAGGTCATAAGGTGAAGCAATGAGCGGCAGCCTGAAAGCAACCCTTCATATCAATGTCTCATCCAATCCTGTCAGAATTCGATATCGTTTTTGCTGGAGGTGAGCAAATATTATCATGCAGTGGTTTTTCCTCTTCATCCATCATTCTGTATAGGTGGTACTACAGCCTGTGTTGTCGCAGGTCGCTTAGCTGCATATGATCCTTCGTTGAGGATCTTGATTCTGGAAGCGGGTCAACACGCCCTCGATAAACCTATTCATGTGCAACCCTGCCAATTCCTCTTAAACCAAGCACCGACGAGCACCACAGTCACATTCAACATCGGAAATCCATCTTCTCGTCTCAACGGCCGTACACCGATCGTTCCCTGCGGTCGTTGCGTTGGCGGATGCTCATGTGTGAATTGTGCGTCGCATACTTGCAACGACGAATAGGACTCTGATAATGACAGTAATGTTATACACTCGCGCACCTGCTTCGGACTATGATGATTGGGGAGTCAATGGTTGGGAATCTGAGAATTTGATTCCCCTCATGAAAAAGGTCTTGAATGCGTTTCCAGAACTCATATTTGTTCAAATTGCTTATACGTTCAATTTATAGCTGGAGACATATGAGGTCCGGCCCGATCTTCCAACTCACGGCTATGATGGACCTATCAAGGTGTCCTCTGGTGGGTGTAAATTAGGTATCTGCGACGAGTTCATCCAGGTTGGCACGACCTATCACAAGAGGCAGTATGCCGATGACACCAATGATTTGGAAACATGCAATACATACAGTGTGAGCTATGATATTCCTTCCCTCACTACGATCACTAACTAGGTTTGTCTCAGCCATGGCAGAAGTGAGTCCTTGCACACATAGGCTGTTACAAATTTTGGCTCATGTATCAAAGGTACATTGACGGGACAACCGGAAAGCGTTCGGACGCGGCTCACCACTATGTCTACAACCAAGCTCACAACCAAAACCTACAAATCTGGGACGGAAAGCGCGTAAAGCGTATCATCTTCGAGTAAGTGGCCCCCTGGGATCGCAACTGCAGCAAATAATTGACAGCTTTTTCAAATGAAAGGGACAAGCGTGCTGTAGGTGTTGAGTTCGCCAGCGACCCAGTGTCTTTCCCAGATGCAGATCAGTCATTGAGTATTGTGAGAGCATCAAAACTTGTCATTGTCTCTTCTGGGACGTTTGGTTCTCCGACCATTCTGGAGAGGTCTGGGATCGGTGCTGAGGCTGTTCTCAAGCGGTGCGGCATCGAGCAATTGGTGAATTTGCCTGGTGTCGGAGAAAATTATCAAGGTGCACTTTTTTTTATCTAGTTATTCTATGAGCTTGGCTAAGGATAGTCAGATCACAATAACGCCTTTGTTCCATACTTAGCTGCCGACGAGGTTGTTACCATGGACGCTCTCTGGCGTGGGGAGAGTATCCTACAGGGTAAGCATGTTCTCGCCATGATTCCAGCCATTTACAACTACCCAAATGCAGAAAGTCTTGCACAATGGAATAGCAACGGCAAGTCATTGATTGCACAAAAGTTGGTGCAAGTCATCGTTGCTTGTATCGTGCTGATTAGTATCTCAGTGGCCTTGATTCGAAAATCAAATGGCGTCCTGATGACGAGGAGCTGAAAGCCATGGATCCGGTTTTTCAACCACGCTGGAAGGAGTTCTTCCAGGACCGCCCAGACAAGGCTGTTGCAATATTTGCTGCTCTTGCAGGGTGCGTGTATATTGCTTGGCTTTGATGACATTGCAATTCTCATGACAATCAGATATGTATCACCGCTCTCGAGGCCTCTTAACCTTCCTCCTCGCAATTACATGACCGCAAGTTATTATACAGTACTGCTTTCCGTCTACCCCATGGTTTTTTTCTAAATCTCTTCAATAGCTTTACCCCATGTCTGTCGGAAGCGTTCATATCAAATTGACAGAGAACGGAAAAGAAGGAATGGACTTTACTGCAGGGTACTTAGATGAGTGAGTGGATGCATGCATTTCATTTTAGGGCATATTGTGTGACTCTGCACAGTCCATCCGATATCGCTCCTCTTGACTTTGGGTACAAAAAGACACGCGAAATCTTTCGACGTATGGCTTCCTACCGAGGTGAAGTCACTGCTGGCCATCCTAATTTCCCAGAGGGAAGCGCTGCAGCCTGCGGTGAAGTGTCCGGGCCAGTGGACTTGAATGCGCCTGACATTATCTACACTGCCGAAGATGACGAGGCGATCAATCAATTCCATCGCGACATCGGTAAGTCCTAACTTGCCATCTCCATAATCACGGTAAGATACTGAATCGAACATCAGTGCAAACGGCATGGCACTCAGTGTGTGCAGCTGAACCTTTCATGATTTCATATCTGATCTTCACATTTGTAGCTTGGGACTTGTGCCATGAAACCGGAGGCAGATCAAGGCGTCGTCGACGCTCGGTTAAATGTATATGGCGTGTCAAACCTGAAGGTCGCAGATATGTCCATTTCACCATTGAACGTTGGCACGGTGGGTGCTGAACAGGAGATTGTTGATGTGCGGTCTAACAATATACACAGAACACATATTCGACCGCACTTCTCATCGGAGAGCGGGCTGCGATGATCATTGCTGAAGACTTGGGTATTAATTGCATGGACCTGACTAGGGCCAGGTTAAGGTGATTTTCGTCTGCAACATTGGTGTTTCCGACTACTATTTCCGTATCTCACCCCACTTGTCTTGAACCTCCTATATGTTTTTCGCGACGCCTTCCTCGACTGCATACGCGTACCAAGCCGAGGTCGATCTATCACACGTTCTATCCATGTGTATTTTATCTAGTAATATATCGCACAATCATCCGTGATATGCACACCACAAGCCGCCCAAGGTAAGTGATTTCTCATGAGGAAAAGAATTCTTTCCTCGTGCAAGCCTCAACTCAGTTCACTGATCTGAGTAGTACTAAAGGAATGACTCACTCTAATTGGTCTGCATAGTCGTACGGGAGCCTAACCATCTAGGGTAGTTTGTTATCAACCTTGGCTTACACCGCCTTCTACATGACTCAAACATACACTTTGTGACTCCCTTCACTAATAGTTTGTAAATGCTATTCGCCACTTCAATAGATCTTCAGCACCCACTTCAAAGATGACATACCAACTTCACCCCCTCGAGATTAATCCCAAAACTGGGGAACCATTCCTCCGGCTTGCAGCACCACACCAAAACATCATTCTCACCCCACCTCGACAGGGAGATCAGTCCGTGCTCATACAGCATATGAACGATCCCGCTATTTACGGATGGATAGAAGGACCCCCAACGCCGTATCTACCAGAACACGCGGACTTTTGGATCCAGCTTGTAAAAGAGGAATCAGATACTACTTTGGAATGTCTGCGGAAGAGCGCGGAGGCTTTCCCTAATGGCCCACTTCAATTCGTGGGTGCGAGCCCTGTGCGGCATCTTAGGGAAGTCAAAGAGGATGGGACGGACGTTCTTATAGGAGATATGAATTTCAGAAGAAGTCCATTCGAGGAGGTACTAGATGAAGTAGAACGGAAGCGACTGCAGGAAGATAATGCGAAGAAGCAAGCAGGGGACCCGACGATTCAGTATGCCATTGGAGGTTCGTTGGTTCTATGGGCCTATGATGGTTGTTGTCTCAATACTGATGATTTCATTCGCGATAGATTGGCTTGCTGTGAGCCACCACGGAAGGGGAATCATGACTGCAGCAATCGGTCTCCTGATGTCCGCGTGGGGGATCCCTAGAATGGGAGTTCGCCATGTTGTAGCGCACACTTTTGCTGGGAATATTGGCAGCAACCGAGTTTTTGAGAAGAACGGGTTCGTGAACAGGGGGCTGTTCGACAACGGGAAGATAGTTAGAGGAGAGAAGAAGGTATTGACTCTTCTTGAGTGGAAACATGACCAAGCTTAGTATGAGAACGAGTCGTTCTCTGAAACGAGATGGGACTGTATTTCAAACTGATCACGTCACGTGCAATCAAACTAGGCAGCTCTGTTTGTTTTGTACTTAGTATGATGATGATCACAAACTCTCCTTGAGCTGCATCTCATCTGAATTCCGTGGCCTGATACGTTTCATATTTATGCGGCGCTCTGCCACAAAGGCGTATATTTTCCTCCGTCGATCAATGTCAATATCAACTCCTCCCTTCCACCATCACCCATCCCTCTTCTAACGTCTGTCGTATCGTACAGACGATGGCGGCAGAGAGCCGACCATGGGAGCTCTTCACGTCGGACATTTGTCTCTTGGTGAGCACGTCCCGCACACACTTTTTTTTGGAGTCTATAAATACCCCCCCACTAATCTCGAACCATTCAATTCAGTCCAAAGGCGTACGATAACGGGCCTGTCCTCCTCCTCCGATGGGTTGACCGATGAGGATGACGACCGGATAACAAGAAGAGGACTGGGGTGCAATTGCAGAAAACCGCTCGGCCTCTGCATCTTGTCTGCATCCAACTCGAATTTCTGTGGGGACTCTTTGCAGTCAACGACTCATTTGAATATTGATATGTTATGTTGGTCTAGGTCGATTCTAGCAAGACTGGGAGAAACGCGCAGTGAAGTCATGTAAGTGAACGTTGAAGAAAGAAGCTGCAAGGGGCCCTGTGGGAAGCGCCAGTAACGGGAACTTCACTGAACGCCAACTCAATGCAGCTCCAGCGACACCTGATCTAAGTGAATCTTTTAGATGATATCACTGGTCAGTACGCTCAAAGTATCCCAACGATGCAACACCAAGGTGCTCTGGTACTCGATTGGTCGAAGAAACCTGGGTATTTTTGTTCCTTTATCTTCAGTGCAAATCATGGCAGGCAACTATTTCCACTCAGCAGGCGTTGACTATTCCATTACAGTTCAGAAGTGAGTACTATGAGTCGATCCCTCCTGTGTACTTCTCGGTAGTTTGAGAGTAAGTGCGCCTACTTTTGACTGACCGATATCAGGTGGTGCCTTATTGTTCGATTGGTCAACAGTTTTGACATGCACAACTCGGGAGATCTTGTTCAATAAAATGCAAGATTTCAAACATGAAGATAAAGCCCCATAAAAGACGGTACAACTGTCAACTCTTGCGAAATACATACATAACAGGCAAGCAACCATATAAAAGACAACCAACTAAGTGAGACCAATTTGTGGATGCTGTGAAAGCAGTGAGCATTAGGATGCAGACCTCGCAACAGATGTTTAGGCGCACCGATGTCACATTCCTTAATCAAGCATGTGTGAGCGTGTAACGTCCAGTGAGCGTGTCATGCTTGAGGTTCCAAATCGTGTTTGTGGCAAGCCCAGTGAGGTCCTGCGTCCAGATCGCAGGGGTGTTTATTGGACCTCTTAAAATTGAGGTCTCTTCATAGTCTGACGTGATGTAGACGCGCAGGATTAGAGTGAACTGTGCCGTGACTTGACTGCCATCTCTGCATTTTGTACTGTGAGCGCTCTAAAAGAGAAATAGAGGAAAGATGACGTACTTAATATCGGGGAAGTAGAGTGCGGGAGTGGGCGTAAAGTCTCCTTTATTCAGAAAGCCTGGAGGTGTAGTGCGATACGCTCAGCTGAAAGAAGAGCAGACGATGATGGTCACAAACCGACTGCGAGATCTTGAGTGAGCCCAGTTTTGTTCACGGCCTGCACGGAGCCAGGGGCTCCCGCCACAGCGGTCTACACGATATACTCGTCGGTGGACGAGACAAATATCAATGGAAGCCAGACTCACGGAGAAAGTATAGTAATCGTCATCCTGGTCCTGGCCGGTCAAGGTTGTTTTCTGGCCGGCCTGCATCATGACTTGTGTTGGTGCTAGGATTCACAACGTAGATGAGAGCCGCTCACATTGAGATTGATGCTGGTTGCAGCGGTGACGTAGTTGCCATCCACGACCTGACCTTTGGCGAAAGCAAGCCTATGCATTAAATCAGCAACTTTCGCGAATATTTTTCTCGTCGATCATCTTACTGGTTCGTGTAGGTCACTTGAGACATGTATGGACCTGGAAAGAGGGGTCATATGTAAGTTGGCAACTTGGCAGCAAAAGAATAGGAACACTCACCCGTCTTCCCGAATTTGGTGACCCTGAAAAATTACAAGGTTTGAAATTGTCAAGGGCAAAAGGAGAGACACCTACTTCCAAACTACTGGGAAGGAATCCTCGTAGAGGCCTTGCATGTCCTCGTTAACCAAAGCGAGCATGATCGTCACATCCTTGCCGAGGTCGTGGCTGCGAGACGACAGTGAGTCAGACGAAAAAGTTATGCAGAGTAATAGCGCAAAGACACTCACGAGCGGATGATCAAATGTCTGGTGAAGAGGCGTAACATTGTTTCAGAGTTTCAAATACAAGCACTGGTTGGTTGAGATTGAGTGTGGGTTGAAGAGCTTGAGTTCTGGAATTAGTCTCAGAAAGGAGGCTTTTATATGTTTCGGATCGTAGTATCATGATAGGCTGTACCTAGGGTATTATAGTAGTGGGTCAGAAGATCAATGTTAGCAACGGGTATGGATAGTACGCTATTACCCGTACGGGTACGCGGTATAGCAGCTTACCCGCAGTGTTGGATTTAATTATGGGACGTTTAAAGTTAAACCTGTTCCTGAATTTCAAAGGGGCGCTCAGGCGCCTGCAGTCCTATGACTCCCACAAAATAGACTACTGCCAGTCACGAGTCTACCCACAAAACACAAACCTATCCTATAGAACGGGGCTCGTGCCTAATCCTTATGGCGCACATTTGGTATAGTAAATTAAATAATTAAATACAGCCACAAACAACTTTACGTAAACCTTGAAACCGACAATTATTGATTTATTAATACTTTGTCCGAACATGTTCTCCAACGATCTCCCTTTGGTGGCTGGATCGCCAACTGCGTGACGGGTCTTTATCCTCATTCATATCAATATTCGACACTACGTATGAACGACCCATCTGAAAAGAGATTCTCCAACATTTAGAATTTTAGCATTAGCAAAGTTGAAGGATATCTCATCTGACGCTGAGCTGGAGCCGAAGCTATGCACTGAGGACTCTGACACATGTCGACGATGATGCATCTGCGTGATATTTGTCAAGGAGGGTCAATGTAGATGTCTGCAAACCCGAGGCAACAATATGTCATAAAACGTATCAGCAGGCTGGAGATAACCTCCGGCCACAACTGGGAATTTCTAGAAGACTGATGTCGGGCTTGGACGTGTGGGGTGAACAAGCATGTTTCGAAGGACGAGAGCCTTGTAAGTCATAATATAGAATGTACATTGACTACATAACGCTGATGCTACAATCCTCTTTATAATAGTGGGTATGAAACCCTGATAACTGACATTGTCGACATCTTCGGTTATCGACGCCTTGATATCAGGCTACCACAGGTAAGCAAGTCATCTTCTTGTGCCAGTATCATCTTGCGCCTGACCATGATGACCGTCACCCGCTGCCTTTCTAGTAGTAGGTGCCACCTACATCATATCACAATGGCAATAAGCACCGCGTCACGATGTCACTATAGGATTTCTAACACTCACCACAATCAACCGTGCCTGCTCCCTCTGCACAGCAACTCTCCTCACCCTCCGTACCTCAAACTCAGGTTCTGTCCCATCGAGCTGTGCGTACGATGGCTGAGGGCCATTTCGAAGCTCGTACATGGATTGTGCGTGGTATATCTGCGCATAATACCTCAGCACAATGACCGTACGATAAAGAACGTGCACAGACCTGTTGAGTCATATCTTTTAATGCTAAGTTGTGTTGCGAATCACGCTTTCAAACACCAGGATTAAATACTCCAGGGCTGTGGGCGAACTCCACAGTACGCAAACGAGCAGTTGTTCAAGCAAACGAACAAAAGCGTTGGTGGCATGGTGAATGACGTGCGCTTTTCTTCCACAATTTATCGTCCACAGTTGCTTGTACACTAGGTGTTTGCTTAAATACCTCTTTCGCCATGGTGAGAAGGTTATCACCCACTCCCCTCATTCGCATTCCAAAATTCTAACTTGCATCGATTAGCTCCAAGACTTGTATCCTCTTCTTACTGTATAGACATGAAAATGGAAATGGGTCCCGCGCGTCACAACCCCCTGGATGCACAGCGTTTCGACCCGCTGCCGCGCACTCGCACAGTCAGTATTTCCTTTCCTGCATCTCAACGTTATCGCTCACATCCGTTCCATTTCTTCAGAGACTCGTCTCGCTTTTCAACACCGGCACTTTAAAACTGACGGGGCAGGGCCTTTGCGTCAGGACTGAGCGAGCAAGCGTGTGTGATATGTGGCCCGACAATGAGGTTGTAGTCGATCCTTTTGAGGGGGGAGATTCTGATCCGGAGGGGTCGTGCCCATCCCCACCCCTTACTTCTACCACGGATACGTGCGCGACTTCCGCTACGCCTGTCGATGAATACGACCACGACGACATCGTTGTCACACGTACCATCATCCGCCCTGATCCCCATCGTGGTCCTACTCGTATGCTATCTCGCTCGCGGATGGTGCTTACCCGCATGTTCTCGTGTTCGCCGTCTCCCACAAACACCTACTCTCCTTCTCCATATTCTTCGTCGTCTGCGTCACCCCGATTCAGCCCCCTTTCGCGCTCCACGAGCCTGGTGCTCCGAGCGCTCAACTGTTTCAGCACATCCTCAGCTTTTGATAGCGATGCGGATGATACGAAAATTCACAGGAGGAAGAGGCCTGTGTTGCTGGTGATTGTTAAGGAGACGAGGGAAAGGTATGAGGATGATCGGGCGTTTAAGGAAATTGTAGGGAGCGTCTTTCCTGCTGCTGGTGTGAGGGGCGGTGTTTGAGCTTGGTTCTTGCATGGCGTGGCGTGCTGCAGCCTGTGTTTTAATATCTGGGATTGTTTGTACACTTTCATTTATGCGTATTTTATATTAACTTGGTTGTCATCTATCTCATTTTGCGGGGTATCTTCCGTGTTCACTATGCGAGTGAGTGTTTGCGTGATTGGGAGTGATCCGAGTGGGAGTACACCAACTACAAAGGTCGGCTTCCCTCTCAAGCCACAAGTAAGCGATGAGACACAAAGCTGAATGTGTATTTTCTCGTGGTTCTCTGAAACGAAGTTCGCAGCCATGGAGTAATCACGCACGGGAGAAACCACCATATCACGCAACTCCAGGTATGCAGCTTCGATACACCAACTACCTGGAGGTGTCTGACAGGGTGCATTTTCGATGATCTGTGGAAGTGACCCTGAGCACAGCGCCGTGCAAGAGAAGAGAGGGCAAATAGATCTATTATTCTGCTCTTTGTGGCCAACTCCTTCGTCCATCGCGCGCGCTTTGCCTTTAGCGTTGCTTACAGGTCCAAATATATCTACATCCGCTATCTAATTGTATTTCTTAGCTTGCAGCACGGGAACTTTGAGAACAACTCGCCCTCTGTCCTTGCGGGCCTTTCCTCGTCCTCGGGCTTTCGAATTTGGTAAACACGCTGCAGCAGTTCCATCGTTTGTCTTGACGGTTCTCAATCTTCTCCTTTGACTTTAGTTATCGTATTTGCAGCGGGTACTCTGATTGATTGATTACTGGTGAGGAAATACTGAGGATGTTGTCTGGAGTGGGGCGATGAATGGAACTATCCGAATGAGTTTCTTTCGGTCATTGAGGGACCATTTGTACATCACAGAGTCCAAATCGGAAGTATGAGGGTAATCAGAAGAAACGTGCGATAAGCGGAGTATAAGTTCAAATCAGACCTGAGATATCTGATAGTGTGGCAGATGAATGGATGTCCGGTATAACCAGGGTGTGATGTGCGCGCATTCATGTAAACGGTTTAAAAATTGGCAGTTCAGATCGTGATGGGCAACGAGCTTGCTGAGAATGTGAGGCCATCGAGGAAAATGTAGCTATAGCAGTCAGAGTCGCGAATGAGGAGACGAATTCAAGGATGTTGTCAATTACGATGGGTAACGCGGCAAGTCCCGACTCCCATTTTCACATGCTACAGCCACCCACCACAAATGAAGCCTCCGCATGTCAGTCATTTACCCAACGACATCATGATTATCCATTCAATACTGGAGTAAGCTCGTTGCTTACTAGAGTTCCCATAATCTACATAAATACTGTCTGCGGTAATCAAGCGTTACAGTGAGCTTTGATTATCACTGCCTTTTGGCCTAACGGTCTTGACGTAACTGTTAAGGGACGACAGTAGTCAAGACATTATACATGCCTTCAAACTTGTCGTAACTATCTAATTATCAGCCCTGGATGGTGGCATACATGTGCCGCAACTCCCGCAGGTCTTTATCTCGTCGGACTTGGAGTAGACTCGGAAGCCAACCTTTTTAGTTACATCCCTTGCCGCTACACCCTGTGGGGCTGTATCATATCATGTTCAGTGTTGACAATCCTGGGATTGACGAAAACAAATGCACTCCGCTTATCATCTATCCATCTTGGTTACTCCGACTCACAACACTAATGGCTAGCAATATAAAATGGCCCCTCTTTGACTGACTTTTCCTCCAGCAATCCGCTCTATTCTCAACTGCCTCACATAACAGGTGAGTCGTCTGACTCAGTTCGAGCCCCTTCACCATGACGCAACTGACACCGTCTTGCAGCTTAACCGCACTCACCACTCATCATCATGTTCAACAACAACACCCAGCAATGCAACTGCACCTCCACGTGAGTTTTGCCTTGCGATATTTTAAGGACGGGTCTCTGACTGCTTGTCAACAGCTGCAACTGCCAGGCTGGTAGCTGCGACTGCAAGAACTAAATATCACGCTCAAGCGCACCTGACTTGCCACGTACTATGTAAACGTAAATATCTCAGCCGTTTGATGTGACTATATACTGTTTGTATTGAAATGCCAGAGTTGTTTTAGTAAAGCGACGTGTCTTGATCCAGCTGATTGTCTGAAATTCTGAATGTCCCTTGAACGTTGAACCCGGTACTTCAAGGACTTCAACAATGTAACTGTCGTTTAACTTGCATGGTGCGGTATCCCCCAGGTCTACTAGTAAACCGAACAACTCCGCTCGTTGCGGACACTCAAGATTTGGGCATACGTTCTGGCACCCGGCATTGCAGAGCCATATCGACTACGCCCAGGGCCCTGACTCCACCTTCGGAACAGCAATGATTACTCGGCCGTTCATCGGACTTGCTTTTTAGGCAGGGTCAAAGTTGAAAGCTGTAGGCGTCACTTGGCAAGCAATGCACAGGACATAGTGCCGTAGTATTCGGAACGACTTCCTAAGTATGTATCATAGACACCCAATATGAGGCTGTTCATATCCAAACATTCGTTAAGCTCCTGTTATTTAATGCCATTCATCAAAATGCAATCAACAAAATCCGACCTTGCGAGTATCTGCATGATTCGGAGACACGCTGCAGGCACGGTAATGTTGGGAATAAGACTGAGTATTATCTTCACTATGGAGAAGTTCTAGTCCAAATGCTCCGAAGCCATGTTCCCATCGACGCTCCCGAGTAAACACCAAACCACTTGGCATTCTTTTCAATCTCTCATTTCCCTCATCTTCTTGCAAACAGTGCGTAAGCGGGCTTCGGAAGCTAATGCAGAGGATGCGCCATCAAGACGAATGATCTTATTCCACTTCGGGACCTCGTCCACGAATTCTTCACCAGGGGGTTGATAGCTCGGGTCATCGGTTGAGAGAATATGCATAGTGAGTTTGATGTCGTCACGATGTATTGTAGCGCCACTCCAAAACGGACCTGCAATATAACGGTTATCGCATGTAATACATATGTGGTATGGATGGCTTACCTGCAGCGGCGATGGCCATGACGGAATTCTTGGTTTCATCTTTGATGAAGAGATATCCTGCTTGATTTACCAGGTCAGACCTAGCCTCCTGAACACGCGCCAAAATCTCCGCATTCAGCTCGTCGTCCTTCATACTCCTACTCGCAAACCTCTTCAGTTCCACAAAGAGGCAAATATTCGCCTCAGTTATTCGCCACCCTCCATAGCGGAGCTTCTCCTTTGGCTGGGGCACTGCTCCGAGACTGAGGATCGCGAAATCTACCAGAACGCCCTCAGCGTCCTTTTCCGGGACTGTCGATGCGAAAGAAATATCCCCCGCCCCGACCTCGTAGTCTCCTTCTTCTGGTTCATTACCGGGGACTTGGGTTTTTGCGGCAGCATCCTGTTCTTCCCTTACAATCTCCTTTATCTCTTCGAGATCGTCGCCATCATCTGCGTCTTCAAGTTCGTCATCATGCTGTCTTGTAATCCAAACAGGGAATTGAGGCGCCACAATCAAGTTTGGCACATCTGCCACAAGATCGAAGAGTGTCTGACACCACAGCGGATACCAAAGAATCTCTAAGTTGCGCGGATTGAACGTGCGAGAGAACGCATACGACGTCTCCAGGCGAGCTTTGTGTGGCAGCAATTGATCTCTAGAGGCCATCATGAATGAGTAGTATGTAATTGGTGTGGTGAATGACGGCGACCGATATGTTATATATACATCACACGGACTTTGATTTCCTGCGGTTAATAGGCCTAGGGGATCCGTCGAGATGCTATTGTACAGCATTTCCAGCGAACAATAACAATGGTTTTTGATCCTTGCTCACGTTACTCGAGGTTCTACTAGTGCGGTTCGGACAGACCATGATGTGGCAGTTAATCCCAAGAGAGGAAACAAAAGGATCAGTTTGATGAGTTTTTTTGCCTCGACAAACAAAAGAGGGGAACAATAAGAGGGCGAACGCAATGGGGTAAATATTGTTGACCAATTGCCACTGGCCACAGGTTCAAACGCGACTGACCATAAAGAAACACGTGCCTCGTCACATGACACCCCATATAAAAGGGCAAGACTTGGTTCAAAGTCAAAATCAAACATCATCACGGATCCAAGGTGAGAGCTGCATACAGTTGCGTCGGAACTGTCTGTATCCTCATTATTCTTTATGTATCGCAGTTATGGTGAAATATTGTGGATATCTTGTTAGCGATAGTTGGCTGCAGCAGCGAGCCCTGGATGTGGGACATCCGCCTGCCAAAACGTTCGAAGACACAAATAATATGATTCTCCTCGGCTCGAGGGATGTCATGGCACGGACGGGCGTTCTCCCCTATACCAGATTTCGTCGGGTGAAAACTCCTAAGGGGAAATACTTTTGGTGTATTGCATTCGCTTGTAACGATCCTTGGGAGCAGTTATCAACCCACGTGCCGCCGGAAGAGAAATATAAAGCATTGAAGGAGGCGCTGGGGAGGGAAGGCCCGCCTCGCTGGTATCGGGCTTCCTGAAACAAACTGTCGGTGACCTTTCCACATCGCCAATGGAAACAACTAATGTTTCTTTCTCCCAGGCAAACGGCAAACCACACAAATCCCGTCGCATTACCACATACGTTGCCACATGCCATACAAGCTATCGAATCCCAGGACGTGGTGGTATTATAATTATTGTCTTTCTGTTATTCGTGTGTGTTCATATATTGGTCTGAGGAAAAGCCAGCATGCCGCGGATCCTCTATTAGCTCCCCCCTTTGGCCGGTGCCTACCATGTGTCGGTTATATTTTGTTGTATCGAGAAAATGAGTGTTACGAATTGACGAATTGAGGCTGTTCGACATCTGAGTTTATTCATTCTGTACTGTCACATCAAAGACTCGAAACCCTACCGCCTACATGCAGACTTAAGTGAAGCATTAGTTGCTGGCGCCTAGTGGCAGTAGAAGTCTGTGAGAGGGTCTAGTATATGGCTGAGATTTGTTAGGCACTCGTTGATGCCAATCTCTCAAATTGTTCCTTCTGAATTTGTGCCGAGTCGTGGTTTGGGAGTCGCTTCCGCCACTGTACGGGGGCCGCTTTGGACGGTCGTGTTTTCTTTTCAACGCCTTCTCGCAAACTGTTGTTTTTCAACCATATGGCGGCTGTCTCTAATTAGTTGTGACCTTCAGGAATCGGCTTAATGGCGAGTCAAGTGTGGAGTCAACTGTTGTAGCCGTCTCATACTCAGATGCACAATCAACACGTGACGTCACGCGACTGCTGGGAATCGTGATCCAATTTGGCAGTTTCACCTAAACCACTGACGCATAATCGAGAATGAAGTGGATGATTCTAAAGGATAGAAAACACTCAGAGGAGCTTGTAATGCCACATAAATTATGTAAACTGTTCATCCATGCATAAAGCTCTCGAGTTTTTTAAAATCAAGGTTCATATCCATCATCCAGAACGGTATTCCGAATTTGTCCACGCCTTCAAGTCGCCGGTCACGCCTAAAATTTCTGTGTTCAAAAGGTTGCTGCCGCTGCAGTGTCCTTCACATACTGACTTAATTCATCACGAATCGAACTTGAAGGTGAGAGCATCCATTTGCGTCGGAACCGTTCGTATTCTAATGCTTCTTCAATCGTAGTCATGGTAAAATATTATGGATATGTAGTGAGCGATGGCTGGTTGCATCAGCGAGCCCTTGATGTGGGTTATCCGCCCGCCAAAACTCCCGCAGACTCCCGTGATATCATTAGCCTGGCTTCGAGAGATGTTATGGCAGCGACGGGCGTTCTCTCCTACGCCAGATTTCGTCGAATAAAAACACCCAAGGGCAAATATTTCTGGTGCATTGCCCTCGCTTGTGACGATCCTTGTGCTGCGGGGGAACGCTTACCAACCTTCGCGCCACCGGAGGCAAAATATAAAGCTTTGAAGGAGGCGCTTGGGAAGGATGGCCCGCCTCACTGGTATCGAGCTATTTGAAACGAAACGTTGGTGACCTTTCCACATCGCCAATAGACGCAACTAATGTTTATCATAGAGAAATGACACAGGTCTTGGTGCATTACTACGTCGCCACGTACCGTCCAAGCTATCAAATCTCAGGAGGGTAGTGGTACATTATTATTGTCTTCCTGTTATACGTGTGTATTCATATATTGGTCTGACTTGCACCAAGGGCCGGGGATCCCCTATAAGCTCCCCCCTTTGTCGGTTCCTACTATATCCTGTTGTCTCTAGAAAACAATTGAGGAGTGTTGCGAATCGAGGCTGTCCGACATCTGAGTTTGCTCATTCTGTACACATCGAAGACTCAAATTTCACCGCTACATGCAGACTTAAAGGACACCACAGGAACCAGTTACTGGCGCTTGCTGACACTCGAAGTCTGCGAGAGGGTGTAGTATATGGCTTAGAGGTCATTTAGACACTCATTGATACATCCTAAGTTGTTCCTTCTGAATTTGTGCTGACTCAGTCGTGGTTGCGATTTGGAAGTCGCTCCCGCCACATCGGGCTTTCCCACTTTTGGACGCTTTTCAATGTCTTCTCGCAACTCTTGTTTTCAACCATCTGGCATTGTTACCGGCTCTGTGCCAGCTTCTTGGTCTTGGGAGCTCAGAGAGCTCAGAGATCACCTCTTCGTAGTTCCACACCTCGTCATGGTGTTGGTTCAACTGCGTAGGAAATCCAAAAAACGAAGTGGCAAGCCATGTAAGCCTGTAGTATCTCGAATTAATCGTAACCAGTTTGGCGAGTCAAGTTTGGAGTCAACTATCAATCATGTACCAGCTGTCTCTTACTTAGATGCACAAATTAACGCGTGACGTCACGCGATTGCCGCAATCCAATTTGGCAGTTTCACGCCTCAGTACTTCAGTACTCAACGTGCGCTTTAAATTTGGCTTTCAACTCTTTCTAACGATGGTTCTACAAGTTGATAAGTAGACAATGTGAGAAGCTTGTTTTCTTTAGGCGGCCGACCATTCTCACATATTCGTGCAGTTCAGACCGAAGACTTTGGACGACCTTCACTACCACCAGAGCTTGTCCATTTCCATTCGATTCGATTCAAGGGTACTTTAATCCCGGGTGTTCTAGGTTCACACGTCTATATGGTGCCATACATACAGGCTGCTTCAGCTGACTTCTGACGCATACTCTTCTGGAGCTGGAAAGAAGACACGGATCAGCTGGCAGCTGTTTGGGAGTGGCGTTTCGGAGATGAGAGGACTTGCATGATTCTATTATTTACTTTGGATGATACTGATGATCATGAATCGACAGCTCAAAATTGATAAACGAGTGTTTATTTTACCTTCGAAACGTAAGACAATATTGTTCAAATCAGTTTTCACATTGAGATCACTCCCAGATTTGCTATACGGCATCTTGTCACGGTGCTCTTCTGATTCGTCTGAAGCACTCTGAAGCGAGGCTGGAAATTATGACAGAGTTGTTATTCAGGATTTGTTAAAGGAAATCGTGCAGACGTAGACATGGTTGTTGGAACAAACATCGCTGAGGTAGTCCACTGGCGAGTGGGAATTGCCTCGCCACGAGATTTGATGCTGCCACAACCAGGCAGGGTCTGCAGGGTCCTATCGGGATTGACTCGGTATCGATGGCGAACCTGAAGCACCGTACTTTGCGCAGCACTGCCAATGAATCCCGATCATTGTGTTGAGATGACCTCGCCCGTGAATAAATCTTCAAGCACACACCCAGGTTCCACATCTCCGGAGGTGGAAGTAGATTACGGTCAAGCGCTCGACAGATGACGTCGAAGTGCCGTGCTGGGCGGACAGCATTGTTGAGTCCACCTGCATCCGATGCCCAGAGTAATTTCTGGAACTGCGTCCAAAGAGACTCAGCAAGTTGAGGCAGAGCAGAACTACATGATCTCTTCGTTGAGGAAAGCGTAAGAACCACCAAATGAGTCAACAACACCTTTTATCAACCCGAACGATGTCCTTCTTGTCAAACTGAACCCCGACCATGACGCAAGCAAGAAGGCTGCAATTGGCTATCATTTGAGGCGATGGAGAGGAGCATAGGAGTTTCGATATCACTGTCATGGAGAATTGTTCTACATCTTCATCCACTCGCCCTGTAACAAAGTGGAAAGGAAGAGCGTGAGACAACCACTCGAGGACAGAGTCTGGACAAGCCCCAAACTTCGGTGACTCGTAAGACCACCAGGATGACTACATCGAGACAGCTTGGTTGTCGCAACAAGCATATTGTCTTTAACTCTGGTCCTCCCCGACATCTGATGAAACACGTCGCAGTCTGAGATTCCCTGACCAAGAAACCTATAGTCAGGATGTCTCTGAAGAATACGGCCGCAGTATAGGTGGCAAAGAACCATTGTACATGCCGACGCCTTCTCCTCCAACGACGGTATAATGAGCAAATGAACGTCCAAGCAGGTGTTGTAAATATCGTACAGCTGACCCAGCGTGTCTGAGACGTCAAGATCCAGAGGCCAGTCGACATGAGGAACAAGGCTAGCAGCGGCGAGAAATACTTCAGGATCCGTAGATGTCTCCAGCAGCCACTTGATGCTAGGTGCTTCGAGAGAGCTGGTGGGTGTATCCGGTAGCTTAAGCTTAAGGAGGCATTGATTCATGGATACGATGTTCTTGTTCTGGTCAGGTGATCGTGCTTCAGAGTCCACGACCCTTGTAGGAGAGCACCGCCAGGGTAGAGGGCGCTGAAAGGCGCCGAATAACAGCTGAAGATAGCGCCATGCGAATGAGCGGACCGCAAACACAGAGCCTGGAGTGATATTAGGGCCGGGTGTGCTATACAATAGTACCAAAGAACGTCACCTGCTAGTTCTGATAATAGGTTTAGATATATGATATACAAGACATATAGGTGTTGAGAATGCAGCACGCCTAGCAAGGAACGGTCAAAATCTGTGTATGTCTAAGAAAACGGAACTTAGCGTACACCGATTGCTCAAGATACTGAGAGGCCCGAATAAAAATTGGACGTAGGAGCTCTGCAATTTTGACTCAGACTGGAAATGGGCAGAACTTGAGAATGATCTCACCGTCAACGCGCAATATCGTCGATATCGGCGTCTGAAATGGACACGCGAGAGATACCAAAGCTGCCATCACCGTCAGGGAATAGAACAAAAACCTGAAAACCGTGGCTGCAATGATGACCCAAGCAATCGTGTACTGCTCGTACCACATATTGGCGCCGAGAGCAATTCCAAAGAGAAAAATAGAGAACTGGAGCAGGATCGGGAACGATTGCACGACGACAGCATCAAAATACCATGTGACAATGCCGTCGAATTTCTCTTGTCTGCGCTTCCCGCGTTCATCCTCCGAGCCGCGGCCGTACCTGTGTGACTTGTAGTACCCAAGCCACTGCTTGCCTAGCACGGCCCCGAAAGCAGCGAGTAAACTGAAGGACAAACTCGCGTAAGCGATGGATTGAATCCTTATATTGGCTGCGGATGGCGACCAGGTAGATGCTGGTGCTGCCGGTGTAGACCCCGCTGCAGTGAAGTTGCCGAATCCGATTTGGACAAGCTGCGCGAGAAGGGCATGCGTGGTATCGTTGGGGTCTGGACTGAGATTTGACTCCATGGCCACAATAAAAGCCGTGCTGATGGTGGAAAACAGTCCAGACTGACCAAACGTCAATCCCAATACAAGTTTCGCAGGCGAACATGCGAAACTTACGAAGATTAACACAACGTCCATGTCGCTATTGTGTCGCTCAAGGAACTCCTCGTCGTGTTCCTCGGCGACTCTTTTGTATGCCGCCCAGAAACGCGAGCGGTCGTCCTTGCCGATCTTTGAGGCAACTGTTGAGTCCTTGAGAACGTCCAAGACTTGCTTCAAGATGTTCACTCTGCGGGCATAGTATCGTCAGTTGTGGCCCCTTCAAGCTGGCTTATTTGGCCGCTCACATTTCATCGTTGGCGGGTCGTATGGCATCCTTTTCCGGAAGAGGCTGCTCGTCAAAGTAAGCGCTCTGCGCAGGGGCGTTGTCTGTGCTACCCTCTTTTGATAGCCGTCGGCTACGTTTTAGAGTGGTCGGTGCTCTCGGCATGGGTATGATAAAGGTTTTCAGGGATAGAACATAGAACAAGGATTGGGAAGAGTCTGAGATTAGTGGATAGATATGAATGGTAGTACACAACCAACCAGTCAGGCAGCTATAGCCATGACGAACATGTGTTGAAACTGAAGGTATTCGCGAGGCTCCCTGGGCTGTAGCGGACATGAATAGCCTTACATAGTCAGATAGTCTGCATGGCCTGGCACACGTGATGTCACTGGAGCTCAACGTATCGCAGGGACCTGCGGGACACAAATAGTACGCCGATGAAATCTTGGGAGTAACCAGTTGGGCTATAGGACTACTGTCCATGCACCACTACAACCGGTCGGAACAGTCGAAGTTTCTGTGGGGGCATGGGCCCATCGGTGTAGATGCCATGGTGGAATGAGTAACGGATGCGCTGATACCGGAGAGCTTTGGCGCTTGCGGTATAAATAAATTATGTAAACTGAGGCCATCCACAAACTTCATAATCACGAATCAAAGGTAAGAGCATGGATTTGCGTTGAAACTGTCTTTATTCTAATGCTTCTTCGATTAATCATAGATTCATAGTCATGGTAAAATACTGCGGATATCTATTGAACGAGGGCTAGTTGCACCAGCGAGTCCTTGATTGGCCCTTGATATAGGCTATCCCCCCGCCAAGACACCCGAAGACTCGGACTCGCGCGACATCCTTAGAAGTCTTGTTTCAAGGAATGTCATGGCAGTTACGGGCGTTCTCTCCTACGCCAGAGTTCGTCGAATAGAAACTCCCAAGGGCAAATATTTCTGGTGCATTGCCCTTGCTTGTGACGATCCTTTTGCTGCGGGTGAACGCTTATCAACCCATGCGCCGTCGGAGGCAAGCTATAAGGCGTTGAAGGAGGCGCTGGGGAAGGATGGCCCGCCTCACTGGTATCGAGCTATTTGAAACCACACGTCGGTGAGCTTTCCACATCGCCAATGGACGCAGTTGATGTTTATTTATCTTGGCAAAACCACCCAAGTCTTATTAGCAATTGCAATATTGTCACCATACATTGACACATGCCGCCCAAGCTCCTGACATGGTGGTATACTGGCACATGTGATTATGTTCTTTCCATTATTCGTGTGTATTCATACACTGGTCTGAGGAAGAGCCAGGATGCAGCGGTTCCTCTAGCGGCTCCCCCATTCGAAAACGGCCTCCGAAAAGCTTCGAGCTGCAAGTTCAAAGACTAGTACGCTCCATGGGTCTTCCTCGAACAACTTCTCTCTAGAACCCACAGCCTCTCGCTCATTCCAGCTACATCATCTCAGAACGCGCATTCCCAGGTAAAAGCGGCTCCTACTGCTACATAGGCGTGTGTATTGTACGTTTACTGCTGATTAAATACATTAACCTTCCTCATATTCCATATACACCCAAGACATGAGGCTGTTCGTCTGCAAACCTTCATCAAGTCGTCACTCCTGTTGGTTAATGCCGTTCATCAAAAGTGATCAACACAATGCGACCTCGCATTCGCAGGACTCAGAGACACACTGTAGGCATGGTCATCCACTGTCACAACAGCTTACTGAGATTGCTTTGCCCTCACTAGTTAGTGCGTGCTACTGTCGAAACGGGTGTTTAAAACATATGAGTATTATCTTCACAATGGAGAAGTTCAGTGAAAACAGATCCGAAGCCAAAGTTCCCATTGACGCTCCCGAGCAAACACTACGCTACTTAGCATTCGTTTTTTGATCTCCTATTTCCCTCATCTTCTTACAAATGGTGCGTAAGCGGGCTTCAGAAGCTGCTGTGGAGGATGTGCCATCAAGGCGAATAATCTTATTCCACTTTGGCTCCCGGTCAGAGAATTGTTCACCAGGGGGTCGATAGCTCGGATCATTGCTTGAAAGAATGTCCATAGTGAATTTGACCTCGCTACGATGGATTGTGGCGCCACTCCAATAAGGACCTGCGACATCATGATGATGGTCATGGCACGTAATTTAGTGTGGTATGGATGACTTACCTGCGGCAGCGATGACCATGATGGAATCTTTGGTTTCATCTTGGAGAAAAATATATCCTGCTTGCACCACCAGGTCGAGCCTAGCCTCAGCAATATGCCCCTTAATGTCCGCATCCAGCTCGTCATCTTTGAGACTCCTGCTCGCAAACCTTTTCACTTCCACGAGAAGGCAAGAAGTTGCCGCGGTTATTCGCCACCCTCCATAGCGAAGTTTCTCCCCTGACTGAGGCACTGCTGTAAGACCGACGACCGCAAAATCCACCAGAACGCTTTTAGCAGCCTTTTCCGGGACGGTCGATGCAAAAGAGATATCCCCCACCCCAACTTCAGGCTCATAGTCTCCAAATTCTTCTTCAACGTTGTTACCGGGGACTTGCATGCCTCTTACAACGGCCTTCTCTCCCTGGGCTGTCCTTTCAAGCTCCTCTACCTCCGCAGGATCATCACCATCATCTGCACCTTCGAGTTGATCATTATGCTCTACAATCCAAACCGGGAATTGAGGCGCCACAATCAAATTTGGCACACCTGCGACAAGATCGAGGAGTGTCTGACACCACAGTGGGTACCAATAATACTCCATGTTACGGGAATTGAAGGTACGAGAGAACGCATACGACGTCTCCAGACGTGTTTTGCGGGGCAACAATTGATCAGGGGCCATTGTGAATGAGTAGTATGAGATACGGCGAATGACGGCGACAAATATGAATTAATATACGTCGTGCGGACTTCAATTTCTTGAGGAAAGTATTACTCTATTGTACAGCATTTACAGTGAACAATGAATTTTAACCTTGAGTTGCACAAGCTGCTCAACATTCTCGCACAGTTCGGACAGATCATGATGTGGCAAGTAATCCCAAGAGAGGGAACAAAGAGATCAGTCCTTTAACTCGACGAACAGAAGTGGTCAACAATGACAGGGCGAACACAACACGCCACACGGTGATTGTGGACCAGTTGCCACTGACCCACAGGATACCGCGTGGCATTTATCCATATAGAAGCACGTGCTTTGTCACATGACACCGAATATAAAAGGGCAACACTTGAGTGCGAAGTTGAAATCAAACATCATCACAGATCCAAGGTAAGAGCATGGACTTGCGCCGGAACTGTCTGTATTCTAATGCTTCTTCAATCGTAGTCATGGTAAAATACTGCGGATATCTGTTGAACGAGAGCTGGTTGCACCAGCGAGCCCTTGATATGGGCTATCCCCCCGCCAAGACACCCGAAGACTCGCACGATATCCTTAGCTTTGTTTCGAGGAATGTCATGGCAATTACGGGCGTTCTCTCCTACGCCAGAGTTCGTCGAATAAAGACTCCCAAGGGCAAATATTTCTGGTGCATCGCCCTCGCTTGTGACGATCCTTTTACTGCGGGGGAACGCTTGTCAACCCACGCGCCGTCGGAGGCAAGTTATAAGGCTTTGAAGGAGGCGCTGGGGAAAGATGGCCCGCCTCACTGGTATCGAGCTATTTGAAACCACACGTCGGTAAGCTTTCCACATCGCCAATAGGCGCAATTGATGTTTATTTCTCTTAGGAAAAACCACACAAGACTTGTCGCATTATCACATACATTGCCACATACCATCCAAGCTATAGAATCCCAGGACGTGGTGATGCATGGCATATATGATTATTTTCTTTCCGTTATCTGCGTGTTTATATGTTGGTCTGAAGAGGAGTCAGGATGTCGTGGATTCTCTATCAACTGCCTCCCCCTTGACCGGTTCCTACAATATATTGATTGTATCTTGTAGTACCAAGGAAATCATTCAGGAGTGTTGCGCATTGAGGCTGTCCGACATCTGAGTTTGTACCGATTCTATGCAGCTGTCACATGAAGACTTGAAACTCCACCGCCTCCATGCAGATTTAAGTGGCACTAAAGTCCTCAGTTACTGGCGCCTACTGGCCTGCGAGAGAGCATATTAATGACTGGAGGGTTCGTCAGAGACTCATTGATAGCCGCATCTCTCAAATTGATCATCATCTGAATTTGTGCTGAGTCGTGGTTTTGCTCGCTTCCGCCGTACAGGGGCTTATCCGCTTTTGGATAGTCGTATTTTCCTTTCGACGCCGCTTCTCGCAACTCTTGTTTTTCAGCCATATGGCGTCTTTGTTGGCTCTGCGTCAGCTTCTTGGTCCTGGGAGCTCAGAGATCACCTCTTCTCAGTTCCACACCTCGTCTGTCGTGTTGGCTCAATTGCGTAGGAAATCCAAAAAACCGAATGGCAAGCCATGTAAGTTTGCTATCTTTGATTTTGATTCTCCTGCATAACATGGACACGAATTTGCTTTCTTTTACTAGCCTCTCCATCACGCACCCGTCTTGCGAAATCGCTCCAGCCAACAGGCAAGGCAAAGAGGCTGGGAAAACTCGAGATAGCACCAGCACGTCCAGAATTCAAGCGTGATGCTGTCCCGCATGAAGGCCTCACGCCACAACCACGAGAGAGCCCACCTAGGCGGAGGACGACTTCGGAATCGAGATCTATTCCAAAGCGCCGGGCACCAACCGACGATGCGGATGCTGAGACTCAGGTCAAGAATTGGGCTATCAAAGCTCACTCTGAACGTGTAGACAGGCGCAAGGCTTTAGCACGTCAACCGCCCACTCAAGTCAATCTCTTAGAAGAGGAATTTGATCTGTCTGCAACTGCTGCTTCCACAAGCAAAGACCTTCCCACTCGGTTCTCTTCTCCGCCCTTGATGCCTGGGCTGTTACAAAGTTTACAAGAGACACTAGGAAAGGAAGCAAGGCCAACTGCTATTCAAGCGTCGTCAATGAAGCATTTGTTCAAGGAACATGTGGAAGGCGAGAAGTATAAGGAATTCCTTCTTGCCAGCGAGACAGGGTCGGGAAAGTCGATAGCATATCTCCTCCCGGTCCTACAAAATCTCAAACGCACGGAGCATGAACAGTCCAACGCTGTTGCCCACCATTCGTCTCGCAAGCCTTTGAATCCACGTGCGCTTGTGCTTGCGCCTACGCATGAACTCACTCGTCAACTTGCAAGCTTCGCGAAGAGCTTGTCCCATGTCATCAAGTTGCGTGTCATGTGCGCTAGCAAAGCGAACACACCCAGTACGGCCAAGTCTAGTGGAACTGCTTCGAAAATGAAAGGAAAATTCGGGGAAGCTGGTGCTGCGAGTGACGCTGAGTTCATCATCTCCAAATCTTCTCGTGGGTCAAGACCGGTAGACTTACTGGTGGGTACGCCAATGAAACTTCTTGAGATGGAGCGCGGCAGAGGCTGGAACTGGGAGGAGCGGGCAAGAGAGCGAGCAATGAGGATAGGGAAAGCAAAATCCGAAGATCACGAAGATGTAAAGGAAGAAGACGGGGGCAATAAAGAAGCGCCGCGAGAGTTCTGGGTTGATGAACCCGAGATGGGCTTGGAGAACGTGCAGTGGGTAGTTGTAGACGAGGCAGACGTCCTGTTCGGTGCGTATTTAACTCAAGCTATGCACACGCTTACTGACACTATGCAGATCCGGACTTCCTAGAATCCACTCGCATGCTTCTTGCTGATATTGCTGCAGCGCGTGGTTCGCCTGTCCCAGTAGTCCCTTCCTCGGCCCTATCCTCGACGCCGGATTCAGAAGCCACAACCACCCAGTCAATCTCCTACCCGTTCAACTTCCTTCTCACCAGCGCAACAATCCCCACATCTCTTTCTACCTATCTTTCAAACTACCACCCGTCCCTCACCCGCCTTGCATCTCCGCGGCTGCATCATCTTCCTCCGACCCTTCGCACAGAACATACATCATGGACAGGCGGGAACAAGAGCGCAGACATCGAGCGCCGCATCCGTCGCGTTTGGGCCGAAGATGCTCTCGTGCACTCTAAGACCGCAACCGGTCCCGGCCCCACTAAACTCTCCAAACTCCTTGTCTTCTGCAACAAACGCAGCAAAGTCGAGCAACTCGCCGCATTCCTCGACAGCCGCGGCATCAAGTGCGTCGCGCTCACGGGCGGTGCAGAAGCACGCAAACGGGGGTCGAATCACCATCTCGATGGGTTCTTGAAGACGAGTGGGCCTGTGCCGACGGGTCCGGGTGTGTGTGATCCGGCTCAGACGCCTCATGTGCTTGTTACGACCTCGCTTCTTTCCCGCGGACTGGATTTTTCGCCGATGATTAAGCATGTGTTTATTGTTGATGAGCCGAGGAATATGATTGATTTTTTGCATCGTGCTGGTCGTGCTGGGCGTGCGGGCGAGACGGGGAAGGTGGTGGTATTTGGGAGGGTGAAAGGTAGGGGTAGTGGGCGGACGGAGGAGGTTAAACAAAGGGTTAAGGCTGTTGCTGGATAGATGGTGGTGGTGGTGGGTCGTTTGGGACTGGTACGGTTATTTCGACTAATGTTATGTGCATTATCCATAGGCGTCTGATAATCCCTACTCACGGTTTTTGCATACTGTGCCTTTACTTGTGGCAACCGTCGCACATAGTGCAGAGCCAATACTTTGTGTTGCTAAATTCACCTCTGGTCACAGTCAGGTTACTACAGAAGTAGGCCCAGGTAAATAAATTGCACTAAGAAATGTTTGCTTAGAAGGCCGCTACCGAGGGAGAATGATTACTGCCGTGTCTACCAAACCTGGTTGAGGTGAGTCTCTGAGATATGACTGTCGACGTAAAGTCTTTGCCCCCTGGAGCTGCGCAGCAGCGGCAGAACTGACCATCACCTTCCCAAAGGACGAGATTCCTTGTGAGGTGATATTTTACGATGTCTTTACAAATTCTGATCAGGGCTCCCACTGGCAACGATATTTCCTCGCGAAAACGATCATTCCTTGGCAGCTCCTAATTGATTTCCGTCGGATGTTCCGCATTGCGAAGTAGACACGATGTTCCTCTTTCATATATGTTTTGAGACTAAATTCTGAAGAGTGCCGATATTAATGAGGACATCGACAACCTAGAAGACACTTGAAGCAGTCTAGCTCGATTGCTATCAGATATTCTGCATTGCAAAGCGGACACGATGCGTCGATGTTCCTCCCTCAGGGTACGCTGCATATACGTTCTGAGACCGAAGAGCGACGATATCGGACAATTTTCGAGGTCTTTTGGGGTATCGACAGAGTCTTCCGAGACGCCACGATCAGAAGACTCTCGAAAATTCCATCCGACAACGAGGATGGGTCATGGTCATGGTGTCAGCCTGGAGCAAGAATGGAGGGTAGCTCATTTCCTTGCTAACATGACATATCATTGTGCGAAGCAACATAACATATGGTCAATGAACTCGATTATCACTATTTTTGGTGTTGTCGCGCGCCGGCGGGGAGCTGTTTGGAGCTGTCTAGAAGGTTACGTTTTATCTTGACTCTTATTAATTACCCCGGTTGTATAATACTTTAGTACATGAGGCTGTACACAAGTACTCTGATGGGCCGACCTACTGATCATGATCGATCTCGGACTCCAGCACTTATATGTACTATTGATCTTATCATAGCTGGTTCAAGACTAGTTCACCGTGCTAGTCATTCCGATCATCATTCATATGTTTTGTCGCGACCGCGATCCTCCGCGGTCGGAGCCATCTGCCTGGATTTAGAGCCCAGCTGCACTGCAGGTGATGTCAAGAAAAACAATAGTGTGAGTCGTTACTTCCCCACTATTTTGTAACATGCCTGATAGCGTTTTATGTTTGGCTTTTAAGCTTGTCAGCTTCGCAGTCATTTTCTCGTTAGTGCGCGACGCTCCGCAACGGTCACTAGGACTCGGTTGTAATCCAAACGGCACACGTTTTTACTGCACTATCCCTGAAAAGCGCTCGGGGGATACCAGCTCTTGAGTTGGTCTTCAGATCATCGCGACCCTTACTGCCAGCGGTAACCATGTCGTATGCTAATCAGCGATCCAAGCCTAAGTCCAAGCCCAAGACCCTTGACTCGGGAGCATTTCACTCGGAACCGGAAGTCTTTCAGTTGAATACCCTTGTGCATGTGCCGAAGTTTCTACCAGGATAGCCACGGTAAGTGTATACACTCGAAGTACGAGGTCGCCGTGCTCACAGGTATTTCATTTCCCGGCCACTTCCGCAACGTGCTAACAAGCGGCGCCAAGCGCTATAGGCATGAATCAGGACCATTGATTAGGCCTCGATCAGGGCCCTGGGGCTATTGAATGTTAATCTTTCGACCTGCTCACGCAATTGTGCTGCAAATACTACTCACGATCAATTTGTACGGGAAGGACGCCACCGTTATTGTCAAAGCTATCGTAACAGCCGCACATTCATCGGTTTTTCTCAGTACATGGTCTACCTTTTCGTACGCTCGGATCTCGGATATGAAAACGAACATGGTCACTCCCAGTGTGTGTCCCGACACGCTGGCGACTTTACGTTGTTGGAATTTAGATGTTAATGAGCGTCTTGAGCCTAGATGAGTATCGGGGCCGCCGGTACCAACCTTAAATGCCGTGTCTGCATGTGGAAAAACTCAAGCTAACAAGTGCTTTTATCCTAGTTCATCATCTTCCCTGAACAGCAGACCAAAAAAAAGTCAAGAAGCAAGAAGCAATTCGTCATGTTCCTTCACTTGGGGTTGCCGAAATACATTCCCACATTTCCGCAGTAAGTATACTGTAACGTCCCTTTCCTCCCAGTTACAAATTTCGCTAATTCCTCGCTACCGTACTAATGGTCATGTAGCCCCGAGACAAAGTTCAAATCTATGACATACTCTGCCACGTGAAGGCCTACGCGTACACATGTGTACCACATCTTGTAATACCCGCCACTCGTTCCGATCACCACCTGGCCAGTTGACAGCCATTCTAATTGGCCCCTCTAGCGCTGTACGGCACCAACTTTTTGTATGTACGTTTCGCAGAAAGTTTTAGACTAGCTGCCGCCCTTTCTAACTCGGTTTCGTCAGGAGGAGGTCGCCGACTGGTAGCCTTCAATGGTATAAAGACATGACCAGTTTCCAAAAACCGCCATATTCGAGAAGCCTCCACTGCCTTTGCCTCAGATATGGATACATTGCCTCAATTACCGCGGTCTTCCTCGTCATGCCTCTGGGAGCAGGACACACACGTTGACGTTAGGTGAGGGAGCTGTCATTTCTACCATCGTGTACTGGTCCTCATTCTGTGTCCAGTTTTGACGATAGGCAGTTTACTGGCATCAGTGAATCACAAACTCTACCTCGGGGGTTTGATTATTCTCCGCCAATGTATGTATTACTCGCGAGTCAATGACCTTGACGCTCATGTGTGTTCCAGGAATATGGCGCATAATCATGCAGGTTCGCAGGAATATTTCCACGGGCTGCCCCTGATCGACATCAGGGCTTGGGAAGCCTTGTCCCACCATTCTTCGGAAAACTTTCCATGCAACTCGCCGTCAGCCCCCGATCATTGGCAGTACCGCTATTTGCCCCTCCCGGGCCATGAATACCCCACATCGGACAATCACATACATGAATCTACTCAAAGCGAGTGGACAATAACGCCAGGTGACGCTCATCCACCATGCGCGCCGTTCGTTCCGAACCTTCCACCTCCTTCAGTACCCCCAGAATCACACGCGCCTCTTTTTGTTGACGATCGAGAACTGCATTATGAAGATACGGCGTCCGATGAACTCTTTTGTTGCCCGCTGCCATCAAGTAATGGAACGTACTGCAATGCACTGATCCCGTGCAACGAAGCATTTATCACGACGCACCTGCGCAGCGTCCACGCGCTACGTTCGAAGCGTATTGAAGTCATTAGTTGTCTGTGGCCTGGGTGCAAGTGTTGCATGCAAGCAGCGAGCATTCCTCGTCACATAATCACGTTTCACGTCAAGACACGTTTCCAATGTTCGTACTGTGGTAAAAGCCTCACGCGAAAAGACGGAAAGTTGAAGCACGAGAAAATATGTCATAGAAAACCTTGACGCACTTTCACTTTCTTCAGGCTATTGATCGACCAAATTCGTGCCATAGTGCTTCATCTAATCTAATTTAACCAAGATTCTCTTGCATACTAATGACATCTTCTCAATTTTATATCACGCAGTTTGTTGCATATTTGAACTTTCATGCACGTACTTACAATACCTTCGGGGCCCCGGGGGCGCCCACAGTGTTCGGTCAATTCGACGATTGCAGGCTTTAAGTTGGCTGAACAAGTATTACTAAGCAAATTGATGTGAATTTGAGTGAGTCAATTATTTTGCCAGCAAGCTGTTCTTCTGGTCATCAAGAAGCAATGTTTGCACTCCGGTCGCGCTGCGCGTCCCGTGTAGCGAATTTGCGGCTTTTCTCGACTTCGACGCGCCTTCGCGCTCCTGAAGATGTACCAAAACCACCACGATCCATCGATGACTCGACCTCTGCGCTGGACTACAAAACAGCACAACGGATACGTCCACCGCCTCTTCCTGCTACGGACCTTCCAAGATCCCAAAGTGCGGAAGAGGCTGTGACGAACATCCTCTATAACACCCCTCCTCCGAGTCTGCAGCCCTTTAAAAAGTGTGTTTTATTCGCAAACCAGGCTTTTGCAACTTTGCTAATGGAGTCCAACATAGACATATCTTTAACTGCCTGGTACAAAATGAACCTGGTGTGTTATCCCGCGTGTCTGGTATCCTTGCTGGACGTGGGTTCAACATTGACTCTCTGGTGGTGTGCCGGACTGAAATTCGGGACCTAAGTCGGATGTCTATTGTCCTTAGTGGACAGGATGGCGTTGTGGAGCAGGCAAGGAGACAGTTAGAGGACCTCGTAAGTTATCTTGTACAACACGCTCTTTCGCCTTTCTCATTGCAGAATAGGTGCCTGTATGGGCTGTTCTCGACTATACAGATACCCGTGTTATTACACGAGAATTGCTCCTCGTAAAAGTGTCCATCCTCGGTCCCGAGTACTTGGAGGATCAACTTACGGGTGGACCCTCGCATGAACCGAGGCGGGGTCCCCATCCACGTCATCGCGAGACCAAACTTGAAAAAGAAACCACGCTCGCCCACAATTTCGAGCGTGGTGCTCACCCTAACTCTCACACAGAGTCACATAGTCCACCCCCATTGACGCCCTCCGAGGCCCTCCGCCTTAAACACCAGCACCTCCAATCCATCTCCGTCTTATCCGACCAATTCGGAGCAAAGATCGTTGATGTGAGCGAGAACAGCGTCATCGTCGAGCTTACTGCAAAAACGAACCGCGTCGTCGCGTTTTTGAGTTTACTCAAACCATTTGGAATTTTGGAGTCAGCTCGGACTGGTAAGTCTTGTCTTCATGTCCGTGCGAGTCAAGTTAACTGTCTGTAGGTCTTATGGCAATGCCGCGAACACCCATCACGCACTCCTCGGATGATTCTGATGATGCAGCGGACGACATTGGTGTTGTGGACGCTAGTTTGCTTCCTCCTGGTTAGGTGGTCAGTTGAAGCGGCCGTCGTATGATATGTATTGAGTAAGATATATCATACTAACAATTCTATATAACGAGGAATTTATATCAGCTGTGGTCTTGTAATTCCCTGATGAGCATGGTTGAACGATAATATCAACTAGCAACTGACGTCCAAGGTTAATCCCAGAAGATACGTTGGCACGATGCACGTACGTTTGAGGGTTTTCACCCGACAATAGAGTTGGTCGATCAACGCTGGCGCTTTGTAAGCCGGCGGATATCTCACACTTTGCGTAGATCTTCGCGTTTTCATATACACACGCGGCCCCAAATATCCTGCAACTTCTCTTCTTTGCTTCGTCCCCCCATCTTCCGTTTCCCTCAGCCAAAGTCTCAACCTTCCTTAATCTTACTAGCGTGTTTTTGGTTTGGTCTCGTTCCTTCGTGGCCTTTCATCCCGCAGCCCGAGGTCTGGCCTCAGCACGGTCAGAAGGTCTGTCCTCTCTGCGTCCGGCTTCGCTTCAGACTGCAGACGCGGTCCCAGTGGCAAAGCCAAACCTTCCCGACCTTTACCTCACTTAGCCTTCTCGCCCGAATCCGTGTTTCCCGGGCCAAGTCTTCCTTTCCCACCCACTCATATCCCTCCCGCCGTTTTGCAACTGTATTATACGTCATCATCTTCCATTGATTTTACCGGGTCCGTCAAACATCCGCACGGCGATAGTATTTGACATCTCTAATGTCATATGCAAGGATGGAATATTGGATCCTGTGGGTGCAATTCATCTGACTCCCATGTGCGCGCTGTCTGCGCGCGCCGTGTGCTTAACTTCATGTCTGAGCTTTGCAATGGCAACGACTTACTATACTGGAACGGATCAGCGCTCAGCGACGGTACAACATTGATGGTGGAACAAAAAAGTATGTAGTGTACCAATATGTTTGATTGCAATTCGTGGTAAATGTCCCGGATTGCTCGTGCACGTAGCATCCAGTGTAAACATTTGATATCTATAACAAATATTGTCACTCATAGCGTGGGAGCCTTTTATTCCTGTCTTGTTCCATTGTCAAACCGAGTTTTAAAATCAAGTAGTACACACATTCTCAGCCTCACGTCTCTCGCACAGTAGCTTTCCTTTCAGGTTACTGTTTATAATCGTGACCAACTCATACTAGTAAATCAATGCCCCGGGCTACCAAGTACAAGCGTCCCAATCGTGTTCATCCTGATGTAGACCGTCGTTGGGGTCCTCATCGTTACTTGGACATAACAGTATTTCCACCATTAGCTTTCCACGTCACGTTACTGTGGTTATGAATGAAGTTATCGCAGAGTAAGGTATCTGTGTTACGTAGCCGTATGATATGTTTTTAGCATGTAAATTCTTGATTAATTGTCCTTGGAGGTTTTGTGTACCGCAAACATCCCGTCTCTAGATCTCTAATGTCACAATCCGTCTGCGGGAATTCTTTTGACATGGTCGCGCCCAGCACGTGATCGCGTTTGATGCTCACCACATAAGTTAGCTTCAGATAGAAGCCTGATTTTTAAATACAGCTATAGTATTTCTAGGGAGCTGACATCGATGTTGTCAACGGAAGCTATATCTTGAACTTGTGCAATGATATGATAGTCCGACGCGATTCTCTTGTATTCTCCGACACGCTGCTGCGCTAGTAAAAATGCACCGAAAGGCTGACCAATATGAACCATCATTCGCAACGCTCGTGAGTGATGCTCATCTTCTACAGATGGACCACCAGGAAACTCGTCAGAGCCGTCTGACTGAGATCCAAACTCGGACAAATCCCCAACGCTTCTCGCATCGTCTGTAAAGTCAAGCTGCTCGAGGAGACGACGATCCCATGGACGGACAAGAAAGAACGTTTGCGTTTGTCGAGTGGGTCTTGCCCGCGAGAACTGAATTAGTGTCTCGCTAGTGGTGATCAGCAAGTCTTGAAGTCCATCTGCTTTGACTCCGTATGTGAAATGAGTCTCCTGGGCTGGACTACACCTCTGTCTGACTTCTGTGACACGGAATGAGATGCAAGGTAGATGCAGTCTACGGTTCGCGAAGCGAGGAGCGCTCATGCTCTTCATCAGGGCATAGAGTTTCGAAGCCAAATCCACAGCCACGGAATTTTTTCGCAGCAAAGAGACCTCTGTCTGGATCTCATCTTCAGACAAAGATGGCAGGGCGCATGGTGGGGAGGCATATGAGGTAATGTCGGCAGGAAGACAGCTATTGAATTCGGATGATTGTCCGACCCAATCAAGGGCAGTAATGTCGCCCGACCGAGCGACAATCTCCTGCAGGAGGCGCCCGAGCGCGTTTGCCTTCTTCTCGCCATAATCCACAGGCAGACGGACGTCGAAGACGCCAAACAACGAGTACGCGATGTCTTCCTGAACCGTTGTAACACGATTTGACGCCCATTGAAGTCTTTCTCGTACGCCGCTCATCCCTGGGGAGAAGTGGACGAGGGCCTGTCGATCAATGCCAGTCGCAACCTCCAACTCCTCCATTATTGCAGTCGACTTTTTGTGGTTGGGAGAGCGATCATTGAGGTATGGGGTCCAATCCTTCTGATAAAAGATGAGGACTTTGGAAGCAAGGAATTCCTGAAAGGTCCATCCTCGTTTGTTCCACTCACTCTTCCCAAGAGCGCCGGACTTGGATGAAGGCGGAACATCCGAAAGGTAGACGATCGTAAGCGCTGAGTGTTGGTACCAGACGAACATGGAGTTAAGCGATTGTTGCAACTCGACGTTGCTGTTCTTGTCGATGCAGCACGTATCGCTCCATGCCCAGCGGTAACCCGCATCATGCGCAATTTCGCAGAATTTCCGCAACTTTACGATGCCACCGAGTGAATCCAGGTTGTATACACTCTCGCCCTGTATGTCCTGCAGCAGCGGCTCCTTCCCTTCCCATCTATGGGACAACATGACACAACGGAAGTAAGTCGCCACCGCTTCTGTGATGTGTTCAATTCGGAGGTCTGCACGCTTCGTAGACCATGACAGCCAAAGCTCATTGTGCTCTGCGCTCATTTTGAAGGCGCTTATCTGCGCTTCACGGTCACATAAGAGTCCAGTGGCAGTGTTGAGTAGACGAAGCGGGGCGGTATCGAGTTGTTGGTCAATGGCCCTTCGGATAACACCTTCTGATTCAGAGGGGCTAGCATACTTCTTGCGAAGATCTGAGGAAGGAGTTAAGTACCCGAATGATTGTGCCACCGAGGGCATACTTTGCATTTCCACGTCGTGAGCACTTTCCAATTTGGCGAACATCATTCGGAAGGCCGCAATAGCTTCATCATAGCGTTGCGCGCCTTGAAGCGCTGCGAGCTTCAACTTGTACCCCACATAAGACGAAGGGTTGAGTTGGATGACCTTTGTATACCAAAGTCAGCATTTGGTTACAAAACATCCTGATTAGGTGTCATCGCACCTTTTGCGCATCGAGAAGTGCTTCCATCCATAGCATTTTCCCCAAATTTGCCTCACTACGACTTGCGAAGACGGTATAGGATGCAGAATTTACGTTGATCACTGCCGAGTATAGGTCAATAGCGCTGTCATGATTACCTGCAGCGAGGGCAGCGTGTCCATTATCAAGGCAGAGTGCGCTGCATTCTTCCTCGAAAGCTGGGAGAGATACGGGTGAGGATTGTAGCTTGCATGACATTACGAACTTCAGACTTGCCGTTGGACCAGTCAAGACAGCCGGCCATCGTATTGATGTCAATTTTATCCATCATGTCTTGGTATGAATTTAGGGCATCAGCTAGCCTACCTGCTTGACGGAGCGCATCACACCGTTTCTGGTGTGCATTTTGCCACAGGGACTTCAGGTCCCATCCGAAGAGCTGCGCAAAGCACGGGGTTTGACATGATAAGCATGTTCGGACGAATAGCCTTATTAACATACCACCACAAAGTCCTCGCATACAGGATGAATGATCAATGTAGATGAGAGTGCGCTGGACTTGACGGCAGCAGTGAGGTAGTCGGCAGCGTGGTCGTGACGGGCGTCATTCATGGCATTGATACCAAGTTGAACGTGCAGATATGCCTGATGTGCGAAGTTCAGCCAGATCGGCATCGACGCACGAATGAGAGATTGATCAAGGACATGATACTCACTTCCACTACGCGACACGCAAGAGATTCATGATTCAGACATGCTGCAGCAAGCTCTTGCACAAATATGATTGCTTCCTCGTGTTGGCCCGCATTAAAAATAACAATGGCCTGAAAACCACAAGTTGAAATACGGATTACGTGAGAGAAAATTTAATGTTGCCTTGATCAAGAGAAGCATGATTTTTGAATCTTCGTTCGCGAACGCGGACGCGATATCAAGTGCTGTTCTCGCGTCCCGGATGCGACGATTTCCGCATAGGGCGATGCCCTTGGAGATATAGCCTATCAATGAGGGCTGAATGCTGATGGACTATGTTACGGAGGAAGGTTGGCCTTTCATAAAGGGGTCATGATGTGTCAGTCTCACCTTGATTGCATCCTGAAGTGCACGGTCCCAGTCGTGTATTCGTGCCATAACGAACGAGCGGTTGGCATACGAGACGTAGTTGTCCGAATCAGTATCGATATCTCGTGTAAATAGCTGTTCAGCGGTAGACAGATCTCCTGCAATGCATGCATTACGGGTGGTCACGTTGATAGAGAGAATCTGGGACATGAAGCATGCTCAAATTGCGTTATTAGAGTTGAGGGTTGACACATACCTTGGAATCAGAGACTTGAACCTTTGAATAAAATTTGGTGTTAATGTGGAAGAAGGCGAAGGGAGAATTCAACGCCAACTTACATCGTTCGTCACCTTATTGTCTGGGGAGTCCTTCGGCAAGGCCCCTTTGCGCGAGATGAGATGATGAGGGGGCAGGAAATCAACCGGAGAGTAGCGAGATAAGAACACAGAGAGAATAATCACAAATAATAAAATGGCTTTATTTATGTGGAAAGCACCTTCCTCCTGCAAAGCATCTTTGGGGTCTACTGCCCACTTTGTGACCGAGTTATTGGTAGTGTCAAAACTTCCACTGAGAATATGTTTGCCGTCCAAGAAAGTGAGGGACATCGATGATTGCTGGAAGATGGCAACATTTTGTCGATCTGACAGCCGCGAGAGACGGATGTTGTCCACGGAGCCGGAAGCAACGAGTGTGCTACTAGGATCAACAGCGAGGCCAGTGATAATATAGCCAGTGTGGCCCGCGCTCCAGGGATCACCGACCCGCCGCCAGGTCAATGTATCCCATTCCCGTATGAAGTCATCATTGCATACTGAAAGAAGGCGGGCGCCATCGGGTGTCCATGCGATGTGCGTAGAGGAACACTCGTACTTTATGATGCCCTCCATAGTGCTTGAATTATAAACTTCGAGATAACCTGCTGCGGCGATGGCAAGAAGTTCGCCAGACGGTGAATACAAAACGCGGTAGACGTAATCACGAAAGTAGATTGGATTTCCTAGCAGCTGCCAGGTTTTGGTGCACCACAGCTTCAGCGTTCGGTCTGTTGAACCGGTGGCGGCCACTGTTCCATCTGGAGAAAAGTCTAGCGACAACACCCGGCCCAGCTTGGATCTGAAGTACAAGTCATGCTCGTCGAAGTAAGTGAGGTTTTCACCAGTTTCTCCGTGCCAGGTGATGACCTCTCCGTTCCCATCACTGCTTATTATTATTTGACCATCTCGTGATACCGCCAATACCGACACCCAATGGCTATGCCCCTCCATCTTCTTCAACACAACACCTGTCTTCAAGTCCCACAGACGAAGTGTTTTGTCGTGCGAGGCTGTAACCATTCGTCGTCTATCTGGGAAAACCACGACTGCGCCTACGCGATCTTCATGACCTTTAAACTCTTGCACGGGTATGGTGCTTAGAACTGGCCCCGACATTTTACTTGGGGGTTGGTGGTGTTGAGCACAGTCAAAGCGGTCTGGAGGGATTGTGGGTGCCTTCCTGGTTACAGAGGCGCGTGTGTTGTTGGTTTTTATGCTGTATCACCGCATTTACCTGCCTCATGTTTCCATAGATGCCCAGGCCCCCAGGCCACGAGGCTGTTCGCCTTAACGCCTCCATCGCTGTTGCAGCAAGAATGCTCCCTGTTGACATACCTGCCTTCCTCAACATCATGCCATCCCGGCATCTATGCACTGTGCACATTCGTACGACTCTTGTCTCTGCACTTTCCAGAATGTATCCCCTCGCGTTTAATTCTGATGGTGCAGTTCTTCTTGGCACTCGAATGCTATCTATCCTGGATGGCCGCATGAACATCAGGGTTTCTCGTGTCGAGCAGCTACTCAAGTACATCACCTTGTGACTGAATGTCAATTGATGGACTCTGTGTCTCGGATGAAGAATGATGAGGCCCACCGAAGCATCCCACCGCCCGTATACATGTCTGTGACTTCCGTTGCTATCGTCCTTGACGAATGAGCTCGATCATCTTCGAAACATCAGGCTAGCACTGAACGGATCAGTTTCCATTCCTCGAGAGTGAGTAGCATACATAAATACATATTACAACGAAGACTTTTGCCCAGACCTATGTCTGCTTGAAATCCACTGCGCAACAGCAAGTGACTAAATAAGCACCACGACGAAACTGAAACTGAATAAAAAACCCAAATTCTCCTGCTCCCCGCAGGCACCAAACAACCGTTGACTTCATAAAGCATTTCCTGTGCTACACACCACCGCCAGTCGATATATGCACGCGCTCCTGGAAAGCGATTGAGGTCATGTTGGTTGCTGCGTCAGAGTCGGTCACGAGCTTAGCGTTAAAGTCTCGAACGCCAAGGATCAGGCGTGGTCCCAGCACAAACATCTGCACGGTCGTCAAAACTTGGAGTGTCCCATAATAAAAATCAATTCCAATGATATTTGGGTTCTATAGAAATGATGAGCTGCGGTTGCATGAAGAGGTCAGACAAACCCACATACCACTGAGATCGCTGGAGACAAAATCATGAGGTTGAAGCATGAAACGGCAACAAAGCTAGCATGTTCGATCCTTGAGCGGAAAAAGGGAACCATATTCATGTCTTGAGCTCACCTCAAAAAGTAAAACACGTGGGATTTTATCAATACCATGAAACAATCCTCGATGACCCCTCCTGTTGAATGTTGTCGCAGCTCACGGAAGTGTTTTATGGCAATCCAAACTGCGAGAAACAGTGCGATGGCCTCGAACACACTGGCGAATATCCAAGTAAGGGAATTCAGAAGGATGGTATTGTCCCCATAGGTAGTCGCACATTCATAGGTGCCAGAAAGAATGTATTCCTCTAGTATTCATCAATGAGCCTCATCCAACATTTTGTTCATCCAAATTTAAGCGTACCTCCTGAAGTATGCATCGTTGACATCACAGAGATCACTACGTTGAAAGTGGTGTCAGCCAGGAAGATGACAACGAGAAAGATCAGGATCTTTCTGGATTGTTGATACATGGCATATAACCGAGTGATCATGATGACTTGCAACATGGTTCAGTGTCAATATCACTGAGGTCTTGTAACGCAAAACTCACTCCGCAGCATTGGAAATCCCACAACAAACATCCAGTTGATTACAATATACAGAATCCAGCCTGATAAATCCAGTTAGTGATCAGCCTTGGGTAAATTAGTACACACTCCAAACAGACTCACATCTATGGCAGTCATTATAGTGAAACAAGAAGCTGACCTAGAATCACACTCACCCCTACAGGGTGCCGTAGCTGATCAGAGGGGAATGATAGGATACTACGTACAGAAGACTCACTGCGTCTGTCAACAAGATCGTCGGAACATTGACTGTATGCTGCAGGTCAGAAAAAGTAAAGACAGTGAATAGGAGAAGGCATGCTCAATATGTTCAAGCTGATTGTAATATATGGTTCATTAGTACAATGACAGCGCCGAGCCTTTTGAACATACACAGCAAAAAATATTCCAAGATAGCGCACCTAAGGTGTTCTCAAGAGTAAGCAAGGGTTGCCAGCCACAGTTATGATGCAAGCCACATACACTCAGATACAGGACGGACATCAGGGACCAACGTTGCCTCTGTCGCAAATCAATGTTGTTGTTCTAAGTTCTGGCGTGGCTGCTCACCCAGACCAGTTCGACCTATAAAATCTTTCTTAGCGAGATGGCTGTTACGGTTATAGCATCAACGTACCTCTTGTCCAAATGTAAGTGCTAGAGCTATTTGTAGGTTATCAGTACTTCTTCAATATTATCATGCTTACCCCAATCATATGTCACTCCAGCAGAGGCAGCAACTGCGAAATCACAGACAAGCTTAGATCAGGACATCAGTGTTAACATCCAACTGCCACCAACCTACAAAATAGCTTGATATGTGCCACGAAGTGACCCACAGCCACCAACTAGGGTCGTCTGAGACTACGGTCATATTGTTAGAAGATGTGGGGGAGCGATGAACTTGGTGGACGAATGGCGCTGACATTTGTGCTAGATATACCACCATCCAGCGCTTGGTTATCCAGAAAAAGATTTGAACACCGCAAAAGGAGAACCTCGAGAACTGTGTGATTTCCCGGTCTAATACCATTGTTGAGAGTCCCCTGCTACACGTGTAGGACTCTATCAATTCTGATCATGATGTGATCATCAAAAAGGACCATCGTCTCCACTCTACCTGCCTTACCCGCACAGGCCCAGGGAGCATGGCAAATCTTCCCAGCCACTGTCAAAACCTAAAATCCACACGAAACGAACAGAAAATTAATGTTCTACCCGAGTGCGTGCGGCACACACTGTTTAATCTCGATTCTCCCTGCTCGTCGTCCTCAGGAAGTTTGCCGCTTCATAGGCACCTTATCGTACTCTGCTCCAAATATCAGGCTATCGTATCATAAGGATGCTAGAAATGGTGAACGTCGAATCTTTGATTTACATAGTGGAGTTAATGCAGTGGTCAAGCATAGGTAACAGTTTGCACAGCCAGATATATATTAGTTGAAAGACCGAGGTATAACGCCAAACCTATATCAACATAACGCTGAGAGAAGATATGATGCACCGTTGTGATCCAAAATGTAGCATAGCGAAGCGTGAAAGGATCATATTCAAGTCCACCTCAAGGCCGCGAATATGGGTTGCCCAACAAAAGTACTCGAGGACGAGATTGCGCGCGTAGACGGTTGCATATCTGATACTGGCATTTGCCTGACGGTCGTGAAGTCAACCCCACGACCGTCAGGCAAATTCAGAACTGGACTACTCCTAGTACACCGGAGAACCGAGAATGCGGACATTGCATAAAGGCTGTGGAGAGTAGATGATTCAGATATCATGATAATGGGTGAAAGGGTGAATGATCACACCGCGTGTAGATTGGTTGATCACATGATGGTAACAACACTGCCAACACCTATTTTTATCTCTCAGTCATATACTTTATCTCTGTCCATACCTCAGCAGTTTCTTCCTGAACTCTGAGCGCTGAGGTTTCTCTTGCACGCCGGCTAAGTTGAGACTCTCTCCTTAGTTCAACCCTTATTACAGAAATCTCCAAGCTATGATCAAGGCAGTGACCCAGTGAACCAGTATACTGTCACTAATTCCACATCCAAGCCAGACCTCACCAGATATCTGTACAACAGCATCACAAGCGCAAAAATACCGATACCCAATCCCAGATCCCAAAACAAACGTTCCTGTTACCTGTAAGTAATACAAATTGTACATGTGCGCACGCGCATATCAATACCAATACCAATTACTACATAAATCGTTACCCCGAGTCGCGCGTGAATTCGTCCAGACTCCAAACTCCAAGTCGAGATGGAAAACATATCAACCCCGAGTCGTCAAGTTCACAGATACGCATGAAAGCGGTGCATTACATTTAGATATCGTCTTAACCCCGGTCCTAATCCCCGTCATGTCTGAGTCCGTGTCTGGGGATGCGCAGTTCCCCGAACGAGAGCCTCGTTGATCTTCTTCACCCACATCGCAGACATAGCGCTCGTCTCTGCGGCGTATGTCTGTGATCTATTAGACTGCGAATACACAAAAATCAGCGGTGTAAAACACGTCGAACAGGAGTAAAAGGACTGACAGTCAAAATAACAAACTCTCGCTCGCCTTTCGGCTCTGCGCTCTCGATCACGTTTCTGCAGTCCTTATTTGCGTCTCGCTCCTTCTCCTTGCCTTCCCTCGGTTTCTCGCGCTCCTTGCCTTTATCTCCCGCCCCCAACCCGACCTCACTCTTCAAGCTCACTTGACCACCCTCCTTCTGCTTCACACATAACAGCCGCATATTAGTAAGCACCAGCTGCCGCGTCTTCGTCTTCGTGAGACTTGCGCTAATCGGGAGGCGTAGTTTGCTACCACGACGCTTCGGTGATCGAGCCTCGACGCGCGTATGGAATAAGACGTGTTCGGACGCTAAGAGAAGGCTTGACCTATCGTGACAGGAGAAGCAAATAAATAGATGATTAGGATCGTCTTGAGAACTTGAGCATATCAATGACGCACCAATCTGCATTCGAACATGGCCCGTTACCCTGTACTGGAGTCTGCGCGCGATTCCGTCCGCGCGATAGGCTTGGTTTCAGTTTCGCTTCCGCATCTGAGTCAATCCTCAACTTGACGGTGAGATCTGCTGCTACTCCTTCGACGGGGCTCCCGTCTGAAGAGCTAGAGCCTGAGCCTGATCCGTTCACTCGGGGGACGTGAATAGATATAGCTGGGGGAATGATCTCACTAAGGACAGGAGAAACTTCCGATGGTGACAGAGGTCCCCCTCCGGCCTGAGGTACTAGTGATGGAGATGTCTGTATGTCCGGTAATGCAGTGTCGTTCTCGTGCTCGCCAAGGACCGTCTCTGTCTCCTCTAGATCTTCTTCCAGGCCCGGCATCACCCGCCCCTCACCAATCCTTGACTGCCACACAACATAATCCGGCATCTCTCCCATCGGGCCCTCTTCCGCATGCCCACCACGTGCATGTCGTGTCTTGAATGAATGCAACATCGTCCCCTCACTGTCCCCTGCCCATCCCATACCATCCCCACTTGCCCCTCCCTCCCCACTCCCACTACCCACGTCAGCATTCCCGCCCACTAATCGATCCCACATCTCTCCCACATCATCCCACTGTGCCCCCTCCACCTCATCCGCCACAGACACCTCCTTCTTCACCAGCCCCGCCTCCAAGGAAGGAGCAGTATCAGTCCACAGCGTCTCCCACGACACAGACGCGAAAAATGGGTGTGCCCGAAGTGCCGCGTATGAGTGAGCAGAGTCCAGACTGCCGGCGCCAAGCCGCTGTGTCGGATCACGCACGAAGAGACGCCGTACGAGGTCCTTGGCGTCTTCATCGAATCCGTCTGGGAAGGTGTAGTCGAGAGACTTGATCTTTTGCCAGGTGAGGTATTCGCTGAGCCCTTGGAATGCGAATCTGCCGGAGATCATTTGATAGATTATACAGCCGAGCGACCAGAGATCCGAGCTATAATGGAGATCAGTACCTTGATGAGTTGTGTTCGAGGTAGGCAAGACAGCGGATGTAAATGGTAGGTGTTACTGATGCCAGGAACGAAGAAAGGGAGAGTGTGAATGTAATGACACTCGAGGAACCAAGATATACGCGCATGCTTTTAAAGGTAAGCGCACCTCTTACTTGTCTCGTTGCTCTCTAGTAACTCTGGCGCGACGTATTGTGCAGTGCCCACAAATGTGTTGGCTTTCTCCGCTTCGGGACTTGTGAGAAACGCGTATACACGGAAGGAATTAGCTTACCTCCGTTCTCTAATATCTTTCCGGTACCAAAATCAGTAATCTTTATTCGAAACTGGCCATCTAGAAGGAGGTTCTCGGGTTTGAGGTCTCTGCAGTGACGTCAGTAATTGTACCCTGTTTTAGGCGAGGTGGAGATGGCCTCCGGGAAAGGTGATGGAGTGACGCACCTATGTATGACGTCTTTCCCATGCATATACTCTAATGCGTCAACGATCTGTGCTGCGTAATATCTGGAAGAGGTAAGGCTAAGGGAGCCAAGACGTGATATGCGAGATTGCATCTCCCCATTGGGTGCCAAGTCAAGGACGAAGACTGGTAGGACATTAACGACGTGGGTTCATGAGAAAAGTGGATATATGCGTGGTCCATGCACCCGATCACTAAGCATGCGTGGCAGTGTGAATCACTGCCAAAGAGAATAGCCGGCCAATGACCGGGATCGGATGCACACACACAGCACATAGAGAGGAACGTGGTACTGACATAGGCTCCACTCGTCCTGAAAGGTCCAGTGCAGGTGGATGATACCGGGGTGACCGGCACCCAGTTTGACGAGGACATTCTTCTCTGCAAGGGCAACGAGCATCTTGTCCTTTCGAATTAGATGGTTCTTGTCAAGGATCTTGATAGCGTATTCCTGTCCAGTTCGAATATACTGCGCACGCATTACCTGAGGTGGCATGAGTAGGCGGTGTGGGTTATGAGCGATGCACACACTGTTGAGTAAGATCCTTCTCCAAGGGTGTCTCCGAAGGAAAAATCTTGGGCTCCCTGTCTTCCATTCGCACTCCTCGCCCTGCTTGGCTCCCGTGATCCCTTCCTACTCTTGCTCCTCTCCTTGGTCTGATGTTGGGCTTGTACAGGTTCTGGTTGTGAATGGCTGGATACTCCGAGTTCACGAGTGAGATAATTTGGAGGTCGGGATGGAGTAGCAGTTCTGGACTGAGGGCTTTGGGAACGTGGGGAAGAGAAAGTGCGTGCTGGTCGTGGACGGGGAAGAGACTTTGATAATTCCGATGGGATATCAGTTTCGGAGGATGACGATATGACAGATGCATTTCTGCTGAGATCGACGAGGGTCGGCGGGAAAGTTGGTGCGGTCACTTGTACCATCCAAGAATCGTTCTGTTGACGAATTTAGTTTCAAACCAAGAGATATAAGTACCTACGCAGCAACCTGAGATCTTCACAGCCACAAATCCTTAATTATGTCATCCAGCATCTCTCCAATGACACACACTTGCGGTAAGCATACGAATTTCGTTGCGTTGCACGTAATCTCGCATTGAGTGCAAACATAATTTTTACATAGGTAGCTGTGTTATTGACACTAGCCTGTGTTCTCAATCTCCGGACCAATGACACACTTGGTGTTTGGTTTCTAAAAAGAACAAGCAAACCCCTATCACTCGGTCAGTCCAGCCAGTTTCGCCCGTTCCAAGTCGGATTCGGTGACATTTGCTCGTCAGGGTCTCCAGCGACTACATAATCACGAAAAGACGGGTGATATATTTTCAAGGGGGTGCTGACAGGGGGGATAACCATGATCGTATCAACGTCGTATGAACATCCTGTCCCTGCAGAGGATCGGCAAGGACTGCGACAACTGACAAGTGCAGGTATGCCCGCATGAGGTCGGTGCATGGTACAATTATATACCTCCGTTCCTGAGGATCACCATCGATGAACTTCATCACTGTAGATGTCACGATGAAACACCTGCCCCTCAGCTCGCCAGTCGCGCAGGTTCATCCACAGTTGGCTTCGGGAAATCGGGATGACAACTATTTACCTCTCCAAAAGAATGTTGCAGGAAAATATTGATGTCAGCGTCAACATCTTCGCCGTCGTACCAGCAACGCCCTCCTCAGAAGTATTCGCCGGTATCTCGTATACCAGTGGGCGCATCTCTTCTTTCTGGATAGCTTTACGGATATGCTCTTCCCAGCGACTCGTGAGGAGAAAGTGAACCACAGGAAGATCAAGATCACAGAGTGCTTGGCCGAAGAGGGAAATGAGATCGGCGACAGTTTCAGGTTTGCGTAGCACCGACAACAAATACCATACCAGAGGCAAACACTCGCGCAGTCTAAATTGTGGGCGCCAGAGGTTGGCAGAATAACACCTTCATCTGGCCGCAAAGAGACTTGCTGGCTATCGAAAGCAGGCTAAAACCGCAGGATAATTGAAGAATCAAAGTCCGAGTCTCAGGTAGCTGCGGCTTTGTTCAATTAGAGTCCGGATGAAGTTGTGAAACGCTAAGTCGTGAAGCGATGCCCACGGTAAGCTATTCGACTGGGAAGCAAAACGATCGAGTAATAGTCCTGAATCCAAAATTTGGCGTTGCCATTTACATAAATTTTACGCTGAGCTACAACCTCACAGCCACAATCTATTCTCATTGGTCGGTAAAACCTTCATATGTCCACGTAAAAATGACCATAGTAGTGATAAAAAATCGACGCCACACGCCGTCGATCGACCATAGACCCGCAAAGACAAATGAATATGCCGGCCGACTTACATATAAATCACAACTGCTCATCTCGCCCTGCTCAAGCTTTCGTGGAAATGCATGAGGATAATTACACCACGCATCGTGTGACCCTCTATGAATTGTAATTCATCTAATGACTGCGGTGAGAGTGGAGCAAGGCCTGGTATCCTGTGCGCAAAATGGACAAGTGAACTGCTAGAGGACAAACGGAGTGAGTACTTGCCGTCGCCGAAGGATATAACACGGGCATCTATCATGCCATAGCGGAATAGGTTAGCGTACGTAGAATGTTTCATGTCCAGAACAGAGCAGAATGGTGTCATAACCACAAGAGTTGCTACACCTGTATTGGGGATGGCGGTCTGATGTAGTGCGATGCATGAAGTGCTCTTGTCATAGCTAATCCCAATATAGTCGCCAACGCAGATATCACAAACCACAATTTAAATCATCTTCGATAAATTGCCATTGAGAAAATACTGTCACCAACTCACAGAACGAAGATTGAGCTACACAACATGTTTCGTCAATGATCAGTCAATTGAAAAAAGTTCAGACTCACATTCGGACATGCGCAATTGCCTCAGCATCAACATGGGCTATCATCCCATTGCCAAGTTGTAATCTTCCATAGGATGTGGTCATGCGCCCTGCTGAAAGACACAGTGGTTAAAGACATGGCAATACAATCCGACCGCTGACACACTTAGCTAGACAGACGGATTGAGTAGTCAGCTGTGCTACAGTTTATCGGGTCTCAAAACAAAAGCAGAAATGAGGGCCCCGCTATCCCATTGTACATACCCAATGGTGAGATTCAGGACTACCAATGACATGGTATACCTAGAAGTCGAACCACAGGCATGTCAATGAAGGCAGGGTTTCAACTCTTCTAAAAACGAGAATTTGCAAGCAGATCCGCCGGATGCACTTAAGAATGCGTAAACGCGGACTGGCGTGGCCGAGCTAGACTGGTTGATCAGCCCATCGACGGCTTGCCTCATAGACGGGCTGGTCACCAGTCTATGGTCGAGCGCCGTTACGATATGGTATCAGCAGCAGATAAGTATCCATGTACCTTGATGGAAAACACCGCAGCACTCAGTTACAGAAGTTCAGGGCTATATCGATAAGCACCTAAATGGCAATTGCAGTTCTGAGGTACAAACTCGGGTAGAGCCAGTCTCACCCGTTCCAAGTCTCCAGTGACAATGGCTCCTCAGGGTCTCCAGCGATTTGTCGATGTCGCTGAGTTCACCGCCACCCTTGCCGCCTCCCGGTCTGCAACAAAGTGTCCTGCGCGTGCCTACATTGGTCTGCAGCCATGCACGCTCGTCCAGAGTCTCTGACCACACCCCAACCTGGCACGAGCTCTCCAAAGCCATAAAAGACCCGTAACCTTTCAACTGTCGGACTTGAAGAAAAGTGTTATATCGAAGAAGATGGGAGTGTGGTGTTGGCATTGGCGGTATCACAAGTAATAGTAAGCGATCAGGGTCGTATGTTCATTCTCCCCGCGATGAAACACGTGAATGGGCCCTAGGCCTGAGGAGAGCTCGTACGATGCCAGTGAAAAATGTCAAAGTCAAAGTTGAAGGATTGCTACGATAGCATAGAGCAAGCTAACGTCATGACATACCAGGACGAATTAGCAGTTGAATAGCAGGACTGTTGCTGTGTGTCAATGTGGCAGAGGCTAACCACTGTTTTGCAGCAACAAATGAAGTGTCAGTGGCGAGGTAGCATTTAATATGGTATCAGCAAATAGCAAATGACTTTCATGTAATAAAGACGCTGCTAGAGCGCTCAGTCAAAGAATTATGATTGCGGTGATAAGCTCGGTAATATTACATAATATTGTGGTAGTTGACAGTAAGTACTAATAAGCGACTTGGCAAGTACACCCAAAATGGCAACTTTAGTTCTGCTCATACGGTACCGCGGTAAACCGCAAGCTGTGTTCACCATGTGCATGATCCGCATACAAATATTCTATCCTCCATTGCTCCCACGTGCCCTTGCTTCGACTAGACAGTACCTGCTAGGAGAGAGCCCGAAATAGGACACTTACGACCACCCAGAGAATTCATTTAAGTATCCCAATGTTCTATGTCCGAAAAAGCAGAATGCCGTCTCTCAGGACAATCTGCGCAGCTCTAACAGGTGCTTTTTTGCTCGGCTTTGGAACTCTCCTGCTCAAGCCCTCGAGCTATACACTGGACATACAGGACCCCCCTGCGCGTTCTACGATCTTCACATTAGACACACAGTCATATGTCCAAGGCCCACCTACTCAACGCTTTCGAGGTCAGTATTCACTGAAAACATCCAAGGCTTGGGTATCATAATAATATTGGTCTCAGATAACCTTCGCAACGACACAAAGTACATTACATCGTGGGCTTCAGCGGGATGGAGTACGTCAACCAACCACTTGAATTGTTGAATCATTGATCATAGCTATTTGTTAGCGAATGATGTGATAACCTATGTAAGTCAATAATCCACTTCCGACGTTGTCCCTCTTTCTCACAAAAACCAGGCCAATTTGATTTACCTGGCACTCATAACAGAGCGTACACCCATAATCCCGAAGTTCCTCTCTACTCATATCGACCCACGTGCACCTCCGTTTGTTTTTGGAGAAGTGTTCGACGTCCCTCGACTTAGTCAAGCCATAGGGATCCACGTGCTTGAATGGCACGAAGTAAAGGACCCAGAAAGTCAGGTTCTCGATGATCTTGGTTGTTGGAGTATCTGGGAAACCGTTCAACAGCACGTCTCGGTTCCTGCACCACGGCAAAGTCGCTCCCTGAACCTGCTCAAGCTCGGTGAGACAACCTCGAACATCCCTCTGCGGTGATTAAACACATGGCCATCACAGATATCTCGTGGACGCAAACCCCACCTTGGGTCGAGCTGACATCTCCTAGCAAACATAACAATCATGCATCCTTTTGGTCCCTTGCATCACTCGCGTTTCCAGAGACTCGCTCGGACAGCCTGACATCATCATCAACGAACCATCCTTCACCTCAGCATCAGGTTTCCCTTCCCCCGGACGAACACCTATTATGCTTCGATTTCCTTTACTACGTAAGCGCCCATCATACATGGGAGTGGGAGTTAGACTATTCTCCCGCGTGGAGATTTGTAGGCCAACACATGCGATGGACAGCAAGCATGGAAAGGCTTGCCGATGCGTATGCCCGGCGCGCAATGAACGTGCCAGTAAATGAACCAACACCTCCCGTGAGTAGACGTTTTCGAATACAGGCTGCTCTACAGATTTAACGTTGGACAGTATGTATCCGTCCACATACGGCATGGTGACTTCCTCGAACAATGTTTAGAGGTTCCTGTGGATCAATGCTTCGCCTCGTTGTCTATCATTGCGCGCAGGGTATCCGAGGTACAAGAGGAGCTTCGCATACGAAAAGGGATTGAGGTCACACATGTTATCATGACCAGTGACGAAAGTGACCCAGAATGGTGGTCAGAGGTTAGGGCGCTGGGCTGGACGTGGGTAGATTATGGGGCAGAGCGGACAGAGGAGATCTATGGAAAATGGTGAGCCAATTACATGTCATACTTTCATCCTGATGCTAGAATTTATGGCTTTTACCAGGCATCCGGTGTTCATAGACGCTATCATTCAATCGAATGGAGCTGGATTCGTTGGCACTCTTCGTTCTACGATGTCCACACTAGCTAGCCGCAGAGTGCAGTCGTGGCATGACGGAGCAACTCGAATCATCGCATGGGGGTGGCCAGGCGCTGATGACCACTGATGATGATTGGAACGCTAGATCGAGACTACTTTGCGCCTCAAAAATCATTGGCTACAATGACCTTGTATTCTTATTCATGATGCGCATAATTGTCTCTCCCGGGCCCGAATTCACGGGCAAGGGCAACGAAAGCTTGATGTTCTTCGTGCATCGTACTAGGACTGTCACGAATCTTCCCCTCCTGACGGCGACTCACCTGAACACATGTATGTTTTCTAGATCCTACCAGGTCGAGCTGAACTGTCATGCGTCTCCCGCTTTAAATCCCCTAATAGTACATAGTGAGAACAAATCGACGCCACACGCCGTAAGTGGACCGTAGACCTGCCAAGATATGCCAGCCGACTTACATATAAATCACGACTGCTCCTCCGACCCTGCCCAGGCTTTCGTGGCAACGCATGAGGATAATTGCACAACGCATCGTGTGACCCTCTATGGATTGTATAAGAGATTCGTCTAATGACTGCGGTGATAGTGGAGCAAGGCCTGGTTTCCTGTGAACAAGATGAAATAGTGAACTACTAAAGGACAAACGGAGCGAGTACTTGCCTTTAACACAAACATATATCACGCCAGAGCGGTATACGTTAGCGTCCGCAGAATGTTTCACATCCAGGACTTCATTAACAGAGCAGAATGATGTCGCAACCATGGCAAGAGTTGCTACACCTGTATCGGAGATGGCGGTCTGACTGTAGTGCGATGCATGAGGTGCTCTAATTCCAACATAGTCGCCAACGCAGATATCACAAACCACCATTTAAATCATCTGCTGGTGAGCAGATACTGTCACCGACTGACAGGACGAAGATTGAGCTACAGAGCATGTTTCGTCAATGATCAGTCAAATTGAAAAAAAAACTTCAAACTCACATTCGGACATGAGGCATTGCCTCGGCATCAACATGTCGCATTGCCAAGTCGTAATCTTCCCTGGGATGTGGTCATGCACCGTGCTGAAAGACACAGCATGATTAGGGGGGTGATCCTGGTATACGGGTCGCAGTTATTCATGACGAGGAGATTTCGAGCCTGTATGATCCGCGCCGAATGTAGCCATGGCTGACGAAGGGTATTTGCATGGTGAGTCACGATTCATATATCCCTGGAGAACGATGGTCTTCGCACTGATAATATTCAACAGGCCTTGCACGATAGCTTTATATTCGGGCGTCTATGGAAACATGAGGCAGGTAAATATGGTAAAACAGCAAGAAGACACAGTACACGCACCTGTGTAAAGACACGCAGAATCCCTCAGTCCACCTCGGATACCATCAATCTCCAGTAGAGAGCGGATTCTAAGCACTCGAGGCTATGAAGAATATGTAAACGCAGTTGTAGTTTCCCCTGATAGAGTCACGGGTCTCGACAAATTTCATGTACCTTGATACGGCAGCGCAAGTATATCCTAAAAAGGCAATTACAGTTCCGCGTGTATCGCTTGATCCACATACAAATACTTATGCTTATTGGTTATCCTTTCGAGTCCCACTGCGACGCTTTGACTCCGTGTCATGAACTGAACTCTAGGCAGTGCCCAAGCCAGAAATAGGACACTTAATACAACCACCCCATTTAAATCAACCCATGTTGCATGCCAAAGGCAGGATGCTATCTCTCAGGACCATCTCTGCAGCTCTGACCGGTGCCTTTTTATTCGGCACTGTAAATCTATTGCTCAAGCCCTCGAGCTATACACTGGACATACAGGATCCCCCTACTATCTTCACTTTAGACTCACAGTCATACGTCCAAGGCCCACCCACTCAACGCTTTCGAGGTCAGTATTCACACAAAACCTCCAAGGCTTGGGTATCACAGTAATATTCGTCTCAGATAACCTCCGCAATGACACGAGGTACATTACATCGTGGGGTTCAGCAGGATGGAGTACGTTAACTCCAATCAATCACTACTTTGATCACTAACCACAGCTATCTATTAGCGAATGATGTGATGACCTATGTAAGTCAACAATCCACTTCCGACATTGTCCCGCTTTCTCACAAAAATCAGGCCAATTTGATTTACCTGGCACTCATAACAGAGCGTACACCCATAATCCCAAAGTTCCTCTCTCATCATATCGACCCAAGTGCACCTCCATTTGTTTTCGGGGAAGTGTTTGACCTCCCTCGACTTAGTCAAGCTATAGGTATTCACTTGCTTGAATGGCACGAAGTAAAGGACCCGGAAAGTCAGGTCGTCGATGATCTTGGCTGTTGGAGTGTCTGGGAAACCGTTCAATACCACATGCCGACTCCTGAACCACGGCAAAATCCCTCCCTGAAGTTCCTTAAGCTCGGTAAGACATCTTCGAACATCCCTCTTTGGTGATTAACTCCATGCCCATCTCAGATATCTCGTGGACGCAAACCCCACCTTGGGTTGAACTGATATCTCCTAGCGAACGAGACAATCATGCATCCTTTTGGTCCCTTGCATCACTCGCGTTTCCAGATGCTCGCTCAAATAGCCTGGCATCATCGTTAAACAATCATCCCTCTCCTCAGCATCAGGTTTCCCTTCCCCCGGATGATCACTTATTATGCTTCGACCTTCTTTACTTCATAAGCGCCCATCGTACATGGGAATGGGAATTCGACTTTTCTCCTGCATGGAGATTTGTAGGCCAACACATGCGATGGACTGCAAGCATGGAAAGGCTTGCAGATTCGTATGTTCGGCGCACCCTGAACGTGCCAGCAAATCAACCAACACCTCCCGTGAGTGCAAGTTTCAGGTACAGTTGCTCTACAGATCTAACTTTGGACAGTATGTATCCATCCACATACGGCATGGTGACTTCCACGAGCAATGCGGCGAAGTTCCTGTGGATCAATGCTTCGCCCCGTTGTCTGTCATTGCGCGCAGGGTGTCCGAGGTGCAAGAGGAGCTTCGCACACGAAAAGGGATTGAGGCTAGACATGTTATCATGACAAGTGACGAAAGGGACCCAGAATGGTGGTCAGAAGTTAGGGCGTTGGGGTGGACTTGGGTAGATCATGCGGCAGAGCGGACAGGAGAGAGATATGGAAAATGGTAAGCCGATCAGATGTCATTTTCATTCTGATGCTAGAAGTTGTGGCTGTTACCAGGCATCCGGTGTTTATTGACGCTATCGTTCAATCGAATGGAGCCGGCTTCGTTGGCACTCTTCGTTCTACGATGTCCACACTAGCTAGACGCAGAGTACAGTCGTGGCATGACGGGGCAACTCGAACCGTCTTATGGGGATGGCCGGGCGCTGATGACCACTGATGATTTGGAATGACTACTTTGCGCCTCAAAAATTATTGGCTACGATGATCTTGTATTTTAATTTATGATGGCGTAATTGTCACAGCTCTCAACCTCGAATTCACGGGTGAAGGCAACGAAAGCTTCGTGCATCATACTGGGACTGTCACGAACCTTCCTCTCCTGACGGTGACTCACCTGAATACAGGAACATTCTCGTCTGATTTCTAGATTATAGCTGGGCTGTCATTATCTGTCGCTTTAAATCCCCTGAACACCGCTGTTAGTGTGGTCTCGGTCATTATCGGAGGCGCTAGGGCGGATGCTCGTACAGGCCGCATTGTCCTATCAAGGTCAGAAGGGCAGGTTTGATCCACATACGAGAATTTATTTTACTGATTGAACAGATAAGTTCGACGTTCAGTGTTTCAACGCTAATCGATGTATACTTGTGAGCAGCTGAGGTCATATCTGGTAAGTGATCTGATGAATCTGGACGTTGCATACCTTTCGCTCGTACTCTTCTCGGGCACTCCCAAGGATCCTATAGAAGAACGAAGTCAGTTGCTACTTCTATTAGCACTTTAAAGACACTTCCAAGCCCGCGCTGCTACTTATTCCCGTCCTGACCGAGACCACTCACCTGCACAGATACCGTCCTCTGGTGAAAAGAGCGGGCCGATGCATTTCCGGGACTAGCGGACTTTGCTTCAATTTGTCATCCGGTCCCTTGTTTCTAACCTCTTGTCTGTTCTACCACCGCAGGTCCCAGGGCTCTTGTAACCAGCAATCTAACTTGTTCCCTTTCTGCGGGATCGTTATCAGAGCAGACTTAGGGTGTTCAGAATTCTTGACAGTCGTGCAATCCATGACAAGACAGTCTCGTTGAACGAAGTCGCCCCCGAGCCGGCACAACTGTGACCATTCATACAAGTGATCCCCTTCGGATGGCAGTACACAGTCACGGTGGATGTAAGCTACTGCTTCAAGTTGCATACTTGCGCGCAATTGCGGTTTGTTTATTCCGAGCGGTAACGCGGACGCGCGTCAGGTCTTTTCTCACTACAAGTCATCGATTTCGTGCAGGACAGGAGGAGAGCCGAAAAATGCTGCTCAAATATCGATGATGTACAGAAGACCTGTGCCAGACCTCCTGGGTACCGTGACATCGCAATTGCAAGGTTGGAACGTACAAAGAGATAAACGTGGTGCAGTTGACGGACAGAACTCGAGCATGACAATTGATTTACCCAATACTACTCGTGCACGTATGCGATGCGCCACAGACCAAGAGCAAAAAACACGCAGCAACATAGCATGACGTGGTAGATGCCATTGCCACCGAGCCGCTTCTTCTGCTAGCTATTAAGGGATCGAGTGCCAGCCATAGCTCATACACAACGTCGTCACCCTCTACTTGTACTCGACTTGCAAGTCTCGAACTTCGCACCTCTGAATGTCTGCTACGCTACTTTCGGAGGAGGCCACAAAGAGACAAAACTTGCAACTTCTTACTCTGAAACATGGTCAGAACCGCGTCATGGTTAGTCGGCGCGGGCCGTATAATGTGGGTGGAAGAACTATTTAGATCATCAATAGCTTGTTGATATCATAAGTTCATGCTTAACACCGCCTCCAAACATTTCCCAAGCATTCCGAGGCATGTGGTCACGTTGCAGACAAATGAACTCGATGTTTGCGAAGGCCACTATGTGGACATCACGGCTGAAATATGGACCGATGTCATTGACTTGCTTGACGTCGTTGAGGTGACCGAGCGTGTGGTCACCGAACAAAACAGCTGGTACGCACCCCAAATATTCGACGAGTGTATGGACTACTGAAGTTGAGACTACACAGCAAAGTCACCATCAAACTTGTTTTTCCATCTGGCGAGATTCAGACTACTGAAATCTCGACGGAAATGCCGGTGGACAAACTTATTGCTGATGCTAATCAGACATTAATGGGAACATCGGGAGATGGTTCCACTAAAATCATGGCACTTCACTCCAAGGATGGGAGATTGGGTGGGCTAGTGATGAGTGGAAATCGGAGTATCGGATCGTACAACATCAAAGATGGTGACTCCATCATTCTTAAAGTTCGAACGACTTCGCGTTGTAGAAAGCCAGTCATTTATCTATACTCACCCTCCGATATCGATGTTTCTGTCAAGCTCTCCCTCATTCCTGAGTGGAGCCTCTCTGTTATCTATCCTGTCGTTGCCACGGAAGACCATGGACAGCGTTTAGAATGGAATGTCCGCACCCATCAAGATGGGAGTCTGACGGAACATAATTCCGGTTTAGATGTGTCGTACTTGTTCTGGGAGGCCGAGTAAGTCCCCTGATCATACAGAAATCACACTCCTAACTTGTATTACTCTTCGCAGGACAAATTCGCAAGCATTCACCCGGTCGCCCGCATTCAAACCGCAACCGGTGGATACGTTCAGTCCTATATCCAGCAGTGTCGATGATATGGATTCTATTGTCATTCCAGTGGACAGAGCAACTGTTTACCTCGATAAATCGCTCAAGGTTTTGGGACTTCACACCGAAGCTAGAACATCATTCATAACGTGCGTATATATGCGCTATCTCGGACTGTCAAATCATAACACGTCGCTAAAACTGCCGTGGTAGGTACTGGCTACCGTCTATCCGCAAGCACGAATACATTGCTCTCCGATTCGTCCCTCAAGCAGCATACGAACGCGCCGCTTCTTTGAGCATTTCTCCGCATCCTGACGTCGTGACTCGCGTATGCATGCTGTTCAGAGGTATCTCTAAGGAGCATTTAGCAAATTGGTCCAACGCCCAGATGCAAGCAGAGAAAGACGTTGTTTGGTGGGTGGATGTAGTTGGAGTTGATCCTGCAAGAGCTAGTGATGCGACTTTGTTCAGGGTGTTGGAATGGGGCGGAATGGAAGTTCTCATTTGATATGATATCAGATTACTCAAATTTGTGTAGGTGTTATCGCGTTTTATCTTGATCGGTTCTGTATTGGAGAGCTGTGAGGAGAACATGAGCACTTTCACTTCCCAACACGACCGTGATTTATGCACACTAAGGTTCCTGGAATTATTGGTTAGGATATGGCGTCTGGTTGACAGGCAAATAAGCATGGCCCTCGCAGAGGGTCACCGGGTGTGAATGTCGCAAATTTCTCAGCTCTGCTCAGTGATGGGGGTTCAGGCCCAGGGGCTCTGCCCCCGATCAACTTTGAAGACCCCCATATCTCCCACTAACCACATCGGTGTCGTCGATGAAGTCACAGCATCAGCCGCGGAGCGGTGCTCCTTGCAGTACCTTTGAACAACATGCAAACTGCGAGCATATTTAATATTAATCGTCGTGCAGACACCGTCGAGTGGGAGGGGTTTGGTCGACCGGCCGAGAAGATAAGTTAGGCACAAGGCTAGCGTAGAATATAGCATGTAGTATCACTCGTTGTCCCTTACTTCAAAAGTAACACCTCTTCGAAGGGCACTGAGCCCCAGGCAGTGCAGCACATAAGACAAAGTCTCCAGCGGTTTGGGAACGGGAAATATTAATGGCGGGTATGTTACGTAAAAGCGGCCAAGTGGATTTTCAAATTCTGGTTGAAGATAGCTGTAATGTGCCAATACTACTCATGCACGTATGCAAAATGCCACCGACCAACAGCAAATTTCAACGCGCAGCAACATAAGTAGCCGCATCATGACGTGGTATAACCGCCTGCTGTTATTAGGGGATTGAGTGCCATAGCTCATAGACAGCGTCGTCACCCTCTACTACTTGTACTTGACTTGAAGGCCTCGAGCTTCGCACTTCTCAATGTCTGTTACGCTACTTTCGGAGGAGACCAAAAAGAAAGAAAAATCCCAACTTCTTGTGCTGAAACGTGGTCAAAACCGGGTCATGGTTAAACGGCATAGGTCGCATAATGTGAGCGGAACAACCATTTAAATATTTAATGGCTTATGGATACTATCATAAGCTCATGCTTGACGCCGCCTACAAATATTTCCCAGGCAATCCAAGAGATGTAGTCACGTTACAGACAAATGAACTCGATGTTTGTGAAGGCCACTATGTGGATATCACGGCTGAAATATGGGACGATGTCATTGACTTGCTCAACGTCATTGAGGTGACTCGGGGTGAGGAAATGACATCGCCTGTCCCACTGCCGCTTCGAGTTAATGCTCGTCATGTTATTTCATCGCATGATAATCAATCGGCGCCAAGTCGGGTTAACGCACAGGACAGCTCGTACGCAGCTCAAATATTCTACAATTATTGTCAGTACTGAAGTTGAGACCACATAGCAAGAACGACGGCAAAGTTACAATCGAACTTGTTTCTCCATCTGGCGAGATTCAGACTACTAAAATCTCGAGGGAAATGCGGGTGGACAAACTTATTGCTGGTGCTTGTAAGACATTGGGACATCCCACTGATTTCATGGCAGTTCAGTCCGTGGGTGGAGGCATGGGTGCGGTAATCATGAAAGAGGACCGGAGTATCAGTTCGTACAACGTCAGAGACGGTAGCACCATCAGTCTTCAAGCAAAGTGTCGGCTTGGTAAAAAGCCAGTCATTTATTTATACTCGCCCTCCGATATCGATGTTTCTGTCAAGCTCTCCCTCATTCCTGAGTGGAGCCTCTCTGTCATATATCCCGTTGTTACTACGGAAGACCATGGACAGCGTTTAGAGTGGAATGTCCGCACCCATCAAGATGGCAGTCTGACGGAATATAATTCCGGTTTAGATGTGTCGTACTTGTTCTGGGAGGCGGAGTAAGTCCCCTGATGATATAGAAATCACTCTCCTAACTCGTATCACTCTTCGCAGGACAAATTTTCCCCTTTCACCAGCATCCAAACCGCAACCAGTGGATGAATTCAATCCTATATCCAGCATTCTCGATGATATGGATTCAATTGTCATTCCGGTGGACAAAGCAACTGTTTACCTGGATAAATCACTCAAGGTTTTGGGACTTCATACCGAAGCTAGAACATCATTCATAACGTGCGTACTCAGGCCGTCAAGTCATAAACGCGTTACTGAAATTGCTGTGGTAGCTACTGGCTACCATCTATCCTTAAGCATGATTACATTGCCCTCCGATTCCTCCCTCAAGCAGCATATGAACGCGTCGCTTCTTTAAGCATTTCTCCGCAGCCTGACGTCGTGACTCGCGTATTCATGCTGTTCAGAGGTATCGCTGAGGAACATTTAGCAAAATGGGCTAACGCACAAATGCAGGCAGAGGAAGATGTTGCTTGGTGGGTAGATGTAGTTGGAGTTGATCCTGCAAGTGCTGGCGATGCGGCTTTGTTCAGGGTGTTGGAATGGGGAGGGATGGAGGTTCAGATTTGATATTCTATCAGATAACTCGATTTATGTAGGTGTTAAAGCGTTTTGAGCACACGTTAGGAATGACGCGTGTGCGCAATTAGAACTCGACCTCCTTTTTGAGCGTCAAAAATGTTAATTAGTAAGTCGGATGGAGTCAGTGGTCAGGTGGTGTGACACGACCGTGACATGCGCGAAAATGTGACACTTTCCCGTTGTGCAGCTCGTGCTGGGTGTAGTGACATCTTTCAGAAGACGTACGCGTAATACTAGTAGTACTTGGTACAGCTGAGCATTCACAGCAAGTTGCAATATCGTGACCTCCTGCAACCGGACAAGCACCCACTCGTTCTTGAACTGTATCCTACCATCCAGCAAGCTTTCCATAGATTGAAACATCCATTTATCCCATCCCATTTCCATCGCGCTTTGGGGCCCTAAGTTGGCAGCTTACTTTGACTCCAACAGATCCTTCAAATCTTCGTACGTCATCCCTGGAGATAAATCTCGCCCAGATGACTTCTAAACACGCCCTGCTAGTCCTCTCAATTTGTCCATTTCATCACGCATATCACAACCTTCGTGAATGACTGAGGAACAATGTCGGTTTTCTCACTCGTGTCCCGCTCTCGCTTTCTGACCTTTTTGACAGTTCTTCCATCGTTTGAAGGAACTTGG
>MU177929.1:0-109266 GCA_016695465.1 Suillus americanus | reverse complement strand
TCCTCATTGCAACCGTGTAGTACAGTGCGGGAAGCCTCATAAGCTTACACTAAACCTACACATGAAATAACTACAGTATAGTAAGAGTTATAGCAACAAATCAAAAGTACACGCCGTCGACTCAAATACACCAGCCATCAATCAATCACGACCGTCCGTCCCGCCCCGCTCCTTCTCGTAAATAGTCAACATACTCGGTCAAAAACCGCACCTGTTCCAGCGTCTCAATAGCCTTGACGCTTCGCCGTCTCCGCACAACAGTGATCGCGCGCTCGACGAGTTGTAAAGTATCCCTCCTGACGTAACTCTCCGAGCCATCAGGGCCCTCTGTTGGATTCGGTGATAGGTCCACGTTGATCCATCCGCACAAGCCGATTTTTAGTGCCCAACAGCATGCTACGAGGCCTGCCCTACCCAAACCCCCACGACAATGTACAAGGATACTTGCACCACGCATGGTGTAACCATCGATGAGTTTTGTTAGAGATTCGTCTAATGACTGCGGCGACAGTGGAGCGAGCCCTTCAGGCAATGGTATCCTGCAAGTGTAATGAAAGTCAGCAGCTGAAGGACTCGACAGATGGAGTACCTACCGAAGAATATCCATTCCTGCCCGGTGTGCAGAGCTTACGTAGTCTGACCAATGTATCCCAAGAAACTCAAGCTCTTCGTCATCCAGACAACTACAAACAGTTAACTATGCACAGGACATGTCAACATGTCGACTAACCAGACAATACAGCGTGCTCCAACTTGACTTATATGCCGTAAATCGGTGTCGAGATCTCGACAAACGGCGCTGCGCCCTCTGACCGGACCTGAGAGGCGCACTAACAACCATTTTGACACTAGTCAGCGAATACACACGTGCCTTGAGTAAAACGTACCCTTTTTTCCTGGACACGAGGACAGCATCAAGTTGCCTAGCTTGAAACAGCGTTTGGTACCATGAATATTTGATGTGGGATGGAGCAATGCGCTGGACGCTCTCAGCTTGGTAGGATTCTGCGATGCAACCGAAAGTCTACACCATCAGACTTACACACAAAGAACAGTGACGACATGGACTCACTGTTCGCGTTCACTGGAATTGAGGAAATCGAGCATAGAAGGAAAGACAACCTTCGGCAGAGCAGAAGTCCCTCTTTGTGCAGATGAAGACCGGTTGCTCGCCAAATCATCGGATACCACGCGAACTTTGGTACTATGTTTAAGAGTAGGAGGAGAAAGTCTTGCTATGAATGGAAGCGAAGGACGAGGTTTGGTAGCGAGCGCCGTTAAGCGCGTGTCAATGGCAGCCTGAAGAGCCTCGATTATGGACTGCGGTGGTTGGTTCGTAAATGCTGGGGGTATCGGAAGGGGAGGGGTATGAGGAATAGGGTTTAGTGAAGAAGAATGGGCGGGTGTTGAGGGTGTTCGACTTGACCAACATGAGTGAGCCTTACGTGAGACCGCTAGAGAGGTGGTGCTCGTCGTTGATGGGATGTGTTGGGCATAGTCCGTGATGCGATAGAGAGTATAAAAATCAGGTATATGGAAGATGACAGGTGAAGGGTCGGGGTTGGTTATAAGATGTGATGAAATTGCAGGTAATAATTCCGGAGGCACGATGGTGGATATGCTGCATTTGCAACAAAATTATGAGCCACGGTTCTTCAAACGTAAACTAAAACGAACTTTAACGGATGCGTTTTAGATGTCTTGACGGGCATGCTACAATGTGAGGTGCATTCGAGAATAGTTGCGGGTGACATTTGTGAGGAAAGAGTATCCTCTAGCGCCGCGTTCAGCTCTTTCTGGAGAAGCGGTTCGAGGGAAGGACAAGCACTTCCGCTAACAAGTGCATTGCGTTGTTCGGAAGCGGGTATTACATATGCAGTGGCACAGGACGCCTCTGGACATGGCCACCACAGTACACCGTTCATATTTGTTAGTTGCCGGACACGCAGGTCGCGAAAGGTGTCTGGTGCATTCAATAATAGTGGCGCATATGGTATGGGACAGCCTGCAATGGGGGTTAGTGAACATGATTTGAATGATGGCAACAAATGATGCACCTCGGTGGCCATACTTTATACGGTTGTACTCGCTCAGGTGGTACTGCGAGGCAAGGTGCGCAAGCTGGGATGCGTAACAGTGAGCTACGGGATGGTTACCACTCAAGAAATACACATGACTTACTTGGGCGACCCACGGCTGTATACTGGCTACCCTAGACTGAATAGGCGATTTCGGCTGTGACTGTGGATGCTTCAGAAGGACGCTGGGATGAAACTGGGCGGGAGGTGGGGGAGGAATACGTTCCACGAGGGTGGGCGTCATGACTGGGGACTATAGCGGGGATATTAGCAGAAAGAATGAAATACCGCTAAGTAGTTAGGGTTGAGTATTGAAAATATCGAACCTTGATCGAGGCGCGCGGCAGCACTATTCGCTACGATCGTAATGGAGACCAGGGTTCTGGATCAAATCCATCCTGATCATCATGGCTCCGTCCAAGCTCTTAAACTTCACCAACTACAAGTTCTACTTTTAGCCAGCATGAACATAATTGGTACTCCGAGTAACTAACAGCACAACTGATTCTAGAATCTACCATTTCGCATACTAGTGACACAGCGGGGGTTTCGACATTTTGCCACTAGTGAAATCGCATTCGAAATGCAATCTAGAGCGCTCCAGAGCGTTCCAGGCTAGGTCTAGAATGCTCTAGCCAGGTCTAGATCTGCTTTTGATTGAAGTTTTGCAAGAGGTAAAATGTCCAAACCTCCGATGTGCATGAGCTCACATGATGCGGGTCAACATACGAGATACTTCCTGATGGAACGACCGGTCTTCAAAACGATGAACTTCTAGATCCAATGGCCCGGCCCCCAACGAGTCCCCGCGGGCCATCCGATCATCCTGTGATGCTATGCGGGGGACGTCCGTGAGCCCGAGTCGGCATATTACTAAACTGACTGGGGACGTCCGCTGTCAAACGTAAATACCAATGCTAGCTGCGCACTATTACCCATCCGTGATATGGAACGTGTCCTGGACCCCTGGTATTTTGGTGACTTCTCATGGGGACCGTTTCGTGCAAGTAATTGCTGCAAGTGCCGGGGTAGACCTGCTCAGTGCGCTCAGTCAATGTGACATCAGATCAGACACCCATAGATCTATCATATCATCCAAGAGCTATCATTAAAGCCCACAGATTGGTGAGCACAAGTCCGTACAACGAGAGCCACGCTCGATTCCCCAGCTTGACGCCCCAACCAAATCCACGAACATCTCCGATCGCATACCAATGCAAAGCATCCCGTATAGATTGCGCGCAAGAACATGTCCATCATATCGTGGATGGTGCTGTTGATTGCATCGCAGTGAGCCTTAAGATGGGGTTGTGTCGAAAGATGCAGAGAGGCGAGTCGGAACTACTTTGATGGGTTTCTTCAACTTATGGGGGACAGCTCATCCTACTGTGTGGGCGTCAACCGAGAAATTTGCACTCTTGGCATCAATTCGGCGATGTGATTAGAGTGTTGGTAATTCGCACCGCTCGTGATAGCGAGCCTCGTAGGGGGCTGCATGGCTGCAATATATTATTTAGTTGGATGCCATCCGCCCTCTCTCGTGGACCCTGAAAGTTTATCATGCACAGTTCATGTGAACCCAGACACCACCGTTCAACAACTACTTCTCGTACTCGGCACTGGCAGTACAGCACCCTCTTTGATTCACAATCTCCCATCGGAATTGAACGAAGTATATTTCTTCACAGGTTGGCAATTTATGCAATCAAACATACTCCTTATCAATTGAACCAAGCCCATCTCATATAGCTTCTAATCTGCGTTGTTTAAAATGCCAAATACTCATGCATTGCGCGCACTCGTGAATGAGAATCAGGAAACTCACGTGCGGATGCTCAACAAAACTCCTTGTACGAGGTGAAGAATTGTCGGAGCTAAAGATAGAATTGGAGTCTTCTCGAAGCAAAACAAAGAAAGGTAGGCGGCGGCACCGTCATCTTTGCCTCGTCATTTGATTACTCGATAATAGTCGTAGGTTGGTTCAGCGGCACACGTAATTACCAGAAACCAACAGTCCCTCAGTTCAGCAGGCTCTGGGTGACCTGCACCAGGAACCTCTGGGATTGGTGAACAAGCCGAATTCTTAAGCTTAAAACTTCAAACACAGATACAGGCCACCCTTCAGCGCATGAGTAACTGATTTCAACACCTTGTAATCCATACTGATTTATACCCCAGCAATCCACGACACTTCATGCTCTGCATCGTCGCGTGGTGCTTGATGAGGCTCGTGATCTCCTCATCAATCGCTACGGTCTCGTTATCAGCGATCCTCGGCTTAGCGATCAAAGACCTGTCGCCGAGAAGCAGAGGGCTCTGCATGAACTGGTGCGGGTTGTGCGTTCGAAGCTAAACACAGAAGATGCAGCCTTGCTGTCTGGTACGATGATTTTTCGTGGCAAGAAAGCGGTTCATACGGTTCGCCAAGAAGGGAATGCCGTGGCCTTCGGGAAGATACTGACCGAGCCAGGCTTGGGTCCCTTGCCGGTAATGATTAGGAGATCACCCGCGCCGCGCATCCGAAGATGGTTCCGGTAAGCACTGCGAGATACAGGTAGATAATCTTCATCACTATTTAATTTGGGCGATGCGGTGATATAGATCTCGTGAATAGGAGAACAAAAAGGACTATCTACCGGACCTTCGTTATGCGTAAATTCATAGATTGTTTGCAATAATTCTGATTGCGAGTGAGACAATAATGGAATGAACCACAACTTGGGGTATGTACTACATGATAAGTCCTGTTACGCATTCGTATAGAAGACAGTTAACAGCAAATGTTCAATGATTATAGTATCTACTGTTTTGTACCAAATATAGCGAGCACCCTGTGGGTAAACATATGAGATACTTATAAAAACCCGCACAAACATCATGTGCAGTATGTATGAAACATCGAATGAGATACCGTCCTCACAAAAACAAGCGTCCCGATCTAAAATTTCTCTCCTGGATCTAACGGACCCAACGGGCCATACTTCTCACCGGTGCGACTCCGGTCCTCTATTCGTGTGCCGTACGGCTGATGCTGTACGGGGGGCGTTCGTGAACCCGAGTCGGATGATGCGTAGGACATAAGACGCTGTTGTGATGGGTTATCGCTAAGCTGATACCGTGCGGCGTACATCGCGCTCGTGGGCGTCCGTTGCGGGCTCTCATCATCATCATCAAAACCACTTTCTAACATCGCCTCCAACTCTGCACCGCCAACCACCTTATTCCCACCCGCCCCATGTCCAGACGGAAACAGACCGACAGGCGGAGTAGGGAACTGAGCATTGTTCTCGTTGTATCCACCAATCTGCGGGCCATAATGATCGTCCTCGGATGATACGACGGAATGCGTGTCTGATCCGTCGCCGTATGGACTACGGGCTTCATTGCGCGCGCTGAGCAGGTCATTTTCGGAAGAAATGTAGCCTGCTGGATGCATGCGATCAAAGTCACGCCGCCGCCGTTCCTCACGCCTGAGTTTGCGTAAGCGCGAACGTTCCCAATCTTCCCAGCGGCGAAGAGGAACCGAGGAACCATCGAAGGTGCCAGAGCCAGCACCATGCCCTTCTCCCTTTGACTCCCCTTCCACTTTCCTGTAACATATCCGTTAACACTGCAACAACTACTGGCAAAAAGCGAAAATAAACGCACCTCGTCTGTCCCCATGAGAAGTCGTCAAAATGCCAGAATGCATATACGGGAAGAATGAAATTCCACACCGGAAGTGCCAGGAGGTATATAATCATCCAAAACACATATACAACCTTCCTCGTTGTTATCAATATCAGCACAGCGGGAAGACCCAGTACAGATACAAGCAGCATGAGTGGGATCGCTTCCTCGAAGGTCGTTGGGGGTTGCATGATCATGCCCACAATGAGCGCATATGTGAGCATAATGGCAATGGGTAGTACAACCGTCCCGACCAAATCCATGAAGACTACGAATTGCATGCTAAAGCAGAATGTCCCGCATAGATTGCGCACAAGAACAAGTTCCATCAGATTGTGGATCGTGCTGTTAATCCATCGACGCCGTTGGGAGAGGAGAACTTTGAAGGTGTCGGGTACAACAGTGCGGCATTTAGCTTGGGGTAAGAACATCATCTTGCGATTGGGGAATGTGCGGAGGAGAATGGTGGTGAGGAAGCGGTCTTCTCCGAGTAGAAGAAGGTTTTGTTGGTGTAGCGTGGTGACCTCGCTTTGACTGTATTCGCGTACAATCTCGGGCTTTACGATGAGAGGGATCCAGTCGTCGCCCGTGGTTTTGCGTGCTTTCAGTCGAAACATGGAGAAACATCCTGGCAAACATGAAACGCCACCGAAGACGGATTCGAAGGCTTTGGCTAAGTGGTGGGAGATGAAGTATTCGAAGACTTGGATGGCAGTGACCCAGGAATCACGTTTGTTAGCTATGCGAGTCTCCCCGCAGACGCCCATGATCATCTGGTCGTGGTGCATACAGTTGACGAGGTATTTCAGCGACTCAGGGTATACTTTGGTATCGGCATCAACCTGTGGATACATCAATACACGAAAGTAATAGAGTAGATGAATGCACACCATCAAGCAGACCTCAAAGAAGTCGGGCGTAACACCCATCAGGGTATGGATCTTTCGGAACAAGTCGAAATCAAGAGGGGTCATCCGATCGTTATATGTGACGCGAGAGAAAAAGTTCATGAGAATAAGCTGGCTATCTCGTTTGCCGCGGTTTCCAGGTTTCTTGTCACTGGTAGCTTCGGCCTCCGTTCCGCATTTGACAACAATGACGGTGGGTGTGCGACGACCAGCAACCGCTGACCGATGTCATTAGCACCAGCCCCTCGCGCAAATAAATGAAGACGTACTGTAGTGTCCTGCATAGACCATCGCCCTATTTTCCCGCTTCATTCCACTTCCAATTGCAAAATAACTCATAGGCATGGGATTGCCGAATCGAGGATCTGCATCCAATAATCCCACACAAATATCTGGTGTGCTCATCTTCTCTCCTGCGCCAGTGATCATGCCATCAGCCACCACAAAAAGCAGCTTGCGTGCATCGGAGTAAGTCGTTCGCGAAATGGAATCTAGCGTGGAGCGTATAGAGTCTTCACCCTCAGAGTAACATGTTACGAGGCAGATGGCAAATAACTCGGTGCCGATTTGGGCGAGAGACATAATGGGTGCGGCTTCTGGTAATAGGGTTGTGCTGGAAGATGCAGGGAGGCGGGTGGGGATCGCTTTGACGAGTTTCTTCGACCCATGAGGGCCAGCCCATGGTGCCGTACCCGTGCGGTTGTCAACTGAGATATTTGCACCCCCAGGCATCACTGCCGGACTGATAGCCGACCTGTTGAGATGCGACTTGTCCGGGGGACCTGCAAGCTTCGCAGACAGGAACCAGCTAAATACACACGCCATTGCAAAGCGGACGAGGACGAGGCCAAGGATGACGATGAGTCCGACATATAGGAAAAGCGAGCTGACGAAGCAGCCGGGGGTGATCTTGGCAATGTTTCCTGCGTAATATCGCTGATAGAGACATGGGACTGCTGTAAGGATATCGGCACGGTTGTAGAACAGGCGGGTGCCATCTTTTCCACTAGAGCTCGCTTGTGTGTTCAGGATGGTGCGGATTGCGAGATCTACGGGGTCGGAAGCTACTGGGTTGGGATGCTGTGTCATATAAGGATTCATGTTTAGCACAGCACCGTCGATCACGAAGTAATTTGGGAGGGCAGCGACCTGATTCCAGTCGTAACCAAGCAGAATTGTTGTCTCCTGGATATCGAGTTGTGTAAAGGTTGAAGAGGCATTTATTGCACCAAGAGGACATTCTGTTGTAGATATACACGGTTGGTCCAAAGCGACACGGAATTTGAGACCTTGGCATGCAGAATATTGGCTAGCGGTGCGATAGAAGTAGGGAGTGATGTCCTGTCCTGGCTCTTTAAGGGTGAGCTGATCAAGGTTCACACTTGCAGGACTCTTGGCCTGGGTGACATTGTATAAAATGCCGAGTATGCTAAGTGTACCGGGGATTGAGCCAAGAGTTGAGTACCGCGAGGGGTTCATGCTGGATGTCTCTGGACACAAGACCTTCTGAGTGCCAACGGTTATGAAGCCAACTATGAGACATAGGATAGCGATGATGAAACATAGGGCGATTTTCTCTCTCCAAGCCTGGATTTTGCCCTTGTCTTTGAAACCACCGAGAGAGCTGAGCAAAAAGGATGGAGCCCAAAAAGTAATGATCTGAGCGAACAAGCGCCATGGGTCGAAACCACTGCTCCGGGAGCCAGCTTGAATAGTACCTGACGCGGAAGGGGCGAGGGATGATTGGGGATTAATGAGAGGTACTGGTGCAACACTTCGCTCCGGGCGAGTGAGGGTTTTTGCACGGCGTATAGTGGTGCCCGTGGGCTGAGGTGGACGATTTGTAGGGACTGGGACATCAGCAGATGCGAACGTAGGCTGTGGTGCGAACCTAGCCGCCATGGCTTTTTCTCCGGAAAAAAAGACTGGCTTGTACACCCAGAACGGTGCTTTGGTATCTGGTGATAATAAAGAGCGGTTAGAAATGAAAGACGAGGAAGCAAACGAGAAAGTCGTGAACCCGGAGCAGCCAGCTGAGTTACTGTAGAAAGTCAAGCTCTTGCTCTAGCGTAGCAACAATGCTCTAGCGCTCACGTGAGCCCCAGTGATACGATACAACCTAGCTACTAATAGCTGTTGCCGTGTTTGCCAAACAAGTGCCGGTTGCTTCTCTCTCTCGTTGTTCGGCTTGAATAGAGGCTTTCTGCGTACATCTTAACGGTCACTACTTCAATGTTCACTTAATTAACATTGAATTTGTGACCATTGCTCTTGTCATTTCAAGTTGACATCAAAAATGCCTTGGCTGTTACTGGCTACGCGCATATATCACAGTGACTTTCTAGAGGAGTTGCAATATTATAGGCGCTACTAGTGATGCCAATAATATCATTGGGCAATGGACATGCACGATGACCCTACAGATTGGAGCTTTACCGTGACATAAATTAGCGCCCTTTTGACTCTCATGATTTAGACTCACCACTCAACGGAAATCACTCCAAATGTCTCGGCCGCCGCATTTCGACAATGTCACGCGCTCGAAATCATTATCTAAGGTCGTGCAAAATGGAAGGGGTCAACGCACTCGGACGGCCACTGGCAATGATACTGTCACACTCTTAGGCTCCCAAAGAGGATCCACCTTGGGGAAAACAGTGATTAAGGTAGCGCGTTCCAACACTGTCCATGACGACCGCTGCACCTCGAATCTACAGGACGCAAGGCAGCTCGCGGGGAACACAAAAGTCCCCGAGTGCATCACCAAGTCTCGGGATGAAGACTCGCAGGTCTGACAGTCCACTGGTATCCCAATCACTGGTGGTAGATCCTGATGTATTTTACTTAGGCATCCACCTCGGATCCTCCACCTCTGTAGGGTGCTCATACTGAATCAAGTCTTCATTGATTCAGTTCCCCCACCTTTAGTCCTATAATACCACTGGCACTGGCAGAAGATTTGACAAGTCAGATCTTCGGTACGACAAACAACCTCGTCGCCAGTGGTGCATTCGGAATCGTTTACAAATGCGAATGGAGACGGCCGTCGGGCCCTGTCGAGGTCTGACCAGTGGGCAGTGCCAGCATAACTTGCTAATAAGCCTGTTCATCGTCGCACTACAGGTCGCAGTAAAAGCCTTCACGCACCGCACGGATTGCACCTTAGAGCAGGACTTAAGAGTAAGGGTCTATGTTTTTATGTTCTGAACACTATTTTATGTGGATTCGCCAGAGGTTTCGACGAGAAACTGCAATATGGGCACACCTCATCCACGACAATATCGTCCCATTTTATGGAACGACAGAGAGATTCGGGCCAACCACAGCCCTCGTCTCCCGATGGTTTCCGGACGGCACGCTGTTCCGTCTGATCACAGAACAGGGTGCTACATTAGCCATCAAGTCCAAATTGAAGCTGGTAACTTGAATCCGTTTGGCTGCATTAAACCTAAACTGAATTATCCTTATTCACTAGCTTCACGGCATAGCATCTGGACTCTACTATCGTCTGTATTCCCTTCACGGTCGTCTTGTTTTAACTGATAAATTTGCCGTTAGTTCACTCTTCTTCCGTTGTTCACGGTGACATTACGAGTGTGAGCTCACCCTCTTTACATTCAATTCCACTCACTAAACAATCCAGTCCAACGTTTTGGTAGATCTCAAGGATGGAGAGTACAAGGCTTGCCTGACGGACTTCGGTCTGTCAAATGTTCTCTGTGGACATTTAAAAGAACGCCGAATCGAAGGATCATCTGTTCGGCCTGGTGCAATCAGGTGGGCTGCACCTGAGTTGCTCAAGTCACGTGATCCCTCTTCCGATATCAAACCGACCACGCAGAATGACATGTACTCTTTTGGTCGTGTCATGTATCATGTAAGTTTAAGCGTTCCAAGTCCACAAAACCTGTGTTTATTATGATAATTTATTCCAGTTGTTGACTCTGGTCATTCCTTGGTATGGTATCGACGAGATCAAAGTCTTTCAAAAAATCCTTAGCGGAGCGGATATCCCGCGTCCTGCGATATCCGATGCGACGTCTGATGTCACAGACGCCCGCTGGAACCATATTGAGCAGTGTTGGTCAATTGATCCATCTGCTCGTCCATGTGCCTTCACGGCTATGAACTTCGTAAAGGGGGAACTAGAGGCTTTGAAACAGGATGGCGGGGTACAGGAGAGTCATCAAAGTTCATTGGACGTGGAGCAGATAATTGCGTCTGTTCCTCCTAGTCGCGGGGTTCCATCCCAGGTGAATTTATCAGCCTGTGGTTGGAGTAATTCGATGCTGATCAACAGCACAAACTAAGATTATGACAACAAGGATGTTTCACTCCTCCTCACAAACCCTCATTCCGTCACCAAGTCAAGCTACTCCCCCCTCTCCTTTCACACATCTCTTCTCTCCAGTCTCAGCGCTGGTGAGCTTCTACTGGATCATTGATTCATGTATACTAATCCTTCCACGTTTCAAGACACTTTCAGGTCCTTTGAATGTGTTGCTTTTCGGGGAGACTGGAGTTGGGAAAAGCTCTGTCATCAACTTGATCATGGGAGGAGATGCTGCACAGACGTCGCCAGATGGAGCAACCTGCACACTCACGCATACCCCCCACAAAATCAATCTTGGACCTCACACTTTCAAACTTTGGGAAGTTTCATCGATCGAATCGATGGGTTTCTTCAAGACCTTTTTCAAACAATGGACCCTGAAAAAGCAATACAAACGACTGTACAAAGATGATGGAGTCTACCTTCTCTTGTATTGTATGAGGGGATCTAGGGCTCAGAGAGCACTGCTCAGGGACTATAATTTTTTCACTGGCATCGTGGGCTCTACCGCCGGGCCAGGCCGCGTACCAGTCGCCGCTGTGGTCACTTCCTTGGAAGATTATCCCGAGAACATGGATAATTGGTGGACGAATAACAAGGACAATCTGGAACGCCTCGGAATGAGCTTCTCCGCACACGCTTGTATCACTTCTCTCCCTGACAATCCAAAATCCTCATCCATAATGCGCGCACGTCGACAGCGATCAGAACAAGCTATCCGCCGTCTTATTTATGAGTCCTACCAAACGGGCACCGAAACACCTCGCAGTTCCAGTCCAGCGTTGGCTTGATAAAAAAAATTCGAGCTTAGTTGCGTATTACTGCCGTCGGAGATTTGGATCCCCGACGGGTCGCTGTGCGTATGTCACTGTTACAAAATCGACATATTTCATCCTCTTTTGTATTATCCTCCGTATGATTGGTATATATCCTTTATATCGCACTGTATTCGTAGTACTTATCATGTATATGTAGAGTTCGATACTCACCGGTACTCGCTGTATCGTTATCGTTGTTCTTGCGAACCCTGTGACTCGGGTTCACCATCGTCCTCGATTGATAAAGCCAGTTGTCAATAAAGAACATATATATTGCACTGGCGAACCTGAAAATTTGAAGCTTGATCAGAAAGGCTATGCATTGTACCGTAGTATTACTAGCCATAGATCTCATAAGCGATCTGCCAGCCTCCCTGAGTCAGCCAGCGTTTGATCTGAATTTCAGATGCATGCCTGAAGGTCTGACTAGTACTACATGTAACATATACACCTCCAAGTAGATCATATCGGTAGCGCTTGTGAAGACATTCTGCACGACACTTCATTTATTTATACGTAACCTCTAGTAAGGTAGGGCTCATGCAAAACCGACCAACATCACGTGACAAAGTATACAAAGCGTGACAAAACTATAGAAACGACAAAGACTTGAGAGATTCACGACAAAGAGAAAAATGGACTCCTGTGAATGATTGGGAAGGCTACCTGGTACAGTTCACAGCGGTTAAAATAGATGTAGTGGAAGTTTTTGATGTTATACATGTTTGTAGCATACTTTAGGCAAGTCACTAGTACACCGCCGTCCGCCGGCTACCAATTACAGTCACAACACATCAGTGGCAAATGCCCAAACGCAGCAAGAGAAACCGTGCAAGTACCGCAAATCTTCGACGTGGATGTCAAGAGGGTCTGCGCAATGCTAACAAAGAAAATGTATGTTAGCTGGTACCTGTTTCATGGTAATCGATCTTTGCGTTTCCTTGATGCATATCGGCGAGGTTTGAGCGGAAAGCAAGCAGCATGGGCTAATAGAAAATACCGAGGTCATCGAACGTTGCCTGACAGCATCCTGAGAGAACTTGATGACGAGCAAATTGCATAGCCGCATTCTCGCTGCCTACAGGCACATGTAGATAGTATCCTAATAATCTAATCTCATCCGCGGCCGACGCCTTAGCGCCTGTAGCGCATTTCTGTTTCTCTACCGCCGTTGGTTTCCATTTTAGTGCTTTTGTCACCGAAGTCACTGCATAGTCACATTAGGTCACACTAGGTCACGGTTGGTCGGTTTTGTATGAGCCCTACCTTACACCTGAGACACAGCCGAATAAGAGCCCGCGGCAAACGCTGTTCAAATTGGAGGACATATTCGAAATCAATACATTCATAAATATGTCTCGGGATATGTATTTCATCTACCCATAGAACTTTTTTGACCGTGTCCCAGGTGTTAGCTACCAATACCAATAGTTGTCACGTGTCGATTCTCTTTCTCGTTGTTCGGCCTGAATAAGTACAACATCTTATAGCTAGGCTATAGTTCCTCTGCGTATATCCTAACGGTCAGTACTTTAGTGTTCACTTGATCGACATTGTTCGTGACCACTGCTCTCGCCATTTGACGCCAAAATGCCCGGGTTATCACTAGCGCTACGCGCATATATCAGATAAAGTTTGTCATGACCCATGCCAGGCAGTGACTTCCTAGAGGAGTTGCAATATTATAGGCGCTAATGATGCCAATAATATCGTTGGGCAATGGGCACAGGGCAATGGGCATGCATGGTGATCCCACGCTGCAGCTTGGAGCTTAAACTAAGCTTCAAGTGCATCAGACCACCTTGACATGAGTTAGCGCCCTTTTGACTCTTATGATTTTGGACTCACCACTCGACGGACAACGCTCTACACTTGATTCTTGAATGTCCAAACCACCTCAGTCACCACGTTTCGACAATGTCATGCGCTCGAAATCTAAGGTCGTGCAGAATGGAATGATGGGTCAACGCATTGTGACAGCCACTGTCAACCCTGCCACACTCTCAGGCTCCCAAAGAGGGTCTTCCTTGGGGGGACCAGTGATTACGGCAGCACGTTCCGACACTGTCTATGACTGTACCTCGAGTCAACAAGACGTAGGGCAGCTCGCGGGGAACACAACAGTCCCCGAGTGCGTCACCCGGTCTCAGGATGAAAACTCACAGGTTTGACAATCACACTGGTATCCCAATCAGTAGCAGATCCTGATGTATTTTATTTAGGCATCCACCTCGGATCCTCCACCTCTGTAGGGTGCTCATACTGAATCAAGTATTCATTGATTCAGTTCCCTCATTTTTTTTAGTCCCGAAATACAACTGGCACTGGCAGAAGATCTGACAGGTCAGATCTCCGGTACGATAAACGACTACGTCGCCAGTGGTGGATTCGGAAACGTTTACAGATGTGAATGGAGACGGCCTTCGGGCCCTGTCAAGGTCTGGCCGGTGGGCGGTGCCGGCGTAACTTGCTGATCAGCCTGATCGTTATCGCACTGCAGGTCGCAGTAAAAGCCTTCAGGCATCCCACGAATTGCATCTCAGAGCAAGAGTTAAGAGTAAGGGTCTATATTTTTATGTTCTGAACACTATTTTATGTGGATTCGCTAGAGGTTTCGACGAGAAACTGCAATATGGTGGCACCTCATCCACGACAATATCGTCACACTTTATGGAACGACAGAGGGGTTCGGGCCAATCACAGCCCTTGTCTCTCGGTGGTTTCCGGACGGCACGCTGTTCCGTCTGATCACAGAACAGGGTGCTACATTAGCCATTAAGTCCAAATTGAAGCTGGTAACTTGAATCCGTTTGGCTGCATTAAACCTAAACTGAATTATCCTTATTCACTAGCTTCACGGCATAGCATCTGGACTCTACTATCGTCTGTATTCCCTTCACGGTCGTCTTGTTTTAACTGATAAATTTGCCGTTAGTTCACTCTTTTTCCGTTGTTCACGGTGACATTACGAGTGTGAGCTCACCCTCTTTACATTCAATTCCACTCACTAAACAATCCAGTCCAACGTTTTGGTAGATCTCAAGGATGGAGAGTACAAGGCTTGCCTGACGGACTTCGGTTTGTCAAATGTTCTCTGTGGACATTTGGAGGGGCGCCGAATTGAAGGATCAACTGTTCGGCCTGGTGCAATCAGGTGGGCTGCGCCTGAGTTGTTCAGGTCACGTGATTCCCCTTCCGATATCAAACCGACCACGCAGAACGACATGTATTCCTTTGGTCGTGTCATGTTCCATGTAAGTGTAAGCGTTTCAAGTCCACTAAATCTATATTTGATGTATCATTCATCCTAGTTGTTGACTCTGACTGTTCCTTGGCATGACATTGACGAGTACAAAGTCATGCAAAAAATCCAAAAAGGAGAGGATATCTCGCGTCCTGAGATATCCGAGACGACGTCTGACATCACAGACGTCCGCTGGAATCATATCGAGCATTGTTGGTCGATTGTTCCATCTGCTCGTCCATGTGCTCTCACGGCTATGAACTTCATAACAGAGGAACTAGGGGCTTTAAAGCAAGATGTAAGCTCATGACTTGTCTCGTCATGTAGGAGTAGAGTTTCTGACTCTGACAGGATGTCTTTGTTGGCGTGGTACAGGAAAGCGATCAAAGTGCCTACTTGGTCGCGGGGCAGGTATGAACTCGCCAGCTCGTGGTTGATGTAATTCAGCTTAAATGTTTATCAACCAGACTGGGATTTCGACCGCACTGTCATCTCGGCCTTCCTCGCGAACCCTTATTCCGTCACATAAAACTGTTCCCTCTAACCCTCTAGTACGCCATCTCCTATCTACGGTCTCGTCGCTGGTGAGAGTCTAGTATTGCATTGTTTTTATGTGTACTGATCCTTCCACGGGGTCAAGTCACTTGCAGGTCCTTTGAATGTGTTACTTTTCGGGGAGACTGGAGTTGGGAAAAGCGCCATCATCAACTTGATTATGGGAAGCGACGTTGCACGGACGTCGCCAGACGCAGAAACCTGCACACTGCAGCATACCTCCCACGAAGTCAGTCTTGGAGATTGCCGATTCAAACTTTGGGAAGTTTCCTCACTTGGATCGATGGGTTTTTTCCGGACCCTTTTTGCAAAATGGCGCCTGAAAAAGTCATACAAGAAGCTGTACAAAGATGACGGAGTCTACCTTCTGTTATATTGCATGAGGGGATCGAGGGCTCAGAGAGCACTGATAAGGGATTATAAATTCTTCACTGACATCGTTGGCTCCACAGCCACTGCGGCAGGCGGCACACCAGTCGCTGCTGTGGTCACCTCCTTAGAAGATTATCCTACGGACATGGATGAGTGGTGGGTCAGGAACAAGGATAACCTAGAAAGCCTCGGGATGCGGTTTTCCGCACATGCTTGTATCACATCGCTCCCCGACGACCCACATGCATCACCCGCTATGCGCGCACGTCGACAGCGATCAGAACAAGTCGTCCGCTGTCTTATTTATGAGTCCTACCAAGCAGGCCAAATACCTCGCAGTTCCAGTCCAACTTTGACTTTATGAACTCGAGCTTAGTTAATTGTCTTCGGAGATTTTGGTTCCCCCGGCGGGTTGCTGTGCGTACGTCACTGTTACAAAATCGATTCAAGGCTTCGTCATGACCCGATACATATTCTTTATGTCGCACTGTACTAATGTATGTACTTATCATGTATATGTAGAGTTCGATACTCGCACTGGTACCCGCCGTATTGTTGTCATTGTTCTTGCAAACCCTGTGACTCTGGCCCATCATATGCATCATCCTTGACTGACAAGCCCAGTCGCCATAGAACATAAATATCGCGATGGCGAACCTGAAATTTTGAAGCTTGGCTGATACACTGACCATAGATCTTCCGACGATCAATCTTATGCAATGTTACATGCCAGCCTCGCTGAGTAAGCCGGCATTTGATCTGAACTATGATGACTTCGTACTACACCAAGCAGTAGATCAACGCTTGTGAAGACATTCTGCACGACGTTCCATTTCTTGAACACATTACTATCCTCACATAGGCCAGGGCGGTTTGTACATCTAGAGCGTCTTTCGAGCGCCAGTCGAGTTCTTTCCCGGCGACTGCAGATCATGTCATCATTCGCGAAGTCCAAGTTGAAGGCAGCGAGAGATGCTATTGGCAAGAAACGGTACGAACAAGCGCATGAAGCCGCCGCACAGGTTCTTGAGTACGAGCCTGATAACTATACCGCGTGCGTTCCCAATCTAAAAGAATATGTTGCGAGTCTCATATCGACTATCTTGTGCCGGGCAGCCATGTCTTTCTTGGTCTTGCTCTCTTGGAACTTGGCGAGCACGAGAAAAGCGAGCAAGTAAACCTGAAGGTCGTTGTAGGGCGCATATAAGCTGATTTTTTAAATCAGCTTTATCGAAAGGCCATACAACTCAAGGATGATCAAGTACTTGCATGGCAGGTACAGTATGTTGCCAACCTCAAATAAACGGTTCTAACCTGATACGATGCATAGGGTGTCGCAAAGCTTTACGAACAAACTCACAGGTGGGACGATTTAGCAGATACTCTGGAACACATAATGCAGATATTTGCGAAAAAGTGATTTCGTTCTCATTGTGATGCATACTTGATAAACTGAGAATTGAAAATTGTACAGTGACGACGCTACGAAATGTGCCGAGACCCTTCAAAAGTTCATGGATATTCGCCGGCAACATGGGACACGCCGTGAAGTACGAATTTTCCCATTTTCAAGCCGTCTTGCTCAACGTATTCAGGTCATTCAAGCATTGTTCCTTTACCTACCAGACTCTTCTTTGTACCCAGTTCTTTCATCGCTTCCTCCACCCGATGCTACGAATCCCACCTCGACCACAATTTTTCCTACTCAATCGGCAATCTACGACTCACTCGCGGTCTATGAGGAGCTTATATCGCTGACAGAAAGAGATGAAGAGATGTTCATCAAGTCTGAGTTTGACAAGCGACGCACCCGCCTTGGAGGTCCTAAGCCTGAGCAGCTCAGGAAAGATATTGGCATCGAGGTTTGGTACTCGTCTAAGGTAAAGCAGCCTTGCGAATACTCCGGCTGTCAAGTTAATCTTCGCCTTGCAGCTTCCAGTGTTATATAATGATATTCTTAATCACCCCAGTACCTCGGACGAACTGCGGCGCGCCACAGAATCAAAACTCATTCGATATAAACAACAATTGTTCCTGGCACTCCCCTCTACTGACCCAGAGAAACGTCAACTTGGCATGCAGCTGGATGAGATGGTTCACGGTATTGTGACGATCGGCATTCCGGATGAGTTTGCTTGGTGCATGTGGTTTGAGGGAAGAGATTCTGATACAGTTGGTACTGGGCACGCCATATATTTGACTACGATTACTGAATTGGGCATTCTAGAGGGTCTTGGCCTTGCGTATCTCAAGCAGTTCATAGAACTCTTCCCAACAAGTACATTAGTGCGGATGTTGATAGGATACTTTGCATACAGCAAAGCTCCCTATGGTGACGAAGGACCGACAGAAGAACTAGCCTTTGTGGTGGATAGCGATCCTTATGGCATTATTCTTGCAAGTCACGAATCACGTTCCAGAAGATATCATTGACATCTCTCTTCAGGATGCCTTTTCAGTACTCCCGGACTCATTGCTAGCGAACATGATCACAGCTCGCGTCCATTTACAGGAACTCGAATACACAGATGCCATCAAAGTCGCTGAAAGCGGACTGGAGTTGATACGCAGGTATGAGTCGAACACAGCCCGTGAACTCCGAGAGTAGGTGGAAATCGTTAGAACCTTGAAATTACAATGACAACTTATCGTCCATTTAGAGTGCGCAAAGCCTTTCACATTATTCTGGCCACATCCTTCGTCCATCTATTTCCTCCCAAGCACCACCCTCGCGCTCTTTATTTCTTAAACGACATCCTGAAGCAAGATCCCACCAATGTGGACGGATTGATGGGGAAGGGGTATGTTTTTCAATACGCTGAAAAATGGGAGGAGGCGGAGGTGCTATTTGCGCAAGCGGCAAAGCAGCTCCCTGATGATATGGACAAAGGTGTGGAAGCAAAAGAGGAGAGTGCGTGGTGCCTTAGTCGGATGCATGCGGATGCCGGCGTAGATGCTTTGAAAGAGGTCTTTGAGACCTTGAAGGATATCGATGATCGTGACATTGATAAAGCTCGATGCCTATGGCGGATTGGGAGATGCTACTGGGATATAGGAGGTATAACAACCCACGCCTTTTGCCTCATATTACTGATTCCTATTGCAGGAGAGTCCCGTGAGGAAGCCTTCAAATACTTCATCACATCGCTCAAACACAATCGCGAGTATGCGCCGGCGTACACTTCGCTTGGTATATATTACTCAGAACATGCGTCACCGTCCGACCCTACGCGAGCTTCGAAGTGTTTCCAGAAAGCATTTGAACTTGACGCCCGTGAAGCAGAGGCCGCAAGGCGCCTCGCGGAAGGCTTCGCTGACGAGCGTGAATGGGATCTGGTCGAGGTGGTGGCTCGGCGCACTATAGACGGTGAAGGCGGAATGGGCGCGGGTATGGAAAGAGATGGCGCAACTTCGGGAAAGTATCTTCCGAAAAACGCGTGGGCATGGAAGGCTCTTGGTGTTGTGGAGCTGGTAAAGGATCGTACTTATAACGTTTATTTCCAACCTAACTTTATTGGGCACAGATAAAGAGGAACTATGCAGAATCCATCAAGGCTTTTCAAGTGGCACTCCGAGCGGACGTCGATGACCAACTCTCATGGCTGAGACTTGGCGAAGCCTACAGCAAAGCTGGTCGTCATGTCGCTGCTCTTAGGGCACTTGGTCGAGCTCACGAGCTTCAACCGGACGATTGGATGTGTACATACTTCATAGGGGAAGTTCAACGACAAACGGGAAGGCTTGCAGAGGCTCTTACCTCTTTCCAGTCTATACTGGACATTCGTCCCACTGAAGCCGGTGTCCTCTTATCTGTTGCGCAGACCCACCTCGACCTAGCCCGACATGAGCGGCTTACCGGTTTCGTTGCTCGAGCTGAGCAGTCTTTTATCTCTTGTGTCGACGTTATGTTAGTCGCCATCCGAGAAAACCCGGGATATCGTGGAGTCGCCTGGAAAATCGCCGCTGATGCCCTGTTTGAGTTGTCGGTAATTACTGTCTTTGCGGATGAAAATAACGTCCGTGCAGCCGTGACTGTGGTCTCCGAACTCATACAGGACCAAAGTAGTGCTCGGCTGGCTGGCCTATTCAAGTTCACAGCTCTCTCTCAAGACGACCCCGTCACCGGGCTCAACGTACTCGAAGCTGCTGTCGCTGCATATGATTATCGCATCACAGTGGGCTCTTCTGACGAAGCTGCTCTCCCAAGCTCGTTGTACGACCTTGCTGTAGCCTTGCACGAGTGGAATTTGAAACAGCCCTCTGGTACCACACGGCAAGCATCGGAGGCAGCAAGCTCATTTTTGATTCAAGCCCTGCAGAAGGAACCTGGAAATGACAGGTTCTGGGTCGCATTGGGTGATCTCCACTTTGCCCAGAAGCCAAAGCTGTCGCAGCATGCATACATCAAGGCGATCGAAGTTGACAACAAGGTTGGTAGGACACATACCTGTTACAACCCCAACTCAATCTCTGTAGAACGTGGTGGCGTGGACGAAGATTGGTCTTCTATACTTATATCATAACGACATTGCCTTGGCCACCCAAGCATTTACGAAGGCACAAACTCTTGATCCGGACCATACCCTGGCTTGGATCGGCCAAGCATTGATTGCAACAGCGAACGGCCACGAAGTAGATGCTCGTACATTACTTGAGCATGTAGTGAGCATGACAGCAGACGTGGTAAGTACATGCCCGCCGCCCTATATTTGTATAAGCAACTGACGCATGGTTCAAGCCTATGGCGGACCTGCAATTTGCCTTGCGCGCTCTTGCTGCCGTAAATGATTCGAACACAGTCTGTGCACCCACTATAGATCGCATTTTACCTGCCTTCTTCATCCTCGGACGCTATTTCCAGCGCTGCCCAGCTGATGCCTGCGGCCTCCATATCTTCGGTCTAATTTGCGAACACCTTGGAAAACTTGAACAGGGTGTGGAATATATAAATCGTGCAATTACTCTCCTAGAAGCAGCATACGAGGAGAAAGAGGATCCCATGGTCGAACGGCAGTTTGTCATTGCACACACCAATATCGCACGGCTCCGTTTTGGATTGCAGGATTATGAAGGATCGTTGGCATCTTTCGAGATCGCTCTAGGTCTGCTTCCCGAAGATGCAGAGCGGGAGTCACAGATTCTACGTGTGCAAGCTCAATATGGGTCTGGGTTGGCGTCTTTCAAGATGGGTGATCTTCAGGCCGCTATGACGGCATTCCAAGCTGCTTTGGAAAGCGCCGCTGACGATCGCGTTCTTCGAGGCCAGGTTACTATTCTGCTGGCACAGACAATGTGGGCGATTAGGACGCCCGAGTTCCGTGAGTCTGCGAAAGGCTTGTTACTTGATTGGTCAGAATGCAACCTCGATAATTTCTAGTCAACTAATCTATCGTTTTAGCATCACTTCCGATCCAGAAAATTTGATGGCGATCAACACTCTAGCTGGAATGGGGATACTCACTGAAGACGATGGGCTGGTTGATGCCGCACTTTCCGAAATTCTGTCCCTCCCTGTCGAACAGAGACATGAGCTTGATCCTCGAAGAGACGTGACGTATCTCCTCGTGCAACATTATCTTGGGCTGGTACGAATTCAACTCTTGAATTGTTGAGTGTACGATCCTGAGATTTTTCGGCAGGGTGACTACGACAGAGCAACTAAAATTGCCCAAAAAGCCCTCCATGTTGAGCCTTCGAATCTGCAGATGAGGCGAGAAGTCGCATCTTTGTTGCTCAAGCAGGGAGAGAGAGACGCTGCATCGGCCATCCTAGCATCGGTAGCACCGAATCAAAACATTGCAGAGGAAAAGACCACCCTCGCATTATCAGCTCTCGCACAACCCATATGCATACAGTCTCAAAGAAGGGCACAAAAAGCCATCATGCTGGAACCCGGTCGATTGCAAAATTGGCAGACTTTGGCTTATGTTCGAGCACAAGAAGCGCTGTGACATCAGGTAGGACAATGTACACATATGTAGAGAGAGGGCTGATACCCGATGATCCAATAATGTTCCTGTTGTATGAGTTCCTGTAGAAATATTGCTGCGCCTCCTAGACTGAGCAAATCCGTCACCGTTTCCCTTGAGCAGCGACCTCTGTAGAATCACCGGTGAGTATTGAAAGGATTCGTTGCATGAAAACTTCGTACCTCGGCGCGTCGCGTCCTCCAGCAACTGAGTATCGACGTGTTCTGCAGGGAGCTGCACATACCTCACAACGGAACCGCGGATAAAGCAGTTTTTCACCGCCATCTAGAAACGGATATGAATGTGTAAACCGGATAGAAAAGCGTACATTAAGCACCATGTGTGGGTGTCTCGCCTCGTCCAGTACATTGATCGAGTCTAGACGGATGTTGAGAAATCTGGGCGAAGAATGGGAGTGCATGCATCAGTGACATTGGATCTATGCTGAGATGTTAACTACGATACTGACTGGTCTACCGACTTCAAGACTCCTGTAATCGAGAGATCGTTCTTCAGCTCGACGGTTACTCGTTGATCTGTCAGTGTCTTGAAGACGGAGAAGATAAGCTTTTGGATGTCCAAATTAACGATCAGTTGGGTTCGCAGAAAGACGCTATGATAGCTAACCATGGCTAGAAGCGCGGCTTAGATGCTGATGCGGTGGTGAATGATTATGGCCGGTGACATCGTCAATTGGCTTCACTAACAGTTATTTGGAGTAGTGGCTGTGCTCAACCTTGATGGAGGACCTCCTGATATTACAGAAAAAACTAGCGATACAATATTGTCATAACATCTACTCAAAGTCCGTCATATCGAAGTTGTACATAAAGTGCTAGCAGTGATCGAGGTCAGCATTCGCCAGAGATGGTGGAAATCTGCCTCTACCTTGTATAAACTCATGACCTTCACTACCCAAGCCTCTAGGTGATAAATCTTTTTGTTGCCAAGCCGCATCCGGGTCTCCTGCACACATGTGAAAAACTGAAAGGTTCAGCCCAAACCCACATACATAGAATGCAGCCCAATGCATGACATCGGCTTTTATAGCCTCATCCACTCTCTCCACCACCCGCTCTGCAACGGTCTGGACACTATCAGTGACCTTGTTCAGTATGCCGTACGGAACGGTTCACCTTCAATATGATCGTCGGAGGAATGCAGTGGGTAAGAAGCTCATAGAGTTTTGCACGGACTTCCAAAACGCGTGCTGGTGATTGTTCTTGGACGATGAGATCAGCGACCTTGTGGCAGTACATTTCCCAGTCTGGTTTGGCTATTTTCAATGAACCTGAAAGATCTGGCCTGCACGAGATGAGTCGCGGTGATAGCGATGCCAAGGTGAACTTACGACTGCATTTTCAAGGCTTCGAAGACGAGTAATGCTTTTCGCATGTTGCCACCAGAGTCTTCAGCGATCTGTTGTGATGCCTCCTCAGGCAAGTCGAACTTCAGCTTCTTTGCTACATGTTCCAAGACAATTTGCATCTAGAGGCGTTCACCACCAAGTTTAGATAGAGTTGCTTGATGTCTCCTCACCTCTTCTGGGTTCGGTGCAGCGACTCGCATAAGTAGACAACGACTTTTTATGGGTGCTATTAGTTTGCTGGTACTGTTGGCACAGAGTATTATTCGCATGTTTGACATGTATTTCTCCATCGTTCGACGCAACGCTGCTTGGGCATCACGAGAAAGAGAGTCCGCCTCGTTAATCACAACAACTAACAAAAAGGTCAGGTTGACATCTGATTATTACGCAGCATTGACGGTACCTTTGAATCTATGCTTTGCGTTCAAGTCTACCTGCTGTGTCTGTGCAATTTCCTTTAACAAATCCTGAATGACAACTCTGTCATAATTTCCAGCCTCACTTCAAAGTGCTTTAGACGAAACAGAAGAGTATAAAATGCCGAATAGCAAACCTGGGAGTGATCTCGATGTGAAAATTACTTTGAACAATGTTTATTTCCAGCTTGCGTTTCGAAGGTGAGATAAACACCCGTTGATCAATTTTGAGCTGTCGATTCATGTTCATCAGCATCATCTAAAGCAAATCATAGAGTCCTCTCACTTTCTCAACACCACTCCCAAACAGCTGCCTTAAGGTACAGCTGATCCGTGTCTTCTTTCCAGCTCCAGATGGCCCGTAGAAGAGCATGTGTGGGAAGTCGGCTGACGCAGCCTGTATGCATGACAACATATTAGAGGTATGACCCTAGAATATTCAAGATTGACGTGCCAGAGATTTCAATCGAATGGACAGACTCTGGTGGTAGTGAAGGTCGTCCAAAGTCTTTGGTCTGAACTACGTGAATATAAGAATGGGTAGCCATCTAAATAAACAAGATTCTCACTTTGTCTACCCAGAGAGACATCGTTGAGATGAGTCGAAAGTCAAATTTAAAGCACTGAAGCTGTTGAAAGCGTGAAACTGCCAAATTGCATCAGTCGCGTGACGTCACGCGTTAATTGTCACGCATGGGACAACCCAACTTTGAAACTTCAAGCTTCAGCATCACATTCAGCAGTAACAATTTGTGTATAACAGATCTAGCTGACTCGGGTGTCATCATTGAATATCGTCTTGCCAATTGCTGCCAAATCCTAGCCTGCACCACCGCCCACTGCCTCACTATCGCTCACTATCTCTCAAACTTTCTACCTATCCGCGTCCGGTCCTACACACGGCAGTATTGATGTGACTGTCACCTTGGCGAAAAATTTCACCCTGTCCGAGTCGTTTAACTCAACTACGTATTTGGAGACATTCTAGCACGTTCAACTACCCGACAGGCTGACAACGCCTTAGTCTGTATCCTACCTCTACGAGCTTCCCAAGGTGTTGTCACCATCTGATTTGAGGGGGCAGATGTCCCATAACTGAGAAGCATTCAGACGTACTGGTTCTCCGCGATAGCGTGAGTCTATCACATCCTCTCGATTATTTTTTCCGATGACAAGCGAGCTAACCACGAACCTCTCGTTCTCTGTCATCTGATCGTGTGCTCTCGAGGGCGACTGAACGACTCTAAGATTTCGATATCTTGTATTCACGTCACTACCTGCAGGACGCACGAATTGATGTCCTCTACGCAGAACTTTTGTTCGTTTCCCAGATCATTTTCAATTGTAAATCACGTTCTAACTAGGTGTCTCGAGTCTGCATCTACAGGCTCGTCGAGGAATTGTATGCACAACGAAGCATTGATCTGCCCTTAAGTTCTGCATTCGCAAGGCTAGCAGAATCTCTGACTCTCTGCTACGCTTCAGAGCATTTACCGGCTCTCTCCGAGTCACGAATTCCTCTGAGAAAAGAATGTTCTAATTGTTCTTACGATCACGAACCTCGAACGGGTAGAAGCAAGTATGGGACAATATGTTCGTGTCGTTGATGCGTAAGCTGAAGGAGTTGCTATCAGGGAGTTCGTATGTGAGAAGGAAGGAAGGATCTTATCCTTCATCTCACGAAGCGTTTGGGGATGCCTCGGGAAGTCGTGACAGCGGCCAGTTGGCTAATATTATCAAGCGAAATATAATCTTGACTTCAGTCCCTCTTGCGTAACTTGGGCTCAGATCTACTGGTAGACTTTGTCCTTGTCGATACGACACACATAATGTTTACCGCTTGCAGTCCACTATCTAATAGTATGTCACTGGACAAAGGTGGCAACGAAATTCAATTCCCATGCATCAAACAGGTCTTAGACTATCAACCAATCGACCGCATGCAAATGAGCAGCCTCCTAAGAGCTCACCAGAGTATCAATGTGGTATGAAGATTGCAACCCAGTATTAGTGAAAGCGAGCGGAATATAATGTATTCGGGGTCCCAAATTGCAAAATTAAATACGATATAAATCACAGCGGTCCGATTGTGGTGTTTCCTGGGGGAGTGGGCAGAGGAAGAGCAGACTGGAATTGCGGCGAGGTTTCAACTTCAAAACTCAGGACGATTAGAACACATGCTTACTGGGTTGGATCCGGATGGCCCAGGTACCGCAGATGCAGGGACTCCAGAGCCTGGTATGGAGGATCCAAGTCCCACAGTCTCGGCTGACGGCGGGGGAGTCATTATGGTCGAACCACCAAGCGACGTCGTTGCCGTCATTGACTGGCCTGCTGAAGAAAGGTCCCCGAGACTGACGCCGAGATCATACGAGGCAGTGACATGGTTTTGATTGATATGGAGCCATGGAATTTGGTATCCGCCACTGCCCACCCTGTACGTCGTCGGTCAGTGCGACTCCATGCGTTGTTGTTATGTGCCGACACTGACCTCGTCGTTACTACACTTTGGATGTCCAAATAGCCCAATGGAATGATGGGTAGGGACGCAAGGGCACCCTTGACTAGCTTAACATTTGCGAACTTTCCACTGTTGACAGTCTGCTTTGGGGGGATTACAAAGGAGCTGAATGCCTGGTCCAAATGCGCATAAATTTCTCCATTGATCAAGCCATCAGCCTGCACAAATGAGATCTCGAGTTCAGCATCGAGAGGATTTGTAACCTTGCGCGGTATGAGTTTTTATATCTAGAGCACGCGTGAAATGGGACGTACGTCAAAGCTGAGATTGATTTCGTTGGTCACCAGTGTGGCTAGGGTGATTTCAGGGTATAAGTGGGAAATAATCGGAGCGACGTTCAAGCCTGCGACTTCCGTGAGCGATAAAGGGTGGGCAGACGCGATTCTGCTTACCCGTGACACTAGTTGCCAAAGTCACGCCTTCGAGTGCCGGCTGGAGTGATGCAAATGGTGTACTCGCAGAATCTCCTTTAATAGTAATCGGAAGGCTATTGCCAGTTTGCAGGAAGCTGGTGATGAATGCCTACGTTACAGAAATAAATAACCAGGTTAGAATATAGTTCACGATACCAACCTCTGCTATGGTATCATTAGGGTTTGCAGGCTCGTAATGGAACTCTCCTGGAATCATGTCTTCTCCTGGAACCAAATTGAAGGGCTAAACGAGAAGTTGAAGTTCAGCTAGGGCTATATGCACATCAATCATGCACGCACATTGAATGCTGCTCGACCGATCATGACATCTTGGTAATACACCGGCAGGGCGATGTCAACCGTGTCAAGTGAGACGTTGGACGGGTTGTTCATCGAAGCTGTGAGGGGTGACATGATATATTGATTCCCACCATTCCCACCACTGCCAGAAATCGAGATGTTGGTTATCGTTGCCTTGCCATCAAAGGAGTTTATGCCTATGGCACAGTTTTAAGCATGAATAGAATTTGATTCGTATTAAAACTCACCAGCTAAACTGGAAGTGACATCGAAAGCAATTCCTGCGATAGGAATATCGCCAATGGCGGTCTTGGCGGTCACATCAGCGGTTCCGCTCAATCCAAGGTCTGCCGAATTCTTGTCCGTCACTTGAGCAAACATGGCTTCAAAGGCGCCGTTGTTGATTGAAGTCATTGGGACGTTATGGAAACTGATCGGCAAGGTAGCGAGATTCCCGGTTGACACCCCTCCAATGTTGTCAGATTGAGGAAGGTTCAGCTATAAAAGGGTCAGTGGCATCTAGCATGAACCGATGACGGACATTACCTGGGCGGCAGCTGTACCCCCATAGCTGAGAACCATGTTGACAGTAGACTGAATCACCTGTAATGAGAAACCGAATGGATTCTTGTATTGTGCCACAGTGTTATTGGAACCTGATAATGGAGAAAACGCGTGGTCCTGGCTTTGCATTGTCAAGCTCAGATCCGAGAGTGTGATGGATTGGATAATCTATTTGTCATTAGCACAAGTCTCTCCTATGCGATTGTCAATGAACCTACATCAAACTTCTTTCCGGGCAAAATAACATCGAGTGTGAGAGTCTTAAAGGCAGTACTGAGCCATGTCACTGGTCCGTTTGCACCTGGAGGCTGAACAGTGTCGCCTTGAACATTTAGCGTAATATTGTCCGCAGCCAGGTATGACGAGAATAATTTGCCGATAGTACCCAGACCAGAGCCACTTTGAGGTATCATTTGTCCGCTGAGGTGGGATGTCACTGAGGATTCAGGTGGGAGGACGAGATCACTAGCGGTAAGTGCTATAAAAGACATTAGACAACGGTTTTGACTATATCAAAATTTCTCTTACGTCCAATGCGAGTATTCTCAAAGTAGGCTTGGAATCCAACATTTCCAAGGTCGATGCCAAGTTCTAGAAGAAATTAGAAAGAAAAGAGAAGTGATACAGAAGGAATTGTACAAACGAGCGGGGGAAGGAATGATTGAATCTGTCGATATCGTGATTCCTCCAGCTGGATTGTCGGAGGGGAGTTGGAAGTTACTGATCGTGACGCCTGGGAGACCATTAAATGCTTTCAAGGTGACGGTCTTCGACAGTGAGACTCCATTGAAGATTGTTCCCAGAGCAGTTAGCTTAAGGGAGGAAGTAGAGATCGTCCAGTCAAAACTTGGATTGTGTAGCAAATATGTCGCAAATGAGGTGAACCTGGTATTGTTGTCAGCGTCTACAAAAGATGCCGCGAATACAATTCCGCTCACTGGACTTGATCGGTGATTACCAGCTGGCCTTGCGTGTTATAGTTCGGCACCCCGGTATTCGCGGCAGTACATACTGTAGATTACGATGAGTATTCCGTATGTGGTCTGTTTTAACCAGCTAACCTGGAGGAAGTGCAATGGTCGCGATATTATGGCCTTGCCAGGTTACCCTGTCTGACATGAGCATCTGCAGATACAAACTGTGCGAAGACATACGTCACTGGATCAACAAACTCGATCCGAGCATCTAGAGGGCCAACGTTGGTCAAGGATCCTTGTAAGGAGAGCTGGAAGCCATCGTTTGTGATGTCCCTATCCCAACTATCAACAACCAAAGTAGATGTTAGGTAAGTGGTTTAAGCATACGTGATGTTTGCTTGGTCAAAAGCCAGCGTAGCGCCGTTGACGAGGTCTTGGGTAATAGGACCACCCACGGCACCAATCAGATACAATGCCGTCTTGTCCGTCTGTACTCAATTGAGTGATAAGCGTCGAAGCAAGTAGAATTTCCAGACTCACAATAGCCGAAACCCCGTATTGATTGAAGGCAAGATTCGTTGGATCTAATGAATCACTGAATTAACTGAACAACTCGCAGGTAAGGTTCTCACAATCATCAAGTTTGACGGAAGAATCCACAGCCAGTGTAACTTGTAAACCTTTCAACGCGTTCAAAATGGCGTCGTTGATGTCGAACTGGTTGCCGCTAGTGTTTTACATCAGAGAACTGTAAGGCTGGAGAGATGTCTTGGGGTCATACCTGACGCAAGTTGGGTTACTTGTATCCACCGACGTATTGACCTTGAAGAGGTTATTCAGGTGCTGATCGAAAAAGAACTCAACGCACAGGTGGGTGGAAGCTCGGGTTATCAACAACCAGCTGGAATAAACTCGTCAGAGGACCAAGGTCAACATTATGCTCTTGAGCAGAAGTGGTAATCAACCCAATGATGGTCAATGGGTCGAGGTTGAAGTTGAACGGAAGGACAGGCGACGTAATATTGGAATGTCCGTTAGCATGGATTGGGTTTGAAGACATGTCAACATGATTGATAGCGCCAAGGGTCAGGTTGTGGTAGGTCGCAATTGCGGTGACGTCAAGCAGATTGATGCTGGCCGTGAACGGATTTGCCAAAGTGAAAGTCGTCGACGCCACACCAGTTTGAACGATATCAGTTGGAAATTCGAGGGAAGCGCTGCCAATGAGGTTCTGGTGCAAAGCCGGGATAGTCACCGGTGACAAATTGATCTGCGCAAGGGCCGGTTCCAAAGAGCCGATCGAAGTGGAACTAGAGGTCCCCATAATGGTTGTTAGCGAATCGACCCCCTGAAGGTAGTTTTCGAGCATCGCTTGTCCTGCCACTGTTTGTGCAGCTCCTTGAGGGGAGTAATGGACGTCTAACGGATACTGTGAGCAAATGTCTACACTCGAACCGAAAATAAATACCAGTAGGATAGGACACGTTCCCAGGCTGGATGATCATGTTGCTCTGCAGATGGAAATATAAACGTCGAAACGGAGGATCTGTGAAGTCAATACCCACCAAATCGGCAGTACCAATGACTTGGTTTCTATTGACAGCCAGTCAGTGTGTGTTTCATACGAATCTGAGAAGATGCTCACTCAAACTGCAATGCAAACGAGACATCGCCAGTGCCTGAGAGCAAATGTCAATAGCAACAATCAAAGGTACGCTGCTACTCACCAATTGTCAGATTGCTACGAGCAAGTAAATACGCATTTATATTGGACTTGTCTTCATAACGGATTTCACGTACCTCGGGTTGAAAAGTGAAGTGTCCACTGTAATTAACAGGTAATCCGGATATCCGTGATTGACGTCCAGATTGGCGACGGAGGCGGGTTTCGCCTTGAGCCCTTGCAATCCCGCAATCGTAGATTGCACAGAGAACTCAATGTCCGCTAGAGACAACACGCCAACGGCCGTAGACGCGTCGGCGTTCGCAGCACCCGACAACGCCAACGTTTGCGAAGACCCTAGCGTCGTGGCAGCTATGAAATTCTGGAAAGTCTCATGCTGGTCCGAATATACAGCAAACGGAACATCGCTAAACGTCAAGTAAATGATACGATTCTGAACGTCAGTCGTGCTGGGGCCCCGTGGGATCACCAGTTCAGCAAAAGATTGACCATTATATCCAGCAGTAATATTCTGCGCAAGCGCGGTGATATCGACTGGGAAAGCGAAAGGCAGAGTGAACGCAGCAGTGGTCAAATTGCTGCCTGACATTGGATCGTATGCCGTAGCCTCGGTGAACATGAGAGACAACTGTTCGAGATCGATCGACTGGATGACGTTAAGCTTTCCTTTATTCGGCAGCGATGTCACCACCTGAAGGGTTTGTATACCTTCATTCAGCCAGGTGACCTGTAGGTGTGATCAGCAGGCACCATTCTGATGACAACACGTATCTTACATCGCTCGGGCCAGCACCAGCGCCGTAAACGGTGACCTGACTGTCCATGCCATGAATGTAGTTGTTGAAAATGGTGGAAACAGTTGCGAGCCCTTCTACAGAGTTCTGCGGAATGAGCCGACCAGCTAACCCGAGCGATGAGGTAGAATTTGGCGCTAGCGTGACAGTCGAAGTTGAAGAGACCGGAGCTATCTCAATGCCGTTGGCATAGGTATTGAACGCAATGGAGCTGAGTTCAATGCCAACTTGAGAAGGCTACAACGGAAGAGACTTAAATGAGGCATCAAGATTGAGCAACGAAAACATACATTGATGACCTCTGAATTAATCGTCAGATGGATTCCGCCGGCGGGGTCGTTGGATGGGAGATCGAAGGAATTGATGACCACACCATTCTTGAGACCATTGAAGCCCTTCAAGGTGACCGCTTTGGAAGGAAGAGAGATGCCGGATACTTCGATACCTTGGGGCCTGTTAATAATATGGCACCAAGCTTCCGCGAAACTAACACACCGAGAGCACTGACTGTGTGTCCGCCAAATGTTTGTAAGTGACAACGCAGTTGAACCCAGCATAAACGTACCAGTCAGGTTATCACCAGAAATATCCCATTCAAACGATTCGTTATTCAGCATAGCCTAGAGACGTTGAGAAAAAAATGCGATGTATTGGATGATGTTTCTCCCACCTTGGTAAAATCGGCCAAATGATCTGCGTTTGCGACTTCAAACGTACTTTGCACGTTGAGAGTAGCTCCAATATCACCGACGACATTAACGGGGTCCATCTTCATCACGCCAATGGGCTGACCACCCCACGAAACAGTGAGTCCATTGTTGAACGTGATTATCGCGTCAACTGTCAGAATGAGGTTAAACAAACATGCATTAAGTAGAATAGAAGGACAAACAAGGCCCAGCGTTCGTGATGCTTCCATTCAATTGTGTCCCTATAAAACTTCTGGTAAGACGTGCAAGACATCACTCTCTGACACATACCAAACATCGTCTCCTGAGGGTTAGTGATGAGGACAGATTCCACACTGCAACACAATTTCAGCAAAAGGTAGCTACAAAGCAATCGATATCAATTACCCCAGGATGCTGCCACCGACGACCTTCTGGACGATAGGTTTCGCCAAGATGGGCAGGATTAAATTAAGGCTGCTGTCCGTGGAAATAGGGACATCAGTCTGAGTATAACTGAGTGTCGTCGCGTAGTTCCCTGCAACAGTACTGTTGTGAGTAATCGAAAGCAAATTTACGGCAAGATTCCAACCAATGGTAAGCTGTGAAGATAGTTGTATGTCACTACTCAATTGCTTGAACGCTTGGTCAACAAAATTCGGCAGATTAAATCCCCTGAACAGTTGAATTAGTATCAGAAGCGGAAAGGAATTTGTAGAATTTACGTGTATATGTTAGCTCTCCGTTGCTGCTGAGGAACTGGCTCGGAGTCCGCCGTCGTGGCAGTTACATATTGATAATCCCCAAGAGCTACAATGCCATCCAGTTGCGTGGGATCCAAACCTGCCTGCACGGCAAGCACGCGAGTCAGTGTGAAGAGCGTTGGCGGATCATAGTTCATGGTCATATTGAGAACGGGAGACTTCGTGGTCGATTTCCCTGCAGAGTTGAAATTCGTGGCAGTATTGATAGAACCAAGGTACAAGCCATGAGAGGTGACATTAGATGAGATACTGGTGATGTCGAAGCCTGCAGTGAAAGGATTGACGAGCACCACGGTGACCTGACTGATGTTGTTTGTAACAAAAGTGGTAGGAAGGACTATTCAATCGTTTAGCAGTTTGGTCCGGAAACAAGCATCCCAACTTACTCTCCAAAGAACCCGTCGACAAAAGACTGGAGTTGAGGCCAGGAAGCGTGGCGGTGATGTTCATACTTTCAAAGGCCTCCAGGAGAGAAGCGACCTGTGTACTTCCACTGTAGCCCACGATATTAAGCTCCACGTCTGGCAACCTAATTATTCCCTCTCTCGAAGGCAAAGATTCAAGACATACCTTGACCGCCAACAAACTGGCTGAGTGTTTGCAATCCTTCGGGTGAGCTGTTAGGCTGTAAACGTGGTTAACTGAGAAGTGGTGGGAGGATGCGGTAGACAGCCGTACATCGAAAGCAGATGTCGAGTGGACCGAGTTGTTCCCCATGCTCATAGTCAAATTGGGCATCAGTGCCGTTCCGAGGATTGCACCACCACGTTGCAGCTGGAGTTCTGTGACAAGAAGTATATCAATTGCAAATTCTTATACTACGATCGACTGCCACCACTAACGTAGGTCGCCGGTAGCGAGATCAAGATTGGAAGGGTTATAGATAGACACTAGGGATGAAATCAGCAACGATTCGACAACATCGAAGAAGCCTTCTTACCATCGATGCTAAGATTAAGGGCTTGCTGGGTCCCGCCCATAACGTCGACAGCCCCAATAGTTGTATACCCCTTCAAACCCTGCAGGCCATTGAGACTGGTCGACACGTTGACCTTGATAGGGTCTAGAGTAATTTGACCGATGCTCATGTTCGCGACCGCGCGAGAATTTCCAACCAGCAGAAAGTCAGTCGTGGTAGAATCCGTAAGCTCCATGTCTACAAAATATATGATTACCGATCGCACTATTCGAAAACAACACACTTACTGAATGCGGCGAAACTGCCATGCTCTGGATCCGTGGCATTTAAAACACTGTTTAAAATCGTGATGTTAATGGTACCCTCGGTGTCTGTCGGGCTCAGCACAGTGATTGAAGACGTTGATGCACCCAGGGGCTGCGCGGCAAGACGGTTATTGGCAAATTGCAAATGTAGTGGACGATCATACCGTATTCAACCCCGCTACATTCAAACCGTTTTTGACAATTGTGAACTCATTCTGGATCTGGTCGATGGACAACCCAAACCCAAAAGGCAATTCTGTCGCGCTCAAGTCAAACATGGCGACAACATCGCTTTCATACAAATCACTCACGCATCGTCGCGTGAACTGAGTTACTGTCCGTTTGCGGGGTCCATGCCGTCTCTGGAGTGAATGCAAGCGCCATGCTCCCTATCTGGATAGACCGAATTGGGTTGATCGGTGTGGTTGACTTGAAGGGCACTGTCAGCTGAAGGCTTTCCAAACCCTGGCTAAGCCAAGATATCTGTGAACCATCAGGCTGCAATGTTGACTTGCCCACTGCAATGACAGGCGAACTCTCGAAATTGATGTAATTGGTGAAAAGCTGCGAGACCGTCGCAAGGTTGGCAGGCGTCGTCTGAGGTACCAAAACACCGTTCAACGTGATGTCATTACGACCAGGGACCTGAAGCAAGTTGATACATCTGAATCGAGAATTTAGAACATAGGACCTACAATATTGGTATTGAACCCCGTTCCAGCACCAAGATAGACATTTTGGTACACAAGGTCAAAAACTACTGTTCCCAGCCCCAGTGCGAAAGGGCTATACAAAATGATCGGGTTAGAATGCAATGAAGGCACTAGGTTGAGGAATACCTTGGATTGTTCAACTGCGTGACCGCCACAAAATCAATACCTCCTCCAGGATTGTCGCTGGGTAATTGCATGTCCTCGAGAATGACATTGCCGTCAAAATTATTCGTACCTTAACAAGACTCCTTGTCAGTTGCACCAAAATCTACCGCGAATATAAGAATACTGCACCATTGATGGTCACCAGTTTATTGAATGAAATACCGTGTGCGGTGGGGAACTTCATCGCCTGGACATTCAGATTGGAACTCTGTAATTTCCAAGTAAAATTTTGTGAAGTAATCATTGAGCTCGTGAAGCGGCCGAAGGCATTTTGATCTGTGATGTAGAAGGTTGTGGTATCATTGATCGTTGCCCGTTTATTGGAAGCATACAGGGTCGAAAGCGACATATAGCCGAGAGGTACTTCAACACTGCCATTCATCCAGCTCACGTTTACTGGCTGCGAGAAGGCCACTGTGGCGGAGAAAATACCAGTATGAGATACCTGAAACCAATGGTCAACAGATACGATCACAATGCAACGCGAATACCTACAACGCCTAGCATTGTCAAAGTGAAGCTGCATGATACATAAGTGAGCGCGTTTACTGCGCATCGCAATGCACGCTTACGACGTATTTGAAGGGGACGATATTGCCGCCTGTTGGATATTCAACGTGGATTGGTTGATTACATACTGAACAATTGCGCGGAGCACAGGGAACAGAATGATGAAAAGCAACGCGATTCCCAAACAAGCACCGACGATTGAGATGATTACAAACCATCTTCGTTTGTATAGAGGGAGTCCAGGGGCAACAACGGGCACTGCCGCTGCGTCTGTATCTGCCGGTTGGTCCTCTGGTTGAAGAATATCAGCCTCGGTTTGATGTGCAGGAGTATTGATTTCGATTCCAGTAGTCCTGGCGAAGGGATCAGCAAATGGGTCTGACTCTGGCTGAGCACCGGCAGAGTCAGTCCCTGCAATTGGGGCAGCATGACCTGTGATGCAGAGTTATGTTCGACCAAGTTATAGACTGACGAGTGCTACATTACCTTTCAACGACAGGGTTGACCGACCACCAAGAGTGTGGGTGCTGCTGTCGAATTTTCCTTGGTATATGCTTCCCCTCGTTGAGGGTAATTCCTCCATCTGTCGAGGGAATGCCGCAACGCCGAAGGCAAAAGAACGGGTCACTTGAAGACAAAGATGAGCTAAAAGACGCGAAATCGGACACGCGGGATGTTGAGAACCCCAGACTGGTCACGGTTTCTTGAAAACACAGCTGACGACAGGACTTTTGAGAAAAAGAGCGTTACAGATCTGGAATGAAACTTCGCAGGAGGGCGTTTGTCCAGAATCGTCTATCTTTAAATCACGACATGGAGCCGTTGCAAATATTGACACGAAGGTGTTTTAACAAAGTTACTCCGCGGCTGAGTTGATCTCTGCCAAACAGAAACCATGCATACGCATCATTGACACGCGAAGGAGAAAAAGGATCTTGATTGGCTATGCTTTCCCGGACCACATTAAATTTATCAAATGCCGTCACCTTGATGGACGACTGCTCTGTTTTGAATTGACAGCCAAGTCTGACAACCGAGTTTAGCTGCTATAAACAGTCAAGGTGGGCCAGCCGCTGTTGCGCTCACTCACAATCTAACTTGGGACAATAAGTTTCCTCGCAGATTCCAGTCCTAATGCTTCAAGTTGGCCCGTGCTCGATAAGATGGCCGAAGGGCCGTAGGAAACAACGGTGCTTCCGATCGAGCTAGTAACTAGGAAGGTTGAACGTTGAACCTTATTCGTGGATCGCGAACGGCGAAATAAATGACACGGGTGCTCGATGAAGTTCAATCTGGGCACAATTGTAACTTGAATGTTGGTGAATGAGAACAATAGTAATATGCATATAAGTCACATACGCACTATCATGTGCACACGGACGTCTTAACTGCAGCCTGAGTCTGCAGGTCATTCCAGTCGCTTTCAGCTTTCTGAGATTGCACTAGGCTAGGGAGGTGTTATCTGATGGTCAAATGACATTTCGTAACTGTATTGGTTGGGTATTTTGGCACATGACGCACATGGGTGCGATCAGCGGTCCCGACTCCATAGTAGGTTTAATAGTCGCCTCCGACTCGTCGGTGTGAGTTTCGTTTTGGCATGACTTCACTAGGCGGCTACTGAGAGTCACACGGTAAAGTCGTAATTACGTACCGAATTCAACTGTACCCCCTCAACTTGGTTCACTACTCAGCGCAGCCTGCACACTCATATCCATCATTGCAATACGAAAACAGTCCAATCACGTACTTTACTCGTCTACCAGATTAAAATTTGTGCTCCTTGACTCGGAATTTGAACGGCATACCAGGCAGATAACCCACATTTTTTTTTTCAATTTGTAGTCTTTGCGGGGCAGGAACCTGACGACCCTCCAATTGCAGCGACCGGGACACAATGAAACCGGAAGGAGGTTAATTGTCATCTTGTAAATGATCTGGTGACTCGTTGACGAAGCGCGTGATCACTTTTCATTTCTCGCTGTGTTAACAACTGCACCTCCACGGTTGCAGACAGGGCAGTATACGACACATTGATGAGGTGTACGAAATGTTCATCGCCGACGAGTCCGCATCTGGGGTTCCCTCAAAGTTTCCGGTATCCCCAGTGGGAGCACATGCACGGTCCTGCTCTGTTGCCTTGGATTCACCTGCCGAGCCTGCCCAGTTTTTGCTGTTATCTACGAGGAACATGGTAAGCCTCCTTATTGTCGCGGTCATATTGAAATAGGGAATGGACATCGTCAACATTTGCCAGTTATGTCCATGTGATTGTATCTCCAATTGCAGCGGTGAGGAAGTTCTCGGGTGATTATTCAGTGCGATGCTCACGGATTATAGTTGCCGATCCAACAAACATATTTACGAAAGGCTTCTTCATCATCGAGTATTCGATTAGCATATTCATGGTGGAACAACACCCAGCCGCGGCTTCCGGTCTACACGTCGAACCAGACTTGAACGTACCACATGGCTGTCGATATACAGCTATTATTATCTTAGGACATGAGTGGTCGATGGTGTCTGACCTATAACAAGCATAGGCTGTATCAAGTGTAACGCGAGCGTCATTGCGATCCTTCGAACTTCCTACACCACATGTACAAAGTTTGTATCCAAGTGCTGAGCGCTGAACTGTGCCTATTTCACTATCGCTGCCATTTACAATACGAATACGTTGCTTTACTTCGCAAAAGAACGCACATCTCAATCGCCACCGCATTTACGTTCGCTTCATTGGTTCTCATAATTCATTGAACCTAGTTGAACGTTCATCTTGAGCCACGCAGGCCACGGCCCCAGTGCTCATCGCCGGGGGCTGGACCGGGTATTGATTATTCACCGTATTCGCATATGGAGAGTGTTGTACTGGAATATGTACATGCATCAATCCATATGTTGACACATTAATGACAAGGGCAAAGGAAATTTTCATAATCGGATGAGCATAAAATTGTCGAAAGGGTAAAGTCAAGTAGCTTCCACGTCGTGCCTGATCATATCAGCCAACCGTTTTGCGACTTCTCGAGAAATACCGCAACGCTTAGTGAGATGAGTGACAAGATCCTTCCTTCTCAGACGCGAATTCCCCTGAAGTAACCCCTTCAGTCTACGTGTCAACGACACGAACAGATTATCCCCTCCCAACCAAGCTTGCTTCTGCTCGTTTGCAGTAAAATTTTCAACCAGGTTACGGATCGTGACGCGTGATTCTTCATAAAGGTTTTTGTGTCTGCCGTCCAATCTATTAGCGGCGGTGATGCACGCATGACCAGCGACCTTTATCTGATAGTTGTCGAAGGTGCCCTTGTTTCTCTCCCACCAATCCTCCATCCTTTTCTCTCTTTCAAGATTCGTGATCGCAAGAACAATGGGAACCTTCTTCTCGCAGAGGAATTCGTAAAAGAGCCTGTAATTGCTCTGAAGCGTAGCGGTAACTCGGCCGGCTCGAACGCAGAATAAAAGCAGGTCAATGCCTCCTTGTTTATCCAATTGTTTGATGAGCTGATAGGCGTTCTCGACAAAGTCGAGGTACTCTTTGATTCCTAGTTGCGGTGCCTCGAGTCCAACGGTATCAAAAACTTTGTAAGATGTATCGCCGAAACCGATGTTATACTCTTGCCAGTGCATCGTGCAGCGTTGCATGTCGGGAGATGTATGCGCCACCTCCTTTCCCGCTATGAGGTTTATGAGTGAGCTTTTTCCTGCTCCCGTATCCCCAAAGAGCACAATATTTTGAGGCTTGGACCTCCTAATCAAATTAGACAACTATGGTACGAAGAGTGACCGAAGACTGTGCACCTTGCACCCATTTTAGGAGGGATAGGGTATTCTTTAATTCTCAGACAAGGGGTCTCAGGGCGTAAGAACGCCTCGGAAGTCTTGTCATCCAAGTTGATGGGTTCTGAACATTGCAGCATACGGCGTCGCATGTCAGGTGCTGTGGGTGCTACCTCCCCTCCCGACACGAAGTTGACAAGTGAGCTTTTGCCTGCTCCCGACTGCCGCAACAATACGATATTTATATGCTTGATCATACTAGTCACATTAGACAACTATGGTACGAAGATCATGTGAAGAGTACGCGCCTTGCAATCATTTTGGGAGGGATAGGGTATCCTCTAATTCTCAGATGCGGGTCCTCAAGGCGTAAGAACGCCTTTGAAATCTGACCGTCCAAGCTGACAGTTTCTGAACTTCGCAACATACGGCGTCGCATGTCAGGACCTGTAGGGGCTACAGCCTTTCTCGTCATCAGGTTGACGAGTGTCCTTTTGCCTGTTCCCGTCTGCCACAAGAGCGTAATAATTTTATGCTTGTTCCTGGTCAAATTAGACTACAATACGGAGAAGATATGAAGACTACGCACATTACACCGATTTCTGAAGGGATATGGTATCCTCTGATGCTCAGATGCGGGTCTTCAAGACGTGAGAACACCTTAGAATTCTTATCATACAAGTCGACAGTTCCTGAATGTTGAATATGGCGTTGCATATTAGATGCGGATGCTACCTTCTCTCCCGTCATGATGTTGATGAGTGACCTTTTACCTGCTCCCGGCTGCCAAAAGAGCACGATGAATTCACGCTTGTTCCTATTGTTTAAATTAGACAAAGTATGGTACGAAGAGCATCTGAAGACTATGCACCTCGCACTCATTCTGGGAGGGATAAGGCACTTCATCACGCCCAGCTGTAGGTCCCCGAGTCGAATGGTTTCGATGGAAGTCTCGTCATCTAAGTCGGTGGTCTCTGTCCACTGCAGCCGACGACATCGCATGTCAGGAGCTGTGTGCGCTACTTTCCCTCTCGCCAATATTTCGACGAATGAGCTTTTGTTCACTCCAGTCTGCCAAAAGAGCACCATACATGTATGTTTGTTCCTACCGATAGAATTAAACTGTGGTACAGGGGACACCTGAAGACTACACACCTTGCATACATGCTGGGAGAGACACGGAACGTTGTGATTCCCATATGTAAGTCCTCGGGTCGACGAAAGAATACAACACTTGGGATCTTGTTTCTACCAATCAAATTAGACGAATGTGGTACGAAAAAAATCTGGAGACTATGCACCTTGTACCTATTTGGGGAGGGATAATAGTGCATCCTCTAATTCTCAAACGCGGGTCCACAAGGCGTAAGAATGCCTTGGAAGTCTTATCATCCAAGTGGACGGTCCCCGACCTTTGTAGCACATGGCGTCGCACGTCAGGAGTTGTGCGTGCTACCACATCTCCCTCCATGAGGTTGACGAGAGAACCATTGCTTGCTGCTGTCTTCCCAGCGAGTACGATACAATTGTTCCGACTCATCAATGTCAGTTCTCTGATTCCCAGATACGAGTCCTCGAGTGAAATGGTTTCGAACGCCTCGGAAGTCTCGTCGTCCAAGTTAACAATCTCTGAACATTGCAGCATATGGCATCCTATGTCAGCTACCCCGCCTCCCTCTACTAGGTTGGCGCGTGAACCATCGCTTGCCGTTGTCTCCCCCGCGAGTACGGCATCATTGTTCCTAAGCATCAATGTTGGCAAAGCATGACACAAGGAACCTCTGAAGACTACGCACCCGTCATCGATGTCGGGAGTGATAGGGTACTCTTTGATTCCAATATGCGGGTCATCGAGTCGAATGATTTTGATCGCCTCGAATGTCTCCTCATCGGAGTCGACAATCTCTGAACACCGCAACACGCAACGTTGCATGTCGGGGGCTGTGGGCACTGCCTCATCTCCCGCCATGAGATTGACGTGTGAACCAACGCTTGTGGCCGTCTTCCCAGCGAGAATGATGCTTTGATCCTCGTTCCTACTTATCAATGTTGGCAAAATATGGCACAAGGAGCGTCTGATGACTACGCACCTCGCAGCCATTTCGGGAGGGATTGAGTACTCTTTGATTTCCAGATGCGGGTCCTCAAGTCGAATGGTTTCGAATGCCTTTGAAATCTCGTCATACAGGTCGACAGTCTCTATATACTGCAGTGTACAGAGTCGCAAGTCAGGAGCTGGAGGCACTACATCCCCTGCCACCATGTGATTAACGAGTGAACCAGCGCTTGCCGCCGTCTCCCAAGCGAGTACGATATCTTTATGCTTTTTCCTGCTTATCAAAGTTGGCAAAATATATGCACAAGAAGTATCTCAAAACTACGTACCTTGTGGTCATTGTTGATACCTGCTGGATAGTGCCATGTAACCATCGGCCGACATTTAATTGTGGTGTTTGAACCCTTTCTGACAGGCGATACTGCTCGATAAGTTGACAGACGGCATGGTATGACTGTTTGTGGCGCCGCTTGAGTTTATCCTCCGCATATTTGTCGATAGTCGCCGTGGTGATACATGCGTGACCAGCAAAGGTCATCCCGAAGTCTGAGATAGATCGCTCGTTATCCCTCCACCATTCTTCCATTTCTGGTCCTTTGTCTTCTAAACTTGTGGCGACAAGAACGATTGGAATTCTCTCCTTCACTTCGGAGCGGATTAAATCGTAGTTGCGGCAGAGCGCCTTCGTCGCTCTCACACCCCGCACACAGTACATGAGGAGATGAATACCAGTTTGCTTCATGAGATATCGGAGGAGCTTCTTCAGATCTCTTCGAGCGTCCTTATCGGGGACTTTTCCTTCAGGTCCCTCGCCAAGACCTGTCATCCAGTTCTTTAACAAACACCAAAGAGCGGCGAACTGCACTGACCGACCGTATCGAAAAGCTTTACCTTCAAGGTCTCATTCTGAATTGAAACGTCGTACGCATTGGTTTTAGTTGTACATCCCATAGAGTCACAAGATGTCAGCGCCGTTTGCGTCCCAGCGACCAAATTGATCAAGGAGCTTTTACCAGCACCCGTTTCCCCAAAAATGACAACATTGCATGTTTCTGTGTGGTGTGAAGCTGTGCTTTGACTTCGGGTGTGTAGCTAACTTCGGGTTAACTTGATGCTGAGGAAGGGCAAAACATCACTCACAGTAGGCAGTCCTCTACCAGGAAACGACGACATTGCGAAGATGATGACTCGACTGCGGATAAGATTCAGTGGTGGAAAGAGGGTCTTGACTTGCGTGTTCGGCGTTTTTCATGTACCAGTAATATCCCCCAGTTCGTCAGGACAGATGTCGATACGGTGCAAGCGCCAAATATGAAAATCTCCACAACGCGGCATGGATGCAACGTGTTCCATGCAATATTCTGTGGCGTAACAACCATGCCACACATACATCACTAGGCTTCGTACACGCTCATGTTAGCTGATCCTCCTGCAGCAGTGAAGACTGGATCGGCTCTTAGTCCGGTACTCCAGAAAATGATCGATGGCAAAGTTATTGGCTATAGGGAGTATATGAGGCAATTCATTATACAGAATCTAGATAAGACGAGCGCTGCATACCGTGAGCGCTGACAACAAAGTGGCACTCCAAATTGGTGAGCCAGACTAACCTATATCATAAGTGACTCCACCATGAATAGGCATCACTGCATTGTATTGATCAATCAACTTGAACGTGCTGGACAGGCTGGCACTGTCCATGACTGCCCGTGGGCAAGCACTGGCGCTCCAAGTGCTATCCCCGCTCTTCATTGCAATCTGACAATGTTGTTCTACTGAGAGAGAACGCGGCAGTTACCGAACCGAATCTAAGAACCCGATGCATTCTCGAGCCTCGAATTCACCAGAAGCTGCTATCCGTTCCCTTCCTACATCATGATTCAGAACTTCGGAACAGTTATCATTATCGTCTTCATTCTACAAAGAAGATTGATTCTCCACCATATAGTATTACTTGAATATCAATTATTCATCATAATGAATGCCATCCGTCAATTTATTCCAGATCAGTCTCGTTGAAACAGTATAGATAATTCATAAAATTTTAGCTGTTCATAAGCCAATCATAAGTCAATGAAAGAACAAGTAAGTACATGAATACTAAGACGCAAACTAATAAATATTAACGATGAGAGAAAACAAGTAAAAAAGATGGTCAGGAACAAATAGCAATAGACAAGGAATGCATATCATTTAATAAACAAAAATCTCTCTTACACATATACAGGAGCCGCGAAGGAAATGCCATGCTACCCTGGAACGTTATTTGTGGCCTTACCACCTCCATCTGAACTGGTATCTTTGCTGCTGAGGTCTCCGCTGCGGGTGATACGCTCAGTGTCCTTGGGCCCGCTGGATGGCGAAGCGTTGATGTCCAGAGCATCTTCACCAATATCTTTGAGAAGTGCAACGCTGCCCGCGACAATTGAGGCCGATACTGAAGTAACAGTTGCCTCGCTTCCACTAGAATCCCTACGAGGAGGGAGACCACGTGACTTAGCGGTCCGGCGTTCGGGCCGTTTTTCTTCTGGAGGATCATCAGGTGCAGGGGAAAGAGCAGAATTATCAACGGAGTAGGGAGGAGAAGGCTCTCCGACGGTAGGAGTGCGTGTCGTGGCATTGGCAGCAGAGCTCCTTGGGTTGCGGGAGCGCTTGGCAGGATAGGTCGCGTCACCGTCATCAACTTCTCTGCGCTTTCTTTTGTTTCCGCCTCCAGCAGGGCGCCTCCTGCGGGAACTAGGTTTTTCCTTGAGTTCTGGCTCAGGAGCAGGAGTAACATCTATGAAGGAGGCGGGGGAGGGAGCTGGTTCATTTGCATCGCGTACTTTGGGCGCGGGGCGACGCGCACGATTTGAAGATCGGCGCGTGGGATCATCCATTACTACTGCCGGCGCGGGGAGCCCGAACGCAGTTGGATCCAAATCGGGGAGAGACAGGGCAAGACGACCAAGAGGATGATAAAGTGGCAGTAAAGGGCCCATCATCCATCTCTTATGTCTCTTAGAATGGCTGGACTGGTGGATTGTCCAATGCTGAAGCGATTGAAGGGATGGAGAATGGCTTGACGAAGATGCATGAGAACCAGCTGGTGGCACTTCTAGATGAAGAGCGGTTGTCCCTGCGGTGGGGGAGCGATACGTGATTTGTGGCTTCCAGCGGATCGAAGTCATGGATGATGACGGGATAGTTTGCGACAGCTAGTAACTGGCGAATGATCGGAATCCTCAGAATCTGCAGAAAAGGATGGGAGAGAAGAAGGCTCACAAAAGTAAAACAGTGTTATGGTCGCATGCCACGATGAGCGTATGTTGAATGTCCCGATGATGTGCGTGAGCGCCAAATTGCACAATGATCCGGGGCGTATAAGTAGTAGATATCGTTGGTGAGCTATCTGATTATTGATAACGGAAACGACTGAATTGGCACACGGAAACAAGTCACTCAACGCTGGACGATGCGTTCCTCTGAGTTACGCGGAGAGTTATCAAAACTAGCAGTGAGCACGACTAACGTCCGAAGTCGATGCTGTCACAGTACACCTGACCGGCACAGTTTATTCGCCGGGTTATGTAATGATGACCGGACCAGGTTATCATCAAAAATCGTTTATCATGCATCACAGCTTGGTGAGTGTACTTAAGAGGCTCAACTGCCTATGATGTCTTCACCCTACTCCTCAGAGCTTGTTATCATAAGTTGTAGGCAGCAATGCACCGATATGAACAAAGAATCGGACTCCTTCGTTCGCGAGTATGAAATAACAATGATAATAGTACAATACAGCAGTGACAACACAACCAATCGCCGACAGGAGGTAAAGGATATCTATATTGGTACAACAGCTCAGCCAACGAATAAACGTCATGACGCCTCACAATGATCAAATACCATTGCTGAAGGTCATGAGTCTCCGGCGAATGTTCAATAGGCGTTCTTTTCTTGTCGAGAGCATTAGCCGCTTCTGAGCGATGGAAGCATCTTCGCTGACCAACTCCTTCATACGCTCAGAGAAGCTGGGCCCAGATGCAGCATCAGTCAGCAAGCTCGTGAGAAGGCTCTGAGAAAGTTGTTTTGCCAGGGCATGATGGAGAGCATGCTCGATCGTGAAAGGAATATGGTCAATGATGCGCTGCTCGAGGTGATAAGCGCGTAGAAATGGAGATGATGAGCGAGATTCACCTTGTAGGCAACGTGATAATAGGCTCGAACGTCAGCCATCACAACCAGCTCTTCCTCAAATGAGTCGGGAGGTAACAACCTTGCAAGATCTGAAACTCGAAGACCTGCATACCCCGCTTCTGCAAGAGCCCTCAAAGCTTTGGACTCGGGCGTCTCCGGATAAGTCTGATCAGGATCGCAACCTTTTAAGGATATACCCCATCCCAACGTAGGGGGTGGGCATTCATACATCTCTGTGTCAGATTTAACATCAGGGATTGAGTGTGCTTCGGAGAGGTTGGATGACCGAGGTCCTGATGATATGGATGGCTTGACTGTGGGTGACTTGCCCTTCTTCTTATGACGAATGGGAGCCCTGTACGTAGAAGGTCTATTCCGAACCGTCTTATAATGAGCCAACCATTTTTCGCGGAGCGTTTGAAGATAGTGCGTATTCTGAGTATAGTGTGGAGTAGTAGTTTCCAATTCCAAGGCTGTTTTTACAGCGTCTTGAGCACGCGCCCTGCAGATGTCAACCTGAATTCGAATCAAATTGCTAATTTCAAAGACAACTTGAGCCCAGACAATGATCGTGAAGAGTCAACGCTTACCCAAAATATTCCTCGAGAACTTTGAAGCGTCCAAAATGGGTGCTTATGAGTGTGTCAATGACTTGATCAAGTACATTATTGACACCAACGAGACAACGCTCAGACGGAGCAACCCAAAGTTTGGTGAATTGAGCAATGAGGTTTGACTTCGCCTGATATGGCACGTTGTTCGGAAGCTCCCATCCAATTGCCCTTAATGAATGGTTGAGTTGCCGCCCAACTTCAACAAAATACGAAAACAAACTCTTGGATGACCTTGCGGATATCATATATACCCATCACTCTCACGCCTGGGTCTCGCTCAGTAAGAGTCATATTCCCTTCAGTATCATCCAGTGGAACATAGTCTTCCGGTTCATTGAAAGGCCTAAAGTCAGGAGCAGTGCCGCGTATATCCCTCTTGAAAATAGCATAGAGAGCACGATTCCGCTGCGCAAGACGTTTGTCTTCGTGACTACCATTCGTAAAGCTCTTGAAGTCATCGCAAAACGCGTTGACTCGTCCTAAAACCTCAATTTGTGGGTCATTTTCAAGTGGTGGGGGCAGTGCATCGAAGTCCTTGATACATTTAGCGAGGAGCGTGTCGACATCTTCTCTGAGCCGCGGTAAACTATAAACAATGTAAGTGCTTTATAGCGAGTCAACTGAAAAACAAGGTCCACGCACGCTTCCTCGATCAATCGAATGAGCAGTTGACTTATATCGGAGACAAAGCCCGGAATTCCGAACCGACGACGGTCGATCACATCCTTCCAGGGCGACGTCGTGTCGAAATATTCAGCAGCACGCCTTTGCGATTCAGCACGAGACAGGCGTTGTGCACGTTCGGCATCATCGGGAAGACGCACGCAGTAAAAGCCGTGCCTCAGTGTGTGCTCCTCCGAACGACCTTCAATGATTTCTATCCATTTACGACGCTGGTTGATAGCTCCAGTACCGAGCGTGTCAGGCTTCGTAAGTACGCCTGAAGAACTTTAAGTCATTTAATCATGCTGCGTTATGGGTGACTTGCCGATTGTTCGCTTTCCATTGGGGTCTGCGGCCCTGGCGAGACTCATGGATTGTTGATTTTCCATATCATCTGACACCGCGCCCATCAATTCAGTAAAAATAATTTTGCAGTTCATGAACGTACCACTCATGGGAATCGTAGTCAATATGATAGTGTTTTTTTTCTCGATGTAATGTTCCGCCAAACTTTTCACCAAGGCGACAATTTCGGCTTCTTCGTTCTGTATTAGGCCTTCGCTGCCCATCAAATACGTCGTCTCAATCCAGATGAGTATGTTCTTACCAGGTAGATCATAGAATGACAAGTCAGTCGCATCAGGGTCTTCAATCGAGACGCACACCACGTTGCGGGAGAACTTCAATGTATTTTTTATGTTCCTGAGTTCCTCGATGGTCTTTGTGTGGAAAGTCGAAGAAGGAACGTTCGGGTTCAAAATGGCTGCCTGAGCACGACGCAGCCAAACTTCGAATTCACTTCTGTCGGTGATCTGTCGGCCAAATTCCACATTAGTAGGCTTTTGGAGGTCTAGGCCGTTACTATCGAAACCGATACGTAGGGTGATAGTGCAGGACCACGATGTAGCATGACTAGACATGTTACATTCCATAGGGCATCTGCAGATAGTAGTATGAGTATACCCGCAATTGCTAGTAGTTATTTGGGTCACCTTGTACACGTTCCGCTATCTCTTGGGACGTTGATCTTTATCATAAAGAAAAAAAATGAATAAAGGGATAGAGGGACAAACTATCTGCCGACGTACCCCACTGACGGCCTCGACGAGTGAACTTTTGCCCGCTGAAATTTTAGCTGAGTATAGCTATGGGTGGAAAGAGAGGTGACCACAGACCGGATTGGCCACCAATTACGACTACGGATGGTAAAGCGATCAACGCGTCGGCACTGCAAGAGATTGCGTGAGCAATCCGAGGCTACAATCAGATCCATAATCATTCACCCCATAGATCGGAGGTCAACCATCATCTCCATAAGCTCCCTGCGCCTGCGTGCATAGTCACTAGATGATATGTCCACTTGCTCCCATGGCTCTGGAGGGCTCGCGGAACCAGAGAGGGAAGGGAGAGATGTTACATCAAGAGAGGGCTCGATCGAGGGCTCCGTTGACGCTGCTTGTTTGCGTCGATTGCGAAGTAAATCCATGGTAGATTGGATGCTAGAGGTGTATTGGACACAACATCAGAATGACCTCTGTTTTTATGCGCCGGCTTTCGATTCAAGACGCGTGTGTCAACATCACGACCGCAGCTTGAAGTCGTAATTCACGGCATGATGAGAGGAGAAAACGATGCCCGCACATACAGCTATTAGCGACACGTTGTTGCGTATCGCGCGCAAAGTAATATGTCACAACCAATCATAGAAGATCTGCGATGACCTTTTTGGCAAATCTTTTTGTTCTGGCATTATTGGTTTTCATATCAGAGCTCATCCACACGCGCAAGTACGTGTACAGAATCACCAGAAGATGGACACGTGCAGAGGATAAAGTCGTTATCACATACACGAGTCTTGTATGAGTCAGTATGACTCAATCATGATGGGCTTTTGGTACTTAGATCCATTGAGATACTCAAACAGACAGTCGCGGACGCCTCAGAAAGATTCGTTTCTGGGAAACAGCCATGTGCTGTGAACAAGGAAGAAGCGCATGCTGTGGCGCAGGAGAGAGAGCTAGACTGTGCGTCACACCGTCACACGTCCAAAGTGACTGTCACACTGGGCCGGTATCGTAAAATAATATTAATAAAAGAATGTTTCGGGTCCATCGCAATCAAATGACTTTGTACTGAGGATTCACTAGCACTGTGCAGTGTGCACTACGTCTACGTGCACTTCAAGTTGCCATGGCGGAGAATCTCTTTCATCGGCAACTTCAACAGCGACTACCACCAAATGATTCTGAGATGTCACAGGTCACACCTATCTTTGAAGTTCAGGTTTACGCAGATTACGTCGAAGTAAGTGCATATCTCTACGTACAGTACTAGTACCATGCCCCTGATCTTCCCACAAAAAAGCCGATTTCTATTAATAAAATCGAGAACTACGATATACAGATGGTCGTCTCGTTGATAGCTGCAGTGCCCTATGATTTGTGAGGGACCTGCGAACAATGGTCCAGAATCAGTTTGCAAACATCTTCGTAGGACTGTGCACGACGTTGTCGTAAATCCTGGGATTCCGCGCGTCCACCAGGCAGAGTTGTGACACAAGCATATCCAGGGAAATGCATCCCATATTTCGCAAGCTGGTCCTTGTTCTGATTCCACCACTCTGCCATCACGGGACGCCAATCTTCCAGACACGTCGCCACGATAACAATGGGCACTTTGCTGTCACCGATGGCTGATGAGAAGGTTTGGTAATTGGTTCGCAGAGCCTTTGTAGCCCGCGTTCCGCGCACACAATACATAAGGAGATGGACGCCGTCTCCCTTGTTCAGGCCACCGAGGAATAGAGCCAACCTCCTTGCAGCCGCGGCCGCAGGAACTCTGCCCTCGGAGCCCTCGTTCAACCCTAACGACATGATTATCAAACCGCTCTGTCCCCGAACCTCGGAGTGAAAGAATGCCTACCTGCCGTATCCCACAGTCTGAAGCATTGCCCGCTGATCGTTACATCATATGCAGCATGTGTAATCGTACATGACAGAGCGTCAGGAGATGTTTCTGCTACGTCGCGGCCCATAATGAGGTTTATGAGTGAGCTTTTGCCTACTCCACTCTCCCCCCAGAGCACAACGTTGAGCGGTCGACTTTCATATCCCTATAGAGGCATCAACCATCTGTCGACCGATTTCACAGTGCACGAACCTGTTGTGGACTTGTATTCCTTACATCTGAAGGGACTGGCGGGTGACCGTATTTCTCAATCATCGTTTGCGGTGGGTTTTCGCCTCTGATCTGCTGCACCACCTGCTGAGCCACTTCTTTGGTCATCCCGCATCGTTTCGTGAGAACTCCAATTATATCTGTCTTCTTGGGACGTCCAGCGACATATTCCACAAGTTTGCTGATCGACGAAGCAAGCCATCCTTGCCCGCCGGTCCATCCTTCCATAAATTCGTTGCAATGAGCCTCAATCACTCCACGGAGTATGCCACGCGACTCCTCATACTTGTCTCTATGCCTCCCATCGAGTAGATTCGCCGCAGTTATGCATGCATGTCCCACGGACCTAATGTTGTACTTCTCCAAGTGGCCCACATTCCGTGTGTACCAGTCTTCCATCCTTGCCTCTCTTTCGAGGTTTGTGACGACCAGCGCGAGCGGGACCTTTTCCTCGCAAAGAAACTCGAAGAACAGCCTGTAGTTGCTCTGCATGGTTGCCGTCACTCTACCTCCGCGTATACAGAACAGCAAGAGGTCGACACCTCCACGTTCTTTCAAGGTGTTGATGAGGCCATATGCGTTTGAAATTGCAGTGAGGTAGTCTTGGGTTTGTAGACGGGGCTCCTCGAGGCCGACCGTATCAAACACCTTGTATCGAGTCCCATTGTCCAAAGTTATTGGATACTCCGTCCAATGCAGAGTACAGCGGCGAGAGTCGAGCGATATGTGCGCAATCTCTCGGTCGGCCATCAGGTTGATGACGGAGCTTTTGCCCGCTCCTGTTTCTCCAAAGATCACGATGTTCGCCATATTATATTAGACTATGGGAACGTTTCTGTGGTCAGTGATATTCAACCCTCGGATATAGCGCTATCCACACCTGAGTGCTATGTCGATTCCACGCTGCGTTATGGGCGAGATATTTTACAAACGGGTATATATGCGAAACATGGTGGGGTTGGTGATGAGCCATCTTTGCACTACGCCTGAGATCTAGACTGCGGCGAACTGCGAGGTCTAGACGGATATGTACAAGTGTCAATGCACCACGTTTTGATATCGAGGGTTCAGGTGTTTGCTAGATCTTACAATCTAATGCCCTGGCCCTAGTCGTGACAAAGGGTTGCAGTACCTTGACCCCGACTGAAGGTGCGAGCCAATTACTTGAACATTCGGCGGCCGTATCCACCAATTCAACAGTCCCTCTATTTCATAACTACCTTGGCTCGCACGGAGTACGTCACGTCACCCATAACGACCACCTGAACGGTTGACGAGGCCAGCGCACTCTGAACTTTGCGGCAACAGACGGTCCAGATACTGAATAAAAGGTGAACGATGAAAGAAACATGTCTTCCAGGGTACATGACCACCTACTTTGGGAGGAAATCACGCAAAGTCAGTAAAGAGAGGATCGGAGACTTCTTTGGTTTAGGGAGATTCTTACTTACCTCAATCCAACACATCTGCTTGAGCCTTTTCAATTCTGGTCGTTTGCTTTGCTGTTTGCGCATTATCGGCGCTAGACACGCTTCTCTGGTGAATGCGAAGGGTATTATTATAGAGTCTTCAACTTTGCATGAAAGAATTATATGCATACTAAATAATATCCTACAAAGCTGTGAGGATAAGACCTAATCTTGCCTCGGGACGAATCGCGGTCCGAATATAGGACAGCGCGGTGAGACGGCGGTCAGGCACAATACTAAGATTCTGCGTCGATTCTGCCAGTGGGAGTGAAACATGGGTACCTGAGTCTCCGTCGTTGTAGCATTTCCCGTTGTACTACGCAAGAGGGGATACTAGGCTGGGCGAAAAATGATGTCCCAACAATGTGGTCTCCTTTCGTAAACGGAGAGTTTGATCCCGTAGAAGCAACATATGTATTATTATCAGTGTCTGTGAACATCGACTCAAAAGCGGACGGACCGTGGTATAATAGACTGGTGAAGATCACACACTGAGCCGCGTGTTGCAGTGGCTAACTCTGAGCAAGCCCACGAAACGGTAGCTGGGAATACCACTGCAGAAACTGTGGGCTCTCCCTGAGGTTCGGAAGAATTTCCCTGAAACTCGTGGCCAAAATCTTAATGATGATCAGTGTGCTGGCAGATTTCGCACTGCTTACCTCAAGCTACTACCGCGACATACATACATGCTTGCCTCCTCTTCCACTTCTTGATAAAATCAGTTCAATCGATATTGACCCTGGTCCCTAGGACCCTGCTTGTTCCGGCGGTTTCAGGCGGTGTCCCGTGGTACGTATCGCCCGGAGTGAACCGGAGAATTGAACAATTGGGGGCGTACTCCAAGGAGGTTAGATGATTGGTGCTGAACAGGTTTCCAAGCGGGAAATGATGTTTATCACTAGAAACCAGACTAAACGAGGCACAAAAGAAGTAGAAAATCGAGGACAGAAAGGAGCTTAGAGGTGACTCTGGAGTCTCTGGGTAGGCTAGCTGCGCATCGGGAGATTATGGGATGTTCCGGCAATGGCTTGTCGTTGGTATAAAACCCTCCAAAAACTCGAGTTTCGCCGCATACCGTTTCAATCGCCATCTTCTTATTCCCGATCATTCACATCGCAGAGTAAGTGCTCGTCACTGTTGCCGTTAATGCCAGCCGCATGAGTCATCGCATGCGGGGTACCCGAACAGGCGGGCTCCGGCCCTCGCCAGCACGGATCTTGCACGGATCATCATCATCATCATCATTTATTGTCTAGCTTTTGAAACCATTGTTGACCAACTAGTTCAACAGACTTCTTCATATTCATTCACCACAATGGTTCATCCCCACCAGACACCCTACGTTACACCTCACATCTTGCACAAAAATTACGCTCAGGCTTTTGACAATGAATTTCATAGTAACCGTCAGTGCACCGAGTTTCTATACCTCCTATCTACTCAATGTTTCAAACAGTCATCGGCCGTGATCTCGAGTATTTCTCGCAGGCAGGGTTTGACATGGACAGGATCCAGCTAAAGCGCAATGCACCTGTCGCTCAGCTTTACGAAGATGCTATCCGCAATGAAGGCGCAATTATCTCCTCCTCTGGCGCACTCATCAACTTCTCCGGTAAGAAGACTGGTAGAAGTCCTAAGGATAAGCGAATCGTCTATGAGGAGACAAGTAAGGATGATATATGGTGGGGCTCCGTGAATATCAAGATGGATGAGCGTGAGTTTACTTTGTTGCACGCCGGTCCCTTGTCTTAGCAGTTGTTTCTAGACACGTTTGAGATCAACCGCGAGCGTGCCATCGACTATTTGAATACGCGTGACAATGTCTACGTCTTCGATGGTTTTGCTGGTGTAAGTCCTGTGTTCCAACCACATCGGCTTGCACTAACTGTTTTTAGTGGGATCCCAAATACCGTATCAAGGTCCGGGTCATTTGTGCCCGTGCATATCATGCTCTCTTTATGGTATGTAACCACAATCAAATGTACTTCCTTTTCTGACAACTTGGAAGAACAACATGTTGATCCGCCCGACCGAAGAAGAGCTCGCAAGTTTTGGCGAGCCCGACTTCATTATCTACAATGCTGGTCAATTCCCTGCAAACCGCTTCACCAAGGGCATGTCCTCCACCACATCGGTGGAAATCAACTTCAAGCGCATGGAAATGGTTATCCTCGGCACTGAGTACGCCGGCGAGATGAAGAAAGGAGTCTTTTCCGTCATGCACTATCTTCAACCTGTGAAGTTTGGCCAGCTCTCCCTCCACTCGTCTGCCAATGTCGGAATGGAGAAGGGTGATGTTACCCTGTTCTTCGGTCTTTCTGGAACTGGAAAAACCACTCTCTCCGCTGATCCAAACCGCCTTCTCATCGGTGATGATGAACACGTGTGGTCAGACACTGGGGTGTTCAACATCGAGGGAGGATGCTATGCCAAGTGCATCAACCTGTCAAGCGAGAAAGAGCCGGAGATATTCAACGCCATTCGTTTCGGCTCCATTTTGGAGAACGTTGTGTACAGCCCTTTATCGCGCATGCCGGATTATGACGATGTTAGCATCACGGAGAATACACGTTGCGCATATCCAATTGAGTACATTCCAAACGCCAAGATTCCGTGCATGGTGGACAGGCAACCGAGCAACATTATCATGTTGACGTGCGACGCGTTCGGCGTCCTTCCTCCTGTGAGTAAGCTTTCCGCAGATCAAGCAAGCTACCATTTCCTTGCTGGTTACACCTCGTGAGTGCATTTTTGCTTCTGTCGGCGCCACTCGCTAAGTCACGCTCGCAGGAAAACTCCTGGCACGGAGGATGGTGTTCTTGAGCCTATTCCAACATTCTCGACTTGCTACAGCGCACCTTTCATCGTGTTACACGTGAGTTTTCATCTCCTCCTAGGAAATCCTGAGCTAAGCCTTGCTGGGTCAGCCTGGACGCTATGCAGAAATGCTGGCCGAGCGCATGTCCAAACACAACGTGTCCTGCTGGTTAATCAACACGGGCTGGACAGGTGGCAAGTTCGGTACGGGCAAGCGTTGCCCACTTAAGTACACCCGCCGCATCGTCGATGCCGTACACTCTGGGGAGCTTCTCGGTAGCGAGTATGAGACCTTTGGCGGCTTTGGGCTCCAGATTCCTACCGCGGTAGAGGGTGTTCCACGCGAAGTGCTCAACCCGCGTCTGGCCTGGGCTGACAAGGAGGCTTTTGAACGTGAGGTTCGCAAGCTCTCGGGCATGTTCCAAAAGGCATTCAAGTTGTACGAAAGCGATGTGCAAGAAAGCGTGAGGTTGGCAGGTCCACGGGTGGATTAGAGACTTAGAGTCGCTTTTCCCTCCTTATTTATAATTTACTGTTATAAACGTGGGTGTAGAGTACAAATATATCGCTACCTGAACTAAATCTGAACTTTACTCTACTGTACTATGTTCCTAGATATACAAGGAAGTCGAATGAATTCATATGCAAAGAGTGAACGTCAACCAACCAACCAAACCAACCAACCATCCAATTGTCACTCATTATGCATTAAGTCTCAATCGCTCGTTATCTGAACTGATCATCATCTACATTCATAGGGACCTTTAAAAAATTAGGCTAGTTGACTCTTGTTAGATACCCCCACACGCGATTGAGAAGGTCTCGGACCACTGAACTATGAGGTTCTCCAGTGCGAGACAGCTCCCAAATCAACTTTTGGAGTGCTTCTTGAGCACTCTCAGAATGTTCCGACGCATCTCGAGGTAAGTACGTGAAAGTAGTGGATGACGCCAACAATAGGTCCATACCAGTGTCATTTGACCCCTCCCACCATCCTTTCGCATCTTCATCACTGTCGCAGCCACAGACCACAACAACTAAGCTGACCTTGGATTTCGCGTAGACCCTCCGAAACTTCTGTACCTCCATTCTCTGCGTATTGACAGACTCGCCCTTGTTCGCGTAAAAAATCAACAAGCATGGTTCGAAACCAACGCCCCCTTTTGACCGTTTTGCGGGTGGATAGGGTGCAGTTACGCGCTGGAACATGTAGTAATGCCCGCGTATGACTACCATGGATCTGACCCATGCGCCATTAATGACGCCCGCGATGTTGCAAACATTCAGAGGTGCTGAGACAGCAGAGTCGCAGACGATTACGCTTCGCGGGTGGTCCCTTTCATGGTCATCGCATGCCCATTCGACATCGCGAACGCCTTTCTCATTGGGCAAGCGACACTGCTCGATAAGTTCGCAGAGGGTATGATATGACTGTTCGCGACGCTGTTTGAGCCTGTCACTGTCACTGTCATCGATGGTCACTGAGGTGACACAGGCGTGGCCAGCGAAGGTCATATTGAGGTTTGAGATGGATGGCTCATTTTTCCTCCACCATTGCTCCATGTCTGGGTCTTGGTTTTCCAAACGTGTAACGACAATGACGATCGGAACTTTCTCCTTGACTTTGGAATACAATGACATGTAGTTCCGGTAGAGCGCCCTGCTCTCTCTCGTGCCCTGCACGCAGTACACGAGGAGATGAATGCCATCCTGCTCCATAAGGGTTTGAAGGAGCTTCTTCAAAACTTGTTGAGCTTCCTTATTGGGGACCGTTCCCTCAGAGCCCTCATCAAGACCTGCAATGAAGTCAGTAACGCCCACCAAGAGCGGCTAACTTCGCTTACCGGCCGTATCAAAAAGCTTTACCTTCAAGGTCTTGTTCTGAATCACAACGTCATGGTTGTACATGGTCGTTTTATCGGTACATCCCGTGGCGTCAGAGGAGGTCGGCGCAGATTGTGTCCCAGTGATCAAATTGACCAAGGAGCTTTTACCAGCTCCTGTTTCTCCAAAAATGACAATGTTGCATGTTTCCGTGCGATGTAAACCTTCTCTGGCTCGAATATCGTTGGTACCATCGAGGCTCTGATCAGCATTCAAGTCAATTGTGTGCTGAGGAAGAGCCAAGCGTCACTTACAGTAGATGAAGACATGGAGGAATAGCGAGAGGCAGTCTCGACTTGCCAGCGTGTTCGGTTTTTTGAGAGTTGCTAGTCTGATGCCTTTCATGTAAAATATCCAACTTCGTCAGAACGTCAGTGTTTCGAGGCGCCGGATTTGAATATCGATCACGACGCATGTGATCAGCATGTTGAATGTTCCATGCCGTTCCATGGATGTGAGAAGGCTAGTATCAAGCGGCATATTAGATGCAACGCGTTGGTTATGCACTGGCTTCGTACATGCGCTTCGGAGCTGGAGCTGGCTTGCCGAGTTGGGATGGCTGGCATGCAGGTAAATTTAAAACGATGGCGGATCCGGGGCCCTGGTCTGGACTCTGAGATCTGAACGTTAACCCTCCCGGTTCACAGTGCTCAAGCCTGCTCAATGCTGACACTGTTAAAGCGAAGTTTGTGAGGATTATGTTGGCAAGTTCAAGTTGTATTCTCGCGTGCCAGGGAGGTAGTAGTTTGGAATGGACGGTGCGGATCAAGGCATTATAGATCATGATGATCCTGTGCGAGTTGTATGGAAACAAGCAGGGCTTACTGCGTGTGGAAGGAAATGTCTGACTCACATAATGACTGATTCCGAATTTCTGAATCGCAACATGATCGGTAACAATGATCCTTGGGGCTGAGGTCGCCGACGTTGACGCTGACCCATCAGTGGGTGTTTTATCCCGGGCCCACTGCACCATTAGGCAATGTGGATGCCTCATCCCCACATCCTGCTAGTACGACGATGGAACCTCGTACAATTCACTGGATCTATTACTCACAGTAAAGTAAACAAGATTGAGTCATCGAAGGGGGAAAGTCAAGTAACTGTTACTACGCCGTGCTTTATCATATCGGCCAACTGTTTTGCAACTTCCCGAGACATACCACAACGCTTCGTGAGATGAGGGACAAGATCCTTCGTTTTTATATGGAGACTCCCTACAAGTAACTCCTTCAGCTTACGCATCAACGACACGAACAGGTTGTGCCCTCCCATCCATGCTTGCTTCTGCCCGTCGGCAGTGAATTCTTCAACAAGGTTGCGGATCGTGATGCGTGATTCTTCATAAAGGACTCTGTGTCTGGCGTCCAATCTACTGGCGGCGGTGATGCACGCATGACCGACGACCTGGATCTGATATTTTTTAAAGGTGGCCTCGTTTCTCACCCACCAGTCCTCCATTCTCTGCTCTCTTTCGAGGTTCGTGATAGTGAGAATAATGGGAACCTTCTTCTCGCAGAGGAATTCGTGAAAGAGCCGGTAGTTGCCCTGAAGCGTAGCAGTGACTCTGCCTGCGCGAACGCAGAATATAAGTAGATCAATTCCGCCTCGTCTATCCAATTCCTTGATGAGACGATAAGCGTTCTCGACAGACTCGAGATATTCTTTGATTCCCAACTGCGGGTCATCGAGTCCGCTAGTATCAAAGACCTTGTAAAGCTCGCCGCCAAAGCTGATGGTGTATTCTTTCCACCGCATCGTACAACGTTTTGTGTCGGGAGATGTGTTCGCTACTTCTTTGTCCGCCATGAGGTTGATGAGTGAGCTTTTGCCTGCTCCAGTATCACCAAAGACTACGATAATTTTTGGCCTATTCTCGTTTGTCAATACAACGGTGCAAAGAACATTTGAAGACTACGTACCTTTTAGTAGTATTGAGCACCTTAAGATCGTTAATGGTATCCCTCCGTCGCAGGGTACGGTGTTGCTGGTCGGCTGCTACCTCCCTGACGTCAGCGGGTGAGCCATCGCTAGTCATCGGCTGCTCAGCGAATACGATATTGTTCCTACTAATTAAAGTTGGCAAGATGCAGCACGAAGAACAACTGAAAAATAAGTACCTTGCAGCCATTTTAGGAGGTAGCTGCCGGATAGTGCCATGTTGCGTTTCGCCAGCGACTAACAGCGGACGTTGAACTCCTTTCAAGCGACGCTGCTGGATTAGTTGACAGACAAGGTGGTAAGACTGGTCATGGCGCCGCTTGAGCCTATTTCCCGCATCTTCCTGGATAGTCATCGTAGTGACACATGCATGGCCAGCAAAGGTCATCCCGAAGTCTGAAATGATTCGTTCGTTATTCTTCCACCAGTCTTCCATGCTTGGTTCTTGGTCTTCCAAACAAGTAACGACAAGGACGATTGGAACTCTCCCCTTCACTTGGGAGCGGATGAGGTTATAGTTACGGTAGAGCGCCCTCCTTACTCTTACACCCCGCACGCAGTACATGAGAAGATGAACATCATTTCGAAGATTTTGAAGGACTTTCTTCAAAACTTGTTGGGCTTCTTTATCGGGAACTGCTCCTTCAGAGCCCTCATCAAGACCTATAATCTAGTTCAGAAACAGTCGCCAAGGGCAGCGAACTTGCACTGACCAGGAGTATCAAAAAGTTTCACCTTCAAAAGATTGCTCTGAATCAACTCAATGGAGAGGTCATACACGTCGGTTTGAGTGGTACATCCCGTAGTGTCGTTGGATGTCGGCGCCGTGTGCCCCTTAGTGACCAAATTGATCAAGGAGCTTTTTCCAGCACCTGTTTCTCCAAAAATGACAACATTGCAGGTTTCTTCTGTGTGATGTGAAGCCTCACTCTGGTTTGGAATATGAAAATGATTTCGCGTTAACTTTATGCTGGGGAAGAACCAGGGCCATCACTTACAGTAATACATGGTTCTCGACTAACAGAGGACGACATTGCGAAGACGGCCCAACTCCAGACAAGACAAGAAAAGCGAAGGGTACTGCGGTCTTGATTTACGCGTTTGGTGTTTTGAGGTGGTATCCCCCGATTAATTGAATCATTTGTTCGGTACGTCGGACGCCCAGGCGCCAAATCAGTGAAAATCAACCACGAGGCAATAACACTGCATGTTCTAAAGCTGTTGGAACAACGCAACAGCCATGCTGCGTACAGTGCGTTGGGCTTGCTCTCAGTAGCACGCACGGTGGCTGTGTACTCCTCATTATATACTTAGCAGGGGTTCATGAGGTAATATTAATTTATAAAGACCGCGCAAGACGCATTTCAAACGTGAACTTAGCGAGGCCCTCCTTGAAAGGGCGACATGATAGTTAGTGACCTGTTGTTAGATCCTACGGTGTTAAATACTAATAGCACCCAGTCCGGCACAGCCCCACTGGAGTTCTGTACGGTGGTACTTTCCTGCGTGCCATTGTGAAGATTCTGTGCGATCGCGTGCGGAAGGATGAAGGATGAACGTTGAACGATTTTCATTGGCTGACTATACGGAGAGTGATCAATGCCCACTGCCAGTTTATTGCGTACATAACTGATTCCGAATTTCAAGTTTCTCTTGGGTCCGCGTGAGTGAGTCATTGAAGAGGGGAAGTCGAGTGGGCCTTAGTAAGGCTATGTCTTACTCGACCATCTCGGGATCGTTTCTGCATCGATGTGTACATCGACCGATCAACATTTGCACCATCTAGCTCTAGTACTCTCTGTTACCTCCTCGTATGTCACTTGATGGACGTCCATGCGAAAAAGGGCTACAGTGATATATGTGTGGCTTGCGGCATGTATCCCGGACCTGTCGAGCTCCGTCCACGTTCCAGTCCCACCAGAGTTCCATAGGTGTCGCAGCTCCGAGATTTGTTGTAACGAGAGCAACAGCAACCTGCTGACGGCAGAGGAATGCGTGGAGAAGTCAGCAGTTATACTATGCTGCACGATGTGATTCCACTTCACAAAAGAGAGGGTGGTGGATTTTTGCTGAGCCAGTGAGAAGTGAGAGGGCACCCCCAATGCTCTTCCCACTGATCAGGCTGATCAGGGAGTATTGCCCCCGCTAGTCTCCGAATACGATAGTCCTTCGGTAAGGTTTCCCCAGAGCAATAGTACTAGGTCTGAATCGCCTGTGTTATTGCGAGTATGCGACCTCTTGCATAGATCGAATGTGCTTGGAGATAGTCCACGGAGTGCACAGTTGCGACACACGTGAGTTGCAACGATGACTGACAGGTGATGCCTTATGTTGGTGCATTACACTTAGTTCCTAGTAATCTTCGTCAAATCCAGGTTTGTCTACGCACGTGGAGATCCACTATATGATGGCTTGAGAGACCATCGCACCGAAATACAAGATACAACTGTTTGCAAATATATAGTATGCACCGATCCATATTGGTAGGGCCGTCTAACTGACAACGACAGTCTATGATTTGATGAGGCACAAGTTTAATGGGACTCAGCTACGTCGTCTTGCCTGATTATTTTAGTAAACTGTTTTGCAGCATCTGGAGATATACCGCAACGCTTCGTGAGGTGAGAGACAAGATCCTTCTTTCCCACATTCGGACCCCCTGCAATAAACGCCCTCAGCCTGCGCAACAACGACACGAATAGATTGTCCCCTCCCGTCCATGCTTGCTTCTGCCCGTCGGCAGTAAATTCTTCAACAAGGTTGCGTATCGTGACGCACGATTCTTCATAAAGGACTCTGTGTCTGCCGTCCAACCTATTGGCGGCGGTGATGCACGCATGACCGGCGACCTGGATCTGATATTTTTTGAAGGTGAGTTCATTTCTATCCCACCAATCCTCCATCCTCCGCTCTCTTTCGAGGTTCGTGATGACGAGAACAATGGGAACCTTCTTCTCGCAGAGGAATTCGTGAAAGAGCCGGTAGTTGCTTTGATGCGTAGAAGTGACTCTGCCGGCGCGAACGCAGAATAGAAGCAGATCAACGCCGCCTCGACAATCCAATTCCCTGATGAGCCGATAGGCGTTCTCGACAGACTCTAGGTACTCTTTGATTCCCAGCTGCGGTTCCTCGAGCCTGACGGTATCGAAAACCGTATACGAGTTTCCATCGAAGTCGATAGCATACTCATTCCACCGCAGCGTAGCACGCTGCATGTCAGGAGATGTGTATGCTACCTCCTTTCCCGCCATGAGGTTGATGAGTGAGCTTGTGCCTGCTCCCGTCTCCCCAAATAGTACGATAGTTTTAGGCCTGTTCTCGCTTATCTATACAATAGAAAGAACATCTTATGAAGTACCTACCGGCGGATGGCGCTATGTTGCCCTTCGACGGCGGCTAACGGCAGACGTTGAACCCCTTTCAAATGACACTGCTCGATAAGTTGACAGACAGCATGGTATGACTGTTCGTGGCGCCCCTTGAGCTTATCCCCTGTATATTTATCGACAGTCGCCGTGGTGACACATGCGTGGCCAGCGAAGGTCATCCTGGAGTCTGAGATGATTCGTTCATTATTCTTCCACCAGTCTTCCATGTCTGGTTCTTGATCTTCCAAACAAGTAACGACAAGGACGATTGGAACGCTCCCCTTCACTTCGGAGCGGACGAGGTTGTAGTTGTGGTAGAGACCCCTCTTCGCTCTCACACCCCGCACGCAGTACATGAGGAGATGAACGTCATCTCCAAGACGTTGAAGGAGTTTCTTCAAAACTAGTCGAGCTTCTCTATCGGGAACTACTCCTTCCGAGCCCTCGTCAAGACCTACAATCTAGTTCAGAAACAGTCCCCAAGAGTAGCAAACTTGCACTCACCAGGAGTATCAAAAAACTTTACCTTGCTCTGAATCGACTCAGTCGAGAGGGGGTACTCGCTGATTTGAGTGGTACATCCCGTAGCGTCGTTGCATGCCGGCGCCGTGTGCTTCTTAGTGACCAAATTGATCAAGGAGCTTTTGCCAGCGCCCGTTTCTCCAAAAATGACGACATTGCAGGACGACATTACGAAGACGGCTCAACTCTAGACGAGACAAGAAACAGTGAAGGGCAGGTTTGACTTGCGCGTTTGGTGTTTTTGAGGTAGTATTCCCCGATTGGTTGAATCATTTGTTCGGTACGTCGGACTAGGTCGTCCAGGTGCCAGATTAGTGAAAATGGATCACGACGCAAGGATACTGCACATTCCAAACGCTATTGGAAGGACGTAGCAGTCATGATACGTACGTGTTGGGCTTTGTACATGCTCTAAGGAGCTGGACAGGAAACGCGAAGCGCCTCATTGAAAAAGCGGCGTCAGAAACGTGATAGTAGTAGCCTAGTAGGCAATGGCGTCCGTGATTTAGTATGCTTGCAATCCCTGAGGCAAGATTTAGATCTGAAACCTGTCGGATGCTACCGTCTGATGTAACTCAGCACTTCATATAGTAAGTATGTAAGTACCTCTTCAACTCATTGAGCAGGAAAACCAAGCGAGGCTGAAGATGCCGAAGATGTGTAGATGGATGATCAAACACGTGCTGAACTTTTCTGACCAATGAGGCAATTAATTACATAAGACACACATTTCAAATGCGAAGTGCAAGCAGCGAACAACTCGAGGCAAACTCATGTTGCACTCGAGGCCTGAGGATTTGATTACGAACCTATTGAAAGAGACTGTTGTGGTTCCAATCTCACGTAGGCACTTCCCGGTTGAACGTTGAACTTTCATGACCCCTACTTATCATATAGTATAGTGCCCGAGTTACATCACTGGTTGCGACCTACGGTAGCGTAGTCAAAATCGTTTATCGTTTACTGCCAAGTAGTAATGATATACTAGTCACATACACAGGAGTACACAGCTAGTAATTGCGCCTGGGTCCAGCTACTTAAAACGTGTACAAAGCCCAACGCATACGCAGCATGGTTGTTACGTCGTTTCAACAGCGTTTGAAACATGCGGCATCCTTGCGTCGTGATCGATTTTCACTGATCTGGCACCTGGACGTCCGACGTACCGAACAAATGAGAATTTCCACTAATCAGGGAATACTACCTCAAAAACACCAAACGCGTAGGCCTGTCAAGACCCGTCCTTCACTGTTTCTTGTCTTGTCTGAAATTGAGCCATCTTCGCAATGCCGCCCCACCCTGGTGCAAATCACGCCGAGAAAACCTGCAATGTTGTCATTTTTGGAGAAACGGGTGCTGGCAAAAGCTCCTTGATCAATTTGATCACTAAGAAGCACACGGCGCAGACATCCCGCGACACTACGAGATGTACCACTCGCATCAATGAGTACTACGTCCTTTCGACTGAGTCGATCCAGAGCAAGGTGAAGCTTTTTGATACTCCTGGTCAGTACAAGTTCGCTACTCTTGGTGACTGTTGCTAAACTAGATTATAGGTCTTGATGACTCGGAAGGCTCTGAAGACGCCCGACGAGTTTTGGAGAAACTCCTTCAAAATCTGCGAGGTGACATTCATCTCCTCATTTACTGCGTGCGGGGTACGAGTGCGGGGAAGGCGCTCTACCACAACTGCAACTTCGTCCGCTCCAAAGTAGATGAGAGCGTTCCAATCGTCCTTGTCGTTACTTTTTTGGAAGACCAAAAACCAGAGATGGAAGGCTGGTGGAGGAATAACGAACAAACTATCTCAGGCTCCCAGATGACCTTCAAGTTTACTGGCCACGCATGTGTCACCACGGCGACTGTCGACAAACCAGATAAGCTCAAGGGGCGCCACAAACAGTCATACCGTGCCGTCTGTCAACTTATCGAGCAGCATCGTTTGAAAGGGGTTCAACCTAGCACTAATTTCCGGCAGGTACCTCCTAAGATGCTCTGTCTACTGTATTGATAAGCGAGAACAGGCCTAAAACTATCGTACTATTTGGAGAGACAGGAGCAGGCAAAAGCTCACTCGTCAACCTTATGGCGGGAAGGGAGGTAGCATACACATCTCCTGACATGCAGCGTGCTACGCTGCGGTGGAATGAGTATGCTATCAACTTCGACGGCAACTCGTATACGGTTTTCGATACCATCGGGCTCGAGGAACCGCAGCTGGGAATCAACGAGTACCTCGAGTCTGTCGAGAACGCTTATAAGCTCATCAGGGAATTGGATAAACAAGGCGGCATTGATCTGCTTCTATTCTGCGTTCGCGCCGGTAGAGTCACTTCTACGCTCCAGAGCAATTACCGCCTCTTTAACGAATTCCTCTGCGAGAAGAAGGTTCCAATTGTTCTTGCGATCACGAACCTTGAAAGAGAGAAGAAGATGGAGGATTGGTGGGATAGAAACAAGGACACCTTCGGAAGATATCAGATCCAGGTCGCCGGTCATGCGTGCATCACCGCCGCCAATAGGTTGGACGGCAGACACAAAGTCCTTTATGAAGAATCGCGCATCACAATCCGCAAACTTGTTGAAGAATTTACTGCCGACGGGAAGAAGGAGGCATGGAAGGGAGGGGACAACGTGTTCGTGTCGTTGATGCGCAAGCTGAAGGAGTTACTTGTAGGAAGTCCGAGCGTGAGCAAGAAGGATCTTGTCCCTCATCTCACGAAGCGTTGCGGTATATCTAAAGATGTCGCAAAACAGTTGGCTGATATGATCAAGAGCGACACAGATTGACCTCTCCCATTGAACTTATACCTCACCAAATCATAGACTGTCGTTGTCAGTAAGACGGCCCTACCCATATGGATCGATACATACTATTTATTTGTAAACAGCTGTATCTTCTATTTTAGTGCGATGGTCTCTCAAGCCACATTATATAAATGTGCAGGCTGGGAATCTCTACGTGAGTAGACAAACGTGAAAGTTACTGGTTACCAAGTATAATGCACCAACATAAGATATGTGTTACCAGTCATTGTTGCACTCACTTGTGCCGCAATTGCGGACTATCTCCAAGCACATACTAATATTCGATCTATACGAGAGGTTGCACACTCACGACAACACAGGTGATTCCAAGGACTGTCTTGTCCGGAGAGACTAGCACGGGCAGTACTCCCTGGTCAACTTGATGATATCAGTGGGAAGAACATTGGGGGTACACTCTTACCTCTCGCCAGCACAGCGGAAATTTATCATCTTATTTTCTGTGAAGTGGAATTACATCGTGCAGCATAGTGTAACTGCCGACTCTTTCGCGAATTCCTCTGCCGTCAGCAGGTTGCTGTCGCTCTCGTTACAACAAGCTTTGGAGTTGCAACACCTAGTATGAAACTCTGGTGGGACTGTAACGTGGACGGAGCTCGACAGGTTTGGGATATATGTTGCAAGCAACACATGTATCACTGTGGCTCTTTTTCGCATGATTTGTCAAGTGACATACGATGAGGTGCTGAGAGTCACGGTAGAGCCAGATGGTGCAAATGTTGACCGGTCGACGTAGAGTTGCACATGTTGATGCGGAAACGATTGTCAGGAGAAATGAAGGCGTAGGGACCGTAAGGTGCATATTCAGAAAGATCGGCAGGTTAGCGTGGATGTGTATGCATTAAATGTCGCTAGATGGTTAATACTACAAATGTCGATTATCATACAGAAGTCAAATTTCACGTTCGATCCCACAAGCTTTCGATGCGATGATCAATATGGGAAGGGGGATTATCACCTTATACATTTAGCATCAAGTGAGGTCGATCATGATCTCCACGTTATCCATGGTTAGGTGACTCTGCTGACAAGAAGGCTGATTATAAATTTGCCTCTTTGGTGCGTGCGCACCAAGGGCGGAGGCGCGCTTCGGAATAACGATTAAAGAGGGCAGGGGCCTTGGAAATTTCCCGATGGAGACGGATATTGGCCGGAAAATTTCTTCTTCCTCGGAATCGCTGAAGACTTCCAGGATATTGGGATCGAGGCAGGGCTGATCGTGAGGACGCGAGACACTGCGACTCGGAGGACTGATGAAGTGGGGTTGAGTTCTAGTCGACTGTGTTTTCCTCTTCTTTGGAAGCTGGTGAATACGACCTTCTATGTTTTCATCAGCTCCGCTTGGAGCCAACAGTGAAATTGTCCCGGAATGATCAAAAGCGCGTTTGCAAGGAGTGCGAGCTTGTTCCTCGGGTCTGATCTCGTCGTCCAGCGAGTGCCTGTCATCAAATTCCACAACCTGGTTAAACGGCCGATCGAACCAGTCGGGGGGTGCGCCATTAGCATCCTCCTCATCCTCATCCTCTGACTCTAAAGAATCGTCAGGGTTGGGCACGGAGAACAAGAATCCGTTGGGCGGATGGGCATCCGAAATAGAAGCAAATATAGAGACAGAAGGGAGTGATAGAGTGTTATCCTCGAGACGATTTTGCGATCGCAGTTCGTCACCGACACAACTTTCTTCACGATCCGGACCGAGCGCGCGAATGGAAAGTCCCTGTGTCATTGATTCATCGTCCCCTCGATTCACTTGACAGTGCGTTCTCACTCCTCGTACTGTGGAAGCGAGAGATCCAGGGTCGCGTCTTTCCACAGTGCCTGGTTCAGCTCGTGCTTTACCCGTCCGTTGTCTCTGTGTTACATCGCTTCACGGGGTTTTGTGGATGCTCTTCTCTTGCCTGGCTTCATAATCAACGGCAAGACAAGGCTCGACCTGTCGAACCATCGAAACAGGAATCCACACGCGCATATTGCTATGCGGATCGGATGGCAACTTTTTGGTAGTTCTCTGCGTAGCCTGTGCTTGCGAGCTACTTCCGATGAGATTGACATCCAAAGCAGTGACATGGCCTGTGGGCTCGGATCGTTTACCCTTGATACCTGACTGAGCAATTTCTACAAACTGTGAAGGACACACTTCAACACGGTACTCCAGAAGGCCATCAGTGGATACATGCTGGCGCGTTCCTAAAATCTTCGTGATCAATGGCCGGTTACAAGAGTTATGTCCTTCGAAGGAGGATTGAGGGGCAAAGGCCGCCCGACGGCGGTCTACGTCTGTCATGGCGAGATACTTTTTCACAAGGTAAGCCGGCGTTCCGACTGCCTCGGCAGGAGAGGGAGTCAGTGGCCCTTTTATGACAGAGCTTTCGCCGCGCTCGAGACGTTTTGTCCTCTCTTTTTCGTCAGCTTCGAGCGCAGCTCTCCTGAAAACCCTCATTATTGCCGCCTCCCACATCAGGCTTCGGAACCTCTTTATAATCGCAGTTCGGTAACCCCATTCTCCAAACTTCTCCTCGCAGAACGCTGCGGCACGGGCAAGATCCAGCTCTCCAGTGTCGCGCATTTTTCCACCACCCATGCTTCCTACCCGGGCGCTGCATATTGGGTCGATATAATTCTCGAGTATCTGCATATTTGGGAAGTCCAACGGTAAGGAAAGTGCCGAGTAGGAGTGCCGAAGCTGTTTCCGGGAGTTAGTGTGCAATTCCAAGTTGACGCTGGAGCGCCAGCGTGCAAGTGCTGGCCGAATGTCTTCGGTGGAACGGCGGTGAAACAATTCAAGAAGTTCGTCGCCAAATCCACAGCGAGCCAAGCCAAGCGCGATACCTTTGCCAACATCCCTTACGCCCTGAATCTTTTTAAACAGGCAAACTCAGTAGATGCAAGTTTCGCACATCACCGTAGTCTCCTTTCACAAGCATCGCAAAGAGAACAAACCCCCCTCGAGTGAGCCCTACCTCTGGGTGTCTCCTGATAGCTTCCGCTGTGTATATCATAGCATGGTGTTTGCTGGGTTTGCCCTCTGAGTTCAATGCGGGATTGGACTTGTTCCCGGAAAGCGTTAGACTTGAACTACGGGGAAGAAAGTATGCGTAACTTAGTATTGCAGAGGCAACGAGACTTACTTCTTGATAACCCGAAGAGCACCGAAAACGAGCGCGTCTACATCATCCGTCAAGACTGCATCTATAACGCCATATCTATTGAGATGAGCCAGTTCGGCTTCTGCTTCACCAAGAGCCTAGAAAGCATCAGCAGTCGAGCGTGTTCATGTCACGTTCGCTTCACCATTCTCCACTCCATGCCAAATATGTCCAACAATTTCTTCATCCCAGACGTAAGGCTATGGGATCCTGATTTCCCCAACTTGCTGCCTCGCTTTATCTTTGGTCTTCCATCACCATCAAAAACAAAGAGTGGTAGAAAGGGTAGTCGCGCCAGTGAGCATAAACGAAAGAACAACAGGCGGAGTTCTGGGTTCTCGCCGCCTTTGCTGTGTACACAGTGTTGATACCATATACTGGCGTCGATGCCGATACGAAAGGCACGTATCCCGGAATGATTCTTCTCAAATCCTTCCTTAACCGCGAGATTGGATAGTGACCGAGATTGTCCTGCTTTGTTCACGACCTGCGCAGTTGAATCAAAACAATCTTTCAGAGAAAAAGAAAACCGCGTTACCTCCCAAAGGCCTTGGACACCCATAGTACTTAGTGGTGGTAGGAGATAACGAAGTTCAAAATTAACCACGGCCATTAACACGAAACGTTAGCATCACGTGCTGTGTGACATTGCGCGACACTACTTTTGCCAGTTATAACTGGCAAAACCGGCAAAACTCTATACACCTAAGCCTTGTAACGCTCATCAAAAGCCTTCATCGACTCGGAATATTGGTTGCCATCACCAATATTCTCGTTGACACGTACTTAGTTCCGTCTCATTTTTTCCCTTCTCCCTTGTTCCATAGCATTCCATACTCTACAGTATATAAGCTCACGTTGATCTACTGTTAGAGTAGTTGATCCTTGTCCCCCAAATATACGCTTACTGTTCGATCTCGTGTGAACGTTCTCCGAACGCCACGTATTTTTAAACTCGAATACTCTTTCAGCGCTATAGTCGTTGTCGAGGAGGATTGATCACCCTCCGAGCCTTCGATTCTTCTATCCTTCGAAAATCAATACTACCCTTCGATATCGTTAAAATGTCTCCTAGACTCCTAGTGCACTAGGCAACGCCTCGCCTCTATCCTCGACTGGGTCGAGGACACAGAGCGCTCACGCTGGCGCTCTCGAACTCAGTGTTGAGAGCGCCTGGACCCGAGACTATGCCACAGTGTTTGGGGTCAACAGGTCTGGTAGCCCCCGGGCTGAGCCACCCTCTAGTTTCGGTCCATGGGACCCGAGAAACACGGACTTGGAGCATCCATAATGGACGCATCAAACGATGTTGCCCCCATTAGAAACCCGTTGGTTAGCAACAAGGTGGGGGGGGGGGCACCTGAACCTGAGCCCACTTCTCGGTAGTATCGATAGTCGAAGCCAGTCCGCTATCGGCTACGGCTACACAGTCGTTGACCCTATTGAGAATGATCATCCCGAACTCTTGAGAGCATCTGCTCCGCCTGGATATAATCATGCCCCACGACTGAAAGAAGTATGCGACTGGTCAGACTCACATAATGATGGGGACTTGGAAGACGTACCTGAGTTCCCTGTCCTCAAACATAGCCCACGCCCGTCCGACAATGTACCTGCACCGGACACTGTTCCCCTTGATAAAGGCAAACCTGGCAAAGATGTGGACCTGCTCGAAAGAGGCGGTCATCCTAATTATGGCTGAACTGAACCGCCCTGGCTCTAATGACTCAGACGAGTCCCTTCGAAAACTGTGGGACGATGAGAACCGTCGTAACTCCATTCAAGTTCAAAACCTTGCACTGCAACGCTTCCGTAAGGTTGCCAAAGATGAGTACACTGAGCAATGCAACGTTATAGAAGACCTGCGCGAACAGGTCAGAGAACTTGAAAACCATTCAAGCCCAAACGCACGAAGAGATGGCTGAAAAGCTCGTTAGCGAAGCTTACAGAGCACTAGTGATTGGTGAGTCCATAGCTACTGGAGGTCAAAAGACGCTTGAAGCCATTGCCTTTAATAGGACTAAACAGTCCGGGAGTGAGTGCACTACCTGGGTCAAAGAGTACGGCCCACCCAATATATCTAAGCCTTGGCGAAATGACCCAATTGGAAGCAATACATGATACTGGAGGGCGTCCTCCCTTCTTCCCGACAAGAGTTCTGGCAGACGAGCTATAGTTGGAAGCGACCCGAGCGACCCCGACTCATGATGGAACCCACTCTAGAAAATGAGACGGAGCTAACTGCGTGCCGACGAGAATATCGGTGATGGCAATCAATATTCGACGAAGGCTTTTGACGAGCGTTACATACGCCCTCCAGGTCGACCTAACGGGGGCTTCCTTTTTTCAGGTAATGCGAACTCTTTTGGTCGGATGAGCGGGCAAGAGTCGCATTACCTGAAGAAAGGGAGGTCACCCCGTTAGGTCGACCTGGAGGGCATATGTAACGCTCGTCAAAAACCTTCATTGAATATTCATCACCAATATTCTCGTTGGCACAGATTGGCACGCACTTAGCTCTGTTTCATTTTTTCCTTCTCCCTTATTCCATAGCATTCCATACTCTACAATATATAAACTCACGTTTTATAAACTTTGAGCTTGTTCAGACCGTTAGGAAGTTGTCGTATGTAGAGTGCGCAATTTGGAGGTCGTCGGTATCAAGACAAAGGTATAAGTGTTATCAAACCATTGAGCCCTCTTCCACATCATTCTCTTTCAAGGTAGAGACAGAAGTCTTCTCGAAAAGGAACGAAATGGTTCCGCCAGGGACATCACGAGCGGATAATGGTGTCGCTTCATCCATAGCCGTGATGTTGTCCAGGTCAACGGCCGATAAAAGTGAATCAAGCCTTGATTTTGGCTGCGGGGGGTCTTCTTTATCATCGCGCACACTTGGAAGCACCAGATGACGAAGAATGGCATCGTGGATATCGTCGCTCGTCAATCTCCGCAGGCAATTGATATGTGTCCACTCCCCAAGCGATGCAAGCTCCGCCTGTTTCTTCTTCATGTACTACAGAATCATGGTCAGCATAATTCTGTGAATGATGAACGGAGTTGAAATCCTCACTGCTCCATCCATCTTCTCAATGTGGTGAGATTTGACTTGTGACGCATTGACGAAGCCGGTTTCTGCTGGATCTTCGTCGTCATCATCCTCACTGACTTCTATATCGTTCCCAGAGACATTTGTTTTGTCATTGAAATGCTTTGAACTGGCATCACATCCGCAATCCAAAAGGTCATGGGTATTGCAGCCTGTCTCAGGATGGACTCGGAAAATGTCTCGAAGCTGTAAATGGAGGCATCAATCACCGGTCACCTGCTAGGCGAAAAGGAAGTACATCTTTCCGTGAAAACGAGTCTGACTTTGAGCCTGATGATCCCTTGGATGTGATAGTATAAACTCCATCGGGTAAAAAAACAAAATATTAGCTTACCGATCCCATAAGAGCTTGACACCCATAAGTTAGCACCGGAGTCCGACAGAACGGATAGTCCACTCACAATTGCTAAGTCCAATCTTGGTCACTTGCCTCTGATAGATTTTTTCTTCCAAGGGACGATGTAAGCGCGTTAGACACTTTGCCAGCAGAGACGCTCACCGTCGATTGTTCCTGCAGTGAGAAATCGATAGATGAAAACTGGCCGTTTCTGCCCATCACTATGATTATTTGATGAGGACGAGATACTTTCGATGATTTGCTTATTCACCGATGAATGCGCGCCATGGACTGAAGGTCATGACTTGGATGGGAGATCTTTTAGAGTCCTCATCGTATTTTTACATACACCACACACACCTCGGGTTCCAATCGGAATCTATCAAACATAATCTTGATGCGCCGATAAGGTTGAGCCCAACGCCGCCTGCCTTTGAACTCAGCAGGAATAGAACTTTCCCCGACAAGGTTAGATTGGCGCTAATAAGTTCAAACTGAGTAACCTACAATGGCTGTACTGCGATGATTTATTGAAGGTGTTGACATACTCCTGTCTTTTCGCTGCTGGTGTCCGACTATGGCAGTATGATGTGAGCCAAAAAAAATCAAAAATACTTCAACGTGGAATGAAAACTGTACCCGTCAAGCCGGAAGTAAGTATAAGACTTCTTCTTGCAGAAGGCTTCAATCAAATTGAGGGTTGATGTATAATGTGAAACAATGATGCATTTTTCTTGGGTGCGCTAAATAGCGGTCAAATAAAGTTGTGCAATTAATCAAACAGACTTACCTCTTTGATGACTTTGAGGAGGTGCGACAACGCCAGAAGCTTGCCTGGTATGAATCAGCCAATGGACCTCATTAAAGAACACGGGGCCCACCGCTCATAGAGAAGTCTTCAATTCGGGGATCTTTAGGTAGTAAACTCAAGGCGTCATCGATACCTGGGCGGCGAATTGCATCCGTGTTTGTCGCTCTTGCCTTATCTGCTTGAGCCTTGAGCAACACGGGACTATTGCTGACTTTTGTGAGTACGTTGATCAAAGCAAGTGACTCTGCGGTCGGTCCATCAATCAGCCTATCTAGCTTATCGGGGTTAAGAATAGCCGAGAATATGGACAATTGCAGTTGCGTCGGAGTGATAAACACGACATATTCATCTGTTCAGAACGTCAAATATTTGAACTGCGGTTAGAGAAAGAGGATACGTTTTGGTGGAAGATAATTCTTGAGAATGCTGGCTTCCCGTCGCAATACGAAACTTTTTGCGATCAAAGACAACTTTGGTGTCGTTCAGCAGCCGAACGGAACAGAATTGTTCCACGAACCTGAGCTGACTGAGCCTCGCCAAGCTCAAGTTCCTTATCCGTGCAATCTGGTGCTCTACTTTTGAGGATAGGAACCTCGTAAACCTTACGGAATGTAGCGTAATCATCTGCGAATATTCCTTTATTTGATTACCCCTTGTGAAGAAAGACTCTGCAGCTCACCGAGCAGCCCTGGGTTACAAAAGCTCGCCTTTTGATGTGTCAGCACTAGGAAGGTGATAAAAAATAGATGCCTCATGCGCACCATGGCATGGAATTCACTCAAATCATTCTGAATAGGAGTACCAGACAGAATGATTCTTCGAACAGTACGTAATGATTTAAACATTGTCGAGGTCTTATTGTTTGATGACTTCAGTCTGTGTCCTGCCGAGAGGTCAATGGCATGTATATTCTACCCGCATCAACTGACCTTCGTCACAAATAACCAAGCCAATCGGAGGACTATGCGGAACATTAGATTTCCATTCACTGCAGCGGTAGAAAGAATACTACTCACTTGCAAAATGCCAAATCGTCTCTGACTAGCGTAAATAAATGTACAACATTGAAAAATGTGCCACTCACATGACAGTCCGAAGCTTCTCATAGCCAATGACTAAAACCTGATGTCGTCTGATATTTCGGTGAGCGGAGAGCCCCAACCAACTGGTGCCAACACGTACGAATTGAGGAATTGCTTGATGGTGGATTTATCCTTGTCGCCTGTGAAAATACCAACACGATCTCTCCCTAACCTTAAAGTCCAAGTTGAAACAAATCCCGCATTAGCACGATTCTGTCCTACCACTTGTGAAATTCAGCGCGCCAATTCTGCTCGCAAGTCAGAAGCTAGCGAGTATGACTGAAGAATAGAAACGAACATTGACCAGCGATACGGGGCATACGATCAAGGCCTTGCCGATTACTGGCCCAGCGCCGACGTAGGGATTCTGCTCTGTGGCCAGCTTAGAGATTGTAACACAGATATGGGACAACGAACTCACTGAGGAGTGTCCACACAAGAGAGATTGTCTGTAAAAGGTGTCACCAAGCGGGATTAATGTCGAATAAACAAACAGACCTGAAGGGTTTTCCCCAGACCCCTGAAACCTGAATATCAGCAGTTGCACACAAACGGACAGATTGAACACGTACATCTCGTCGGCGAGTATACACCCTTGACCCTCATGTCTTCGCAGGCCCATGATACATTCATACAGAAATTTGACGCCTGTAACATGTTGTGGCATCAAAGAAATGAAATAACATATCCAGATAGCATGAATACCTTCGATCTGATGTGGACGAAGATGTCTTGCAACAACGGGATCTAGGACGACTGCGACGGTCGGCAAGTTCCTGCAACGATATCTCAGGTCTGCTTCAATAGAAGCGTAACGTCAAATCATACTTCTTGTTGAACTTCACAGCGTGCTCTGGGGTTGTTGCTTTCATGACGATTGCTCCCTCTGCTTCAGGATCATGCCTAGCCGGTTTAATATCCTCGTTAACAAGGAGCTGAAGGAACTTACATTGGTTCATTAGGCTTTTTAATTGGCTTCTGGCCATAGAATGACGAGGGGGGAACGAACGCTTTTGAAGCACCTGGAGATGCAACTGTGATATCATTCTCTTTACCGGGGAGAGCGCTCTTCGCCTGAAGCAGAAACGAGGGCTTGGGTGGTGAAGATAGCACTACCGGCACGTCTTCCTCCAGTCCCGGCAATGCATCCTCCACCCCGGTGATGGAAGGCATTCGCGATGCTAGTACTTGTGAATCTAACTCAATTTGTTTGCCACCAGCGCTGAAGCTGTACCCGTTGTGTAGAGCAAGTCCGTCCCACTCCTTACGGCCAAGTCTGTAATAACCATTCAATGAGAGGTGGGCGGCAAAGTAATTAAATCCTACTGACATCTTCCCCTTTTCTGATATTACAGTGAGCTTGTCACCGACATGGCTAACAAATGCATCACCATCCCAGGTCTTGTGCTTCTTGCTCTGCGGCTTCCGCCTACGAGAGTCAGCACATATGAAATATCCTCGCGCCTTGCTCACCAGTTAGCAGTCCAGTAAGTAGCTGGCGCATTTGCTTTTGAAGAGCCCGAGGAGGGGGGGTCCCGTGTGGACAGAAGATTGACAGGATGAAGATCAATGGCCCTTTTGCTTTTGTCTACGGCTTTCAATGGCGTCTTGTAAGGTACATTCATCTTCGTTGACGGCAAGGGAGTGATACGCAAAGAGGATGTCGCGGAGCTATTGGCAGTCGTTGCAGAGGATGGCATGCTTCCTCGACCATAGCACTTTCTGGATATATATTCTCCACGAGGAATTGGATGGTCGATCCTGATCTCTTTCTCTCCAAATTTATATTCTCCATTTTCCTCAGCCTTGGGCGCATTTAAGGACCCAGCCCCCATTCTGTTGGCGCGACAACACAGATTAACCTTGATCTTCAGTTTTCTCGGTCAGAAAAGAAACGTACATCTTTCCATCTAGATCGAACATCGACCCTCTGATGCCTGTGAGAACCAGGACGGCATCCCCATCCCATGTTTTGTGTTTCTTGTACTGGGGGTATCTCCTAGTACCTTAGTGTAAGCATGAAGGACACGAATTGGGACTTGCACATACCACTGAATCATCCAATACTCCTCTCCTCCATGATTACTGCTTGCACTATACGCCGAGGGACCTCCGAGTGTATTCTCGATCGCGACTTTCTTCCTGCTGGAAGGATCGAGTGGCAGCTTTCGTTTCTCACCCGTAAGTGGCGACTGATACGCAGGCATAAAATTACGAAGTGAAAGTCTTAGACTTGATGATGTAGAAGAAGAAAGGTGTTCTAGAATGCTCTCAGTAAACGGTAAATGTCCGACTCGAGACGTGTCAAGACGCGTCGGTGGCGCGTCGATATAATTGGTTTCGGTTATTTCCGTGACTGATCATGTCATGGTTCAAAGTAATGATCGATAGCGCTAAGTACAGATTCAAAAGCAAAACAAAAACATCGAAAACAAAAGCAAAAGCAAACTAAACTAAACATAGTGCTTTGGGGGTAAGCAAGGGAGCCTGTCCTGCGTATAGAACTCCAAGTCAATCACTTTGGTTACACCCTAGCCCACCTCCATCCACTACCCACTACCTTAAACCTGTCCAAAGGCAGGACGCCCATCAATCACCGTAGCTTGAACTTTAGTGCGTAAAATTTGATCAACAGGGATAGTCATGATGTCTTGAGATAGCACCACGTAGTCTGCCCGTTTTCCTGGAACGAGAGAACCAAGGCTGTCTTCGGTAAACGAAGCATATGCAGCATCGATCGTCATGCCTATTGATTGTTTTCTATATCAGTAACGCTCGTATCTGAGTACTCTCGTGAAGTACCTCTTAAGGCTTCCATGCGAGTTAGCCGTTGTTCTGGAAACCTGCAAAACATACATCAGCTCGATGGGGGGTTTTCGACCAGAAAATCATACCATCCCGACGGGCCACTGGGTGATTGTCCTTCAGGAGACAGTCTCGTAATGGCTGCACGGAACCCAGCGAGCGGGTTCATGTCTTCCACCGGAAAGTCAGAGCCCAAGGCAAGTCGAGAACCGTGGTCAAGTAAGGACCGGAAGGCATATAAACCCTTCACTCGCTCAGCGCCCTAGAAAACGATGAATACCCGTAAACGCTAGAAGGTATGATCCATGAACTCACAAGACGTTCTTCCGCAAACCACATATCACTGATACTATTCCGCCCATAAGATACATGTCATTCGCAAATACATTCGGATGAACAATTTAACGTACGCATGTGTAGGTTGAACGCTGGAAATAACTAAATAGCGACAATTCTACTTCCATTGACATCAAAGAAACTAGAATGCTCACCTCCAAGCTTTCCGACACGTTCCAGGTCAGTCTTTGTTAAGATCTGAGCATGTTCTAGGCGAGGTCTGAGTGCTGTTACATTGAGGTCCTCCGAGGCAGTCTCGAATGCGTCCAGAACCACGCCGTTGGCATAATCCCCGATTGCATGGACGTTCTTCCAGACGAAAGCAAATGAGGTGTATTTTTTTTGCGATCGCCAGCACTTACAACTTGCCACCCATCTCTTAGATATTGGTGTATAACGTCAGTCAAAACTTTGGGGTCCAAACGCATGAATCCTTTTGTGTGGGGGTTATCACAGTAAGGCTCGTTCAGCTGAGAGACGTCAAAAATACGCAAGCATGGTCAAGGAGCTTCTCACCGCTGCTCCACCAGAGCGTAAAGCACCTAAATAACTAGTCAGTCTGACATCTTAATACTATCGCTAACGTTTTACCGTCAGCGAAGATCTTAACACTGCGAGCATTTAGCCTGCCATTCCCTGCATTGATAATTGGTTTTGAGAGGTTTCCCCAGTAAGGACCGCTTTCCTCGAAGTATCTCATCCCATAAATTCGAATCTATGGACTGTTGTGAACTATACAGTGACGGTATCCTTGAGCACTTACGGGAAGATTTCTTGCCGCTGCCTGCCTGCATGAATAACGTCAAATGTGTTTTGACACAAGAATGTTTAGCGGACCTTCTGAAAAACTCAAGTGAAACAGGTTTGAACCCCGCATCATGAACGGAGGTTAATCCATAGGACAAGGCATCATTGACTGTGGTATTGAAATGTCGCAGCAATTCCTGTTCAGTTGGAGTTGGTCTCTTCACAAGGTCCTGGGCATTGTCAAGAAGAACACCTGATCATTAGTGTAAGCTATTTTTGAGCCATATCTCCACGAAGGAAGCACGGAACCGCTTGGATTCCCAAATGAATCTTTCATAATGACACCACCTTCTACTTCCGATGGCCACGGAGAGCTCGACGCGAGAGTTTTCTTCGAGATCCACAATGCATGGCCATCCTTGCTAGTTAAGACGACTGGCCGGCCGCGGACTATCGGGTCCATCTCTAGAGCGTCCTGCAAAGCAACGAGCTCTAGATTCGTGTAGCACATGATTTTATGAAGCTCACCGAGGTTGGCCATTCTTCTACTGGCCAAGAAGTGTGATCCCATCCCGAACCTTCAATAATTTTTGAAGAGTCGTTGAGTATGTCATCGTTGTCCAAAATATATTGTCGGACGAGTGCAACTGTATCTGAATTGCAATTACAATACTCAGATCGCTACCAGGACGAGTCATTCTTATGCAAACCTTCGATCGTCTTGCCACCTTCAAGAGAAAGCTCCCTAGCTGCGCCGTATTCGAGAATGTGTGCATGTGAATCTGACGTGTTGAAAAGTCGGCCTAGATAATTGTTTCTTTACTTGCAGCTTACCACTAAACCCCGGAACCACGATCGATGATTCATCCAAATAACGCATTTGAAGAGAAGAACGAAGGCGACCTTTGGCAACCCAATGTGCCGTGATATCCTCTAGTGATATAAAGCCATGCATAAGCCTGATTCCTGCTTGTGTTGGGCTTGCATCTATTTTGACATACCCAAGGAACCAGTGTCCAGTATTAAAGACCCGTCCACAACAAGGCACTGGACGTTTGGCACAACATGATCCACAGTGTAAACACGAGCGCCCGATGGGGAGCAAACTGCATATGAATGCGAGAGTGACGAAGTTTCCTCGGACGATAAGAACCAAGCCGCAAAGACAGCAAGAAATATCAGGATTGCAAAACGAGAACAGCCAAATCCAAACAACACCGAAGACAGTACAGAAGCACTTTTGCGGGGCATAACATTTTGAGGGCCCGTATCAGCAAATTTGCCAGGACCCTGGCGTTTACGCAGTTCAGACATGACTGGCACGATGTTCTCAGTTGAATGAATATGCAAAATATTCATGGACGACTCCACCTTAAGTTTCAGTCGTGCAAGGTGGGCCCTGGTGGGGAGGCGATTTGAAGACGTTTGGGGTGATGGGGATAGAAGCCAATGTAAGTATATATGTTGACATCCTATCCTATATAATAAAACCGCTCGGTCGCATGCCATCAGAGACAAACTCGAAAGACATTCTCATTGGCTGATCACTCGGTTACGTGTATCGGAGAATTAAAATCACGTTCCCATTCGCTGCCAAATCACCAATAGCTGACTAGCCTCAGTGTTGGCTGTCACAGCCCCTCTTTTGCCAGAAGTTTAGAGATTCGACTTGCTTGTGATTTTCAGTGGCTAATCCACAGGTATCTGAGCTAGTACTGCTGGAGTCGGACGTCTCGCGGTGGTGGCCAAATCAGATTACATAATCAGGACGTGTCCGATCCGCGTAAGATAATTTACGAGAGGATGGTCAAATAAGGTCAAGTCTAATTGACCAGACCTTTGACAATTGAGCTTGAAGGAGGTCCATCCCGCTCTCAGACTTTCCTCACATATTACTATCGGTCACGGTCTATTCGTGATGTTGGACAGCCGCTATTTCATGAGTCCAGGGATCTTTGTTACCGGCCGTAACAACATGTGATTCACGAAATGGAAGTTCATCACGCAACTGACTAGTAGGCTAGCACACAGCTGTCACCTCTTCCCCGCCGGACGGCCCACTAGTACGTATACTGTGTTCGGATAGCTAATAATACTCCTCCGCTGCCGTTGTAAGTCCTTTTCTTCTTTTCAAGTAATAGTGCCACTCTACCTTGCATTGCGCTGCCTATTGGCACGCCCGACTGTGACAGCCTACACCCTGCAGCTGCCGCCTCTTGCATTCTGCCATCCCTCGATCTCGCACCCTCTTGCGTCATTTGAGTGAGTTATCCTGCCTTCTTCTGCCCACATGTACCTACTAGCGTCTCCTGAGGACCTGCACTCAACTCCATGGTAAGTTTTTATTTGCTCCCTTAAGCGTGCACCTCCTGCTACCCAATTGTGCATGTAAGTTTTGTCTTGTATTTTCGTCTTCCAACTTCTAGTAGCCTTCTGTGCGCACCCCCCTGTATCATCTGAAACCTTCCTCCGCCATCTTGCACTTTCCCCGGACGCTCTCACGCCTTCTCATATCGTCTAGCGCCGTCTCAGTATAGTGTGGCTTTCACTTTCACTTTTTCTCTTATCTACCTCTCTACTTCTGTGCTCATTAGCTATGGCTGACTGTACTCTAGCTACTGCAGTGCAATTTGATGTGCCCATTATGGTGATCAGTATTACCGCGGAGGGGGCTACTAGGAAGTACTTACTACTTAATTAGTAAACCAGGGTCGACCGCGAAAGTAATGCCAAAACAAGTTGCAACTTGAAGGCTGGTCGCAGGCAGGAGTACTATGTACAAAACCTCGTTGTATGCCCATCCGTTCGCAAGCCCGACGCGACTTTGTCATGTGTCGGTGGGGATGACATGTTCAGCAGTTGCACACCTTGTACTACATGTCGCTGGTGACGTGACCGTGAGAAGAGCGTCGGGTTTATGACACGCAATGCATTCAGTACTTCACTCTCATCTAAGTCGACGGTCAAACGATATTCTGTCGAGCTTCACTAGTACTGTCCTCTCTTCCAGCACTTCCGGGAATGCCCCTCAATGGTTTTCTGCGGCAGAGAGCTCACCCAATTGTGGCTTCATTCAATCACCACAAAGTTCTGCTCTATGGTCTAGTGTCTACAATTGCAGTTTCGGCAACCATCACAAATGCACTCCGATGTCACAGTAATTTCTATTCTGTGGCAATTTATCTTTCAAAGAGTAATAGAAGTGTATTGGTGCGCGATGTACTATCAATTGTGATTCACGGTGTACTAAAACAGCCTTCAGATACTTGCAAATTTCGGCCTTCTTATTGCATTGCTGTGTGGGCAGCTCGTGCAACAGATATTCTTCGGTGCTCTTCGTCCTCAGGAGGTGGAGGTAACTCTCATTGAGTTGATGGTCGACTTTGTGCTTAATCATCACTAGCGGCTATATGACCGTCTATGGTTTTTCGTCACAGAATCTTTGCTGGCATTCACAATCTTCCGGGATGACTTTGACATTCCGTTTGCCTTGATGTTCGGGTTTTTACTGTTTGTCAGGTCATTCCACTGGCTTGCTTCGGACCGAGTTGAGTGGGTGTGTGTATTGCTCCATCTAGCGCTGCAATGCACTCACTTATATTCTAGATGGACCAACGCCCATATCCCGGCCCACCCACACTTTTTCACGTTCGAATGACCACTCTCTTTGTCATACTTTGGTGCATAGACCTATTGATGTTTGCGGTTGCGGTTGAGAGTACACTGAAAAACGGTATAGGGGGCATGATGATGTTTGCAAGCGAGGTGTGTGCTCTGCATGTCCCGTTAAGTTATATTTAACACTCCTTTCAGTATTCTATCTTGATGGCGAGCGCTATGAACACTACGGCAAAGTATTGCGTCTGTGTCATCGATTTGAGACGCGCAAGGCAAAGGGGTGGCGAGAACGCGCCTCCATGGCAGAATAAAAGCATGTGGGTATTCTACATCGAATTGGTTACCGGTACGCAATATCCATATCGATTCCAAACCTTTATAAACGTTTTATTTTCAGATTTCTTAAAACTCACTACATACCTTCTATTCTTCCTCCTTATTGTGGCGTTCTATGGGTTGCCGTTGAACATCATCCGAGATGTCTATCTCACTGGGCGGTCATTTGTGACACGATTACGCGCACTTGTTCGATACAGAGCTGCCACCCGCAACATGGATGAGCGCTATCCCGACGCGAGCGAAGAAGAAATGACAGCCATGACAGATCGAACGTGCATTATTTGCCGCGAGGAGATGTTCGTCCATGGCGTGTCTGGGAATCAGGGAGAGAATTCAGGTCCGAACCCTGCACAGCAGAATTCTGATGGTCCCAACACCACCCCAAAGAAGCTGCCCTGCGGCCATATTTTCCATTTTTATTGTCTTCGATCCTGGCTTGAACGTCAGCAAAGCTGCCCCACTTGGTGCGTTAATTTGCGTTGCGGAATCTCGAGATCGCTCATGGTGTATTCTCTTCGCAGTCGACGCAGTGTACTTGAGAATCCCGCGCAAGAACAGCAGCGTGCTGCGGGTGCCCAGGTAGGAGCGATACCTGGACAACCAATTAATTTTGGCAATCCGGTGGCCCCAGGAAACCAACCCCAAGCACCTCGCAACGTTAATAACCAGCCCCCGCCAAACGCAGCTGCTCAGGGGTGGTTGCCCGGGCAAGCACCAGGCGTTGTTATTCAATACAACATCCAGTACCAGGGCCCGCCACCTTCTCGGGATGCATCTCAAGCTTCAACCACGGCCACGGCTACTCCTCAGCCTGTGCCTCGCTTTCCTGGGTTCACTGGCCTTGATGGACAATGGTGTCAGTGGGGTATGGATCCCCGATGGTTTGGTGACGAGCCTTCGGGCGCCTCAGATCAACCCTCGGCTACCACAGGTGACTTACGGCAGAATCCCCGAGATGCCGCCGCTGCCGCTGCATCGCAGCGATTTGAACACAAGAATACCTGGAGATCTAGTAAGGAGGCTCCTGCTGTCAAGCCTGCGTCCGGTGAGGCGTCGAACGTATCACCTCCTGATACCGGTGTTTCTTCTGCTATGCCAGATCCAGACTTGGCAATCCCTTCTTTCATCCCTTTACACGCACATGAAATTCCCTCCCGAATAGGGATACTGCAAGGCGTTGATCCGGCCCAGACTCACTTGTGGCAGCCACTCCCACAATCCTTGAATGGTGACGTAATTGCGCCAAACCTCAGTGCTTCTGTCCCCGTGGGCGCCGTTCAGACGCCATTACGGGGGCTGCCGCCCAATTTGACAGATGAGCAGTTAATGCTCATGGATCAGATTACTCGGGAAGCCATTGACGAAAGACTCAGGATACTTGAAGGAGTTTCAGTTGCAGTCAGTCGTTGTGTGGAGGATCTTACGCGAGTACGAAGTGCCTTGCCAGTTTCCAGCAGCACACCGTCAGCCTCAACTGTTGCCCAATCATATGATACTCCACCCTCTGCTACTGAAGAGTCTAACACGTAACATACTTGCACTGTTGTTACCGTCGAATAACATTCTGAACGGCTCCATGAAAAGTTGTATACATGGTTTATTTAATTGGTACTTATTCAAACGTTCAACAGGAGCGCTTCAGCCTTACGCTTTACAGTGTTAGCGTCCACGTTTGATTTATCTACTTTAGAGTAGAAGGTCTTGTATACTTGCCCAAGAATTTTGCGGGAATCCCCATCGAGTGTTGTTTCAGCGATCACCTCGTTGAGAATACGGTCGATATCCGCTTCCGACATCAAGGGGGGCAAGAAAGCCGCAAGAATGTCCGCTTCGCGATGTTCTTTTTGTGCCAAGTCCGGTCTGGAAGCATTGATGAACTGAATGGCAGAATCATGCTGTGCAAGAAAACAGGTGATGAGCAATACCAATGAAATAAAATTCTGGACTAACACGTCGTAAGGTGGCTTTTCGTAAGATCGCGGTTATAGCGGAGGATGACACGGCTGAACCAGCTGACTTGTCCGCAGCATAGACTTCTGAGAGAATGGACTGCGTCATTAGGCACCTCAGAAATTAGAACCTTTATGTAGCGACAAAAGCTCACGCGTATCGTTGTGGAAGTTATTGAATCCTTGGTCTATTTAAGCGCTTTATTAGCAGGTGAATAGTATCGATTCAACAGGACAGTCACCTTCATAGCGGTCTTGACTCCGGTCAATAGTTGTTGGCGGATATCTGCGTGACTTTTTGAACCTGACGGCGCGCTTGCTAGTGTAGTTAATGTGTACTGACCTATGGCTATCCCTGATGTGGAAGACAAAGCGCGCGACATCATTAGCATTTTGCAATGCGTTTGTCTTAGGGAAATTGCTATGATCATCATAATGATCGTTGAAAACAGTCCAATTTCAAACTCCGCATTCGAGCGCGGACATCTTTGGGACAAAGTCTAGGCCCAAGTGGAAGTTGCCGTAGGTTGTCGCGTGCGTTACTGTTGCTCGCGCCTGCTCTCAGACTGTCTGCAACAGCGCCAAGATCTTCTTCCGTGGACATTGGGAGCCTTTTACATGAAAGTGCACGATATTTGGATTATCCCAAGCAGTAGTTATGATATATTTGATACATCAATATGTCATTGTAGACTGCGTTAATCTAAAGTCGAGCTACGCCTGTTTTCCCTCAGCAGGCCTCTCTTATGCTTGACACTCAGTTACTTTTTAGTGATCAGATTTTTCTGCTCGACATGTGAAAATCGACTGCGGAACAGTACTTATTGGATCGGACTGCGACCTCAACTGCAACTGGATTTGATTCTTCGGTCTTATCATCATACGGCGGTCGTCTTCCACTTTTACAGTCTTGCATCAATAGCACAGCAGCTTGTGGCCCATGGAACCCGATTTCCCCTCATCTGGGACGTTCGTCTCATCCATCAAAGAGTCTTGCCGGATCGTGACAGTAGCCGCACATATCAAGGTGAGCTTTTTGACTGGTATATATCTCTCCTCCGCATTCAGCTTTGTCTTTGTGTTTCGCTTCGATCTACCATCTATGTCTGTTGTTGTCCTTGCAATTTATTCCTTGGATTTCATGTCGATCTGCCATGAATTTCTTTCTGCGAACAGCCCTTGACTGGTTGATCCATTACTAGGTCGAAGATGCCGCTATCAGACGCCTCCTGGAATCTCCGTCCTTTCAATCCTCGTTTCATCGTGTCTCGGGCTCTCATGGGCTTGCATTCCCTCTCAAATTTCCCTCACTCTTGTCAGAGCTAAACTTTTTATCTGTTCTTTCTCTCCTCAACTTCGCTTCCGGCTATCGAGTGCCACTTCATGAACAGACAGGACGAGGTGCATGGGATAATATACGAGCATTCACATTTTCTCTTTATCTGTCCTCCGCGACGGGACAGGGAGATTTACTTTCCGCGAAAGGCATGAAGACGATGGGTGAGCAGCAAGTCGCACAACACATGGGTGTCATGATCCACGTCGAGCGACCTCATGAAAAGATTCCCGGTGTCACAGTCGGAGAACTTGGTGGACCAATATATGAGCTGGTGAAACTGATCAGCTCAACCCTAACCGAGACGGGTCAGATCCTGGACGCTGCAGGATATTCGGAATTAGGGGGCTTTGTTTTGGAGAGCTTGAAGGAAGGAGCAAAGGCTGATCCTAGCGCAAGTCTTGGAATCGTGCTAGAGAGGGTGGGCCGCAATCTTTTACACCTCCCAGCAACCGAATAATCAACTCTTTTGAACTAGCTGGTCCGAGCTATTCCAGCTTTCCGCGACATGGCAGTTGTTAACGGGAAACGTGAGTGGGCGGCGGATCATAGCTAAAATTATCCTTGCGCTCATCAAATTTTCGAAGCGGTGTACTGCTTCAAAAAGGCACTTTTTCTTATCCATGCAGTGAAGATTCGTTTTGGTTCTTCGCCAACGTTTCCCATCCCCAGTACAGCTCAGGCACCAGTGTTCACCGATAATGTTCTACCGTCCCTTTTGGTCCATTTGGGAGTTTTGGACCTGACTGGCGCAACATCTCACGGACTTCATAAATTGTTCCCTGGTGCCGAGAGCGAAGATAAGATTAACGCTCTCTTGGCTTTACCTCCTGAGCCTTCACAGGCTGTTGCGCAGGATACCAAGAAGACACCCCCGAAGGATGGTCCTGTACTCACGACGGAGCAGGCCTATGTTTTGCGTGCGGCTGCCGTACACGCTTGCGAGAAAATTGTGGAATATGCAAGGGGTGATGGACAAAACAGTGAAGAGCAGACATGGCTGAAAGATATCACATTGCCCGAACTAGATATCTGGCTCTGGGCAGTAGCCAAAGACCGATCAGATTACAGAAAGCTGGAGAGATTTGTTCTGCGGGGTACGGTGTTCTTTTAGAGTCTTTTAGTCGCAGTCTAGCAGCATGAACGACCAGCTCGGTTACTATGGTACTGTCACACATAGGCGTCGAAATCACCAACGGAGGACTTGTGTGTCCGTGTGCGTCGACGAGTATGATTATTCTGATGAGCCAATTGCAATCCTTCATCCAGAATCTTGAGACTCAGAGGCCGCAACATCCAGAGGTATAATCGTAACTTTGCCATGGCAATATGGCCATCTGCAAATCGTGGGTGAGTGTTGCTGAGTTGTCTGGGGAAGTCGATTGAGTGTTATAGTAATCCGGGCAGGGCCCCCTTATGCATTGTTTGTGTGTGCTGCGGAGCGCCTAGGCCATTATTACGCACTTCCTGCGTAAGCAGGTCCGTGAGGCGTTATGCCTACGCAATCACGATTAGATTGCAATTGCCGAATGAGTGATTGATGATCAAACAGGAAAATAGCGATGACCAGAGATGATCAAATGACAAAAAGGACAGCCCCAGAGTCCCTGGACACCTCAAGTAAGGACGCTCGTGCAGATGGAAGTGTTCCTCGCAGAATGTTTAGATGGGAAGAGATGCCTCGTCTAATCTGTAGTACCAGATTTAGGTGTGAAGGGTCCCAGAGGTCAGGACGGTTGTGAGAAGAATATGCAAACACGTTTGTCGTATAAACGATGTCCTATGTCACACTCCAATAGCGATGCTGGAAACGAAGATCCTGGTATAGGCAGTGTCATTGAAAGACGTATCAGCCATCAAGGTGGCTGCGACGATATCTGAGTTGTCTGGGAGACTTCTATCGAGACGGGCAAAGCCTGAAGCGGACAGATATAAAGTGTAATGACATTTGGGAATCAAAAGAGATACTAACTTCCCAGCTGTGTTGCCCAATAATCACCGAAGAACAACCACAGTATATCTGGCGGCCTAAAATGTCTGAAGAGGTTGAGACGTATTCCACTCCACCAACCTCGCCAGCAGACAGACGAGCGCACGGTATGCCCACAGAAAACGTGATTCGACCCTCGTTATCGAGAAAAAATAGTCGGCTATCGCTGTTATCGCCGTTGTCGTCGCTGCATACGAATATCACATGGCATCATGACGTTCTGGTAGAGCAACAACAGTCGCCTTCAGGAGCAAAGGCAGTGGCACAACGGATAAGTCCAGGTGATGATTTAAATCCCACAACACTAGTTCGCCGCGACTTTTTCGTGGCACCCCCATCTATCGAATCGCCCAGATCAATTCCAAGCTCGAGCTTAAGCTGCAGTCCCAGTTCATTGTTATCAATGCCCATGTCTGCAAAGTCACCTTGCTTCGTGCATTCACACCTAGATAAAGGAGCATCGCTACAGGACTGGCTTGAATTCCATGCAAAGGATAACGAGGTACTCGGTTCAGACGTCGGCGTCGCCAAGGCTCTTCAGCAACATCATCGGCCTCAACACCACGTTGAGTTGCCTTGCCCTGATGGAGGCAGCCATGCGTTCTCAGAAAATGACGACAGCGATACGTACGGCAACAACCTGACGAGACAGTTGGCAGAGACAGCAGTCGGGGTTCGTGAAATGAGTAAGCAACTCGGTGAGTGCTGTTCTTATTCTCAGACTTTCCATCTACTCAACAACCATGCTCCTCCAGGACGTGCTCGAATAAGATCCAATATCCAGAGCGTCCTTATCGTAACTAAGGCCAGGGATAACCGCCTTATCAAACTGACGCGTGAGCTTGCATTGTATCTGATGCTCAAACATCGTCAAGGGGATCGAGGCCTGATTGTGTGAGTCTTGAACCTTAGATTATTCAGGGTGTTTTACGAGGACCTCGCCAGCTATGTAGACCATCAACTGCGCAAATCGAGGAGGTTCGACGCCGAAGGCATACAGAGAGATCATCCAGAATTGTTTGAACCTCTCCCACGAAGACGGTCGTCCAGCAGCAATTCTCTCTCTTCCTTGACATCATCATCCACTCACCAAGATGACATCAACACACACTACGAGGGCCAGCTACGATACTGGACTAGTGATATGTGTAGCAATAGTCCACATCTGTTCGATTTTGTTATCACTGTAAGCGATTCACCTCGCTCGAGTCTCGTTGAGTCCACTCATTTCGATTTTTAGCTCGGAGGAGATGGCACTGTTCTTTTCACGTCATGGCTCTTTCAGCGAATTGTTCCTCCCGTTCTCCCTTTCGCACTCGGCTCCCTTGGCTTTCTCACTAATTTCGACTTCGCTGATTATCAAGCTGTTGTAGACTCAGCCATCGACTCAGGTATTCGTGTCAACCTACGCATGCGATTTACATGCACGGTCTACCGTGCTGTGTTCGACAAGCAAAAGGGCCGCAAGGCCGTGAAAAAGGGCGAAACAGGTGAAATCATGATGAAGGACGTAAATAAAGGAGGATGGGAGGCACTCGAAGGAGGCTGGTCTGGCGGATTTACAACCTCAGAGGGTGGCAAGTGTTCGAAAGACAAGGAGATCATGTGCTTCACAACAAGACCAGTTGAGACGTTCGAGGTTCTCAATGATCTCGTGGTGGATCGGGGACCCAGTCCTTATGTCAGCTTGCTTGAATTATTTGGTACGTTACCTCTTCCGATATTTGGGTACATATGTTTATCATTCTGAAGGCGACGAACACCATATGACAACCGTGCAAGCCGATGGGCTTTGTGTAGCCACGCCCACCGGTTCCACTGCTTACTCAGTAGGCTTCTCACCATTACTGGCAGTTGCCGATATTAACTCTTTTCTCGGTGTAGTTATCTGCCGGAGGGTCCTTGGTTCACCCCGAGATACCTGCAATCCTCATCAGTCCCATCTGCCCTCACACGCTATCCTTCCGTCCCATGCTTCTTCCCGACAGTATGGAGCTCCGCATATGTGTCCCATATAATTCTCGCAGCACAGCTTGGGTGTCTTTCGACGGCCGAGGCCGTGTGGAACTGCAACGTTCGTCATTAGATGCCGCTTTTCGTTCAGTGACTTATTTCTTTTTCAGAGGGTGATCATATCAAAATAACTGCTTCCAAATACCCTTTCCCGACTGTTTGCGCGGACAAGCAGTCAACTGACTGGTTCCATGCTATCTCACGAACCCTGAAATGGAATGAACGCGAGCGTCAAAAATCGTTTGTCGTAGTCGAAGAGGGCCCATCCCGGAAATCCAGCACGGGGAAAACGAGGAGTCCTGAACAAATGAAGCAAGATGACATGTTTGATGAAGATTTGGAGGATGAAGAGGAGGATGAAACAACGTCTGACGATGAAGATGACAAATTTGATATCGATGACTCCTCACCCGAGGCTTCGACCAGCGGACGCACTGGTGCTCACATTCACATTCCAAACGAGCTAAGTGCTAGAGATGCTGCAGTCGGTATTGCAAAAGCTCGCGAGGAAATGGGCTCCCAGACAGATGAAGATTTGCTCTCGACACCGGAGTTGGCTGCACTTGCGCTCACTCAAGGCCGTCGCCTCAAATTCTCTCGTTCGGCCAAATCACGTTCGCGTTCAAGGTCGGGTTTACGTTCTGGTGTTGATACTCCAGGACGGTTCGCTGGACCCGCACATCGCCCGCCTCATCTCAATCCCCATTATATTGACCATCGATTAAGGACGCCCTCTCCCGCACTTTCACATTCTTCAGATGACTCGTTGTCGAACATGGACGTTGCTCAGCGTGGTGCTCGGGATGATATACATTCTCGGGAGCAATATTCAAGTGGTCGTAGTCGCATTCCCAAGGACAGGGAATTTGACGACAACCTTCAGACTCCCACCATGGCAGATACGCCACCGGGTCGCAGAAACCATCACCGAGTAGATTCGAGGGATTACGACCAACATCATCCCCGCGCCTTTGCTGTCTGGGGCAATGATGAGTCCGATAGCAATGCAAGTGACAGCGATGCTTAATCATTTGGAATATGTTAGAACTTCCTTACCGTTCCTCTGCTGCCCTCTTTTCCCTTTTTAAATTAATCGTTTTACCATACCCAGACATCTTAAGTATTATGCGTTGCTATTGTCACTTCATTACTTGTACCATTATGTGAATTCTAGGGATTCCCGGTCACGTGGGGTTTACTTGTGCACGCGACTCCTACATCATTAATATTTTCCGCACCCAAAAGCGACCAGCTGGCAGTACCAGTTGCGCAGTGTTCAACAAAGAGACTTCATTTCATCGAAAGTTGTCATCTGCAGGCTGTGGTAGCCAATGACAATCTGTTCAGCGACAGATGCCAGTGGTAGCCATCTCACCACGTCACGCATCAACCGGTTGCTGAGACCTTTGCGCAACAAATGCTTGAGTTTGAGCAAGTTGTTGTCCACAGCTCGACATAGTGCGTCTCGCAGCACGTACTTGTCATATAGCCAAGACTGGCCACTTGATTCCCCACCACCACTTGCCCTCCTTCCTCAACCGTCCTCTACCACTAGAGGGAAATTGTATTTTGACAGAGCAGAAGATCTGGAGCTCTCTCGCTTGATATACGCAGTCTGTGGTGCTTTTCGATGTCTCCTCCAGGTCACGCACGGAACGGTTCCAGGGGACTCAATCCCCAGCCTGGCAGCTATGTGCTGCTTTGTAGTCGGAGAAAATGTTCCGCTCAGTGGCACCGGAACGCGTGACGGCCGAGAGGAAATGGTAGATGAAGACGAGCTGATGAAAACTGTGGAGGACATCTATGACACTATCCCAACCTACTATCGACGGTGAGTAGGCCTGGCTATTTATCTACGGAGTCTCATCGTGCCCCCTGCAGACATTCGATCGCGTCCCATGCACTGTTCCTTGTACTAGCAATTTGTCCGCACCACCACACACTTGTCAGCACTCTTCTGGATATCTGCTTGTCTTTTGGTCTAGTTCACGAATCCCGTCGTTTGCTCAGCATAATCCTTAAAATTGCCTTCCTGTCCACCACCACCACTCCTCCTCCGATCACACACCCAGGACATGTCTCCTACCTTGCCGATCTTTTCGCTCAATGGGTATCCGGGAACAGTGACACAATGCCTTCTAATGGCATTCCACTATTCTCAGTCTCGACGTTCTCGCGAGCGGTTGTAGATTCTCTAGCTCAATCAAATATCTCTTTATGGGCATGCAAAGCGGTCGCTAGGTTCTCTCGCAGTGTCGAGGTGACCGACATCGACTCTTTTGTTACCCTTCTAGATTCCCTGGCTGAAACTATACATGATCATTACCCGGTGCGGTCTGGAAAAGGGAAGGAGAAGGAAACCCTAGATATTGGGGCTATTCGCCACCGTTTGCATGATTGGATGAATAGGCTGTTTGCAGTCACCGCTAGTACCTCTGCAACTCTTACAGATGAATCCCGCTGTCCCGATATTAACTCTATCATTATGTTACTCAACCGATGTCGAAGCTACGGAATGCATACCTTGAGACTGGGTGGTTCACCTCAACCTTCTCAAGACGAACTTCCTGACGCAATCACGATACTCGCCACGCACCTTCAGGTTACATGTTCGCTGGCGCATTATGATTTATATCTCTGGGATCTACTTCGTGAGGTTTCACCTATTCCTACAACGTTCACTCGCCTCGTTGAGCATATGCATCGAGGTTCCGCACAAGATTTTATGACATCGCTACAGCAATCTTCGTCGGCTTTGGAATCCCACAATCTACTACAGCTGGACGCCTCCCTGTGGGCCTGCGCCCTTCGTGTCTTCGAGAGCACTCCGAAAGGCACCTCAAAGGAGATTCAGAGATTCAAGCTTCTCTTGATCGATGGCGTGGACGAGGCCGAGCGCCGGTTATTTGGAGCTGGTCCACCTGATAGCAGCCCAGCCGTTCGGCTACCAGGACAGAGCAAGAGGTCCCGCAGCGCGCACCATCGTAGACCGAGTGGAGAATGGGAGTGGGAGGAAATGGTTGGCTGCTGGATCCGCAAGACGCCTGCTCATGAGAAGAAAAAGGGGAAGATTGCACACGTTGTTTTGCACGAGAGCCCGGTTTTCATCAAACGTTTGTTGCGCAGAGGCACTCATCGATATGTGACCCAGGGCTCCTCTTGTGTCAATGTTCCACACAAATCTGCAAGGTCTGCAATGAGGTCTACCGCATCCAGAGCCTGCGGTCATCTTTCTTCGCCTTCCTTGCGGGGAAGCGAAAACTTTGCGGAAGACTCAAATGATCATTCTTGGTGGGGTGGAGGAAACGAGAAAGAGAATCTAACGCCAAGTTCGCCCATGGCGGAACGTCGACCAGCACGCAAACCGCGCCAGTCCAACTTCTCTTCAATTCTGATGGACGCCCAAAAGAACAGGGTTAGTCTACATGATCCTAAACCTCCTACAACCAGCATCTTGTTCAGTTCCAAACAATCACGGCCTTCGTTATCTCGGAAACTATCTGTCTACCCGTCTGTGGCTATGTTGCCTTCTGATGACTCTATGGACTTGTTCGCGTACGCAACTTCTCCACCTAGGACATAGTTTTGATTGCTTTGTTTTGTATTACGATTTGATTCACATGTACGACATTGAATATTCAGACACCTCGGCGTTTGCTCACGTGCTCAGAAAGTCAAAACTTGTGACTGCATAAGTAGCTTGCTGAGACTCTGATCATGACATCAAAAGGAACACCTCTTCCTCTTCACGACACTCTACGAGACCTTGCTCTTCTGCGTGCTTCTTCTGTAGACCTCTCTGGTCTGATTGCTGACGATCCGACATCCTCGCAGGCCCCGAGAGAGGTTGAAGGGGTCGAAGAGTCCACGATACAATCATTCGCGTTTGTGAGAGAAGTGCGGACAGCTTTGAGAATGCACAATTCAGGAGAAGCGCAAAAGCAAGCGACAAGAATTGAGAAGGTGCAAGTGGAACTGGTAGATGTGTTGAGAAGTTTGTCGGATTGAGGTGCGTAACAATTTATCGGCCCAAGCTTGAGAAGTTTACTGATTCATTGTCTCGAAGGTTTAGCTGGTTGTGTTCTCTTGAACTTCAGAACTAGATATGTTGGCCATGTCGTACTGGCTCCTTGGATTCTCGATCTTCCCAAGTACTGTTGCATAATTCAGTGAAGTGCGCTAAGTACTACTACTAAGTACTAGTGCCAGGGAACGTTACACTGCAAGGTCAATTGTCATGGTAGTAGCTAGTGGTATGCTCGATCATAGTGACAAGTCCGAGATTATCCTACGATTGAACTTCATCTCTAATATGCTGCGCTACCTGCCGGGCCACTTCCTTGGTCATTCCACAACGTTTTGTGAGGATCCCAATGATATCCGACTTTTTGGGACGTCCAACGACAAATTCCACGAGCTTGCCAATAAACGAAGAAAGCCATCCTTGTCCACCGGTCCACCCTTCCATGGATGCATTGCAATGAGTCTCAACCACTCTACGGAGTATTCCGCGCGACTCTTCGTACTTGTCCTTATGTCTCCCGTCGAGAAGATTCGCCGCAGTTATGCATGCGTGTCCCGCGGACCTGATATTTTGCTTCTCCAAGTTGCCCACATTCCGCGTGTACCAATCTTCCATCTTTGTCTCTCTTTCGAGGTTTGTGATGACTAGCACGAGCGGCACTTTTTCCTCGCAGAGAAATTCGAAGAACAACCTATAGTTGCTCTGCATGGTTGCCGTCACTCTACCTCCGCGTATACAGAAGAGCAAGAGGTCGACACCTCCACGTTCTTTCAAGGTGTTGATGAGGCCATATGCGTTTGAAATTGCAGTGAGGTAGTCTTGGGTTTGTAGACGGGGCTCCTCGAGGCCGACCGTATCAAACACCTTGTATCGAGTCCCATTTTCGAAGGTTATTGGGTACTCCGTCCAATGCAGAGTGCAGCGGTGAGAGTCGGGCGATATGTGCGCAATCTGCTGGCCGGCCATCAAGTTGATGACGGAGCTTTTGCCCGCTCCTGTTTCTCCAAAGATAACGATGTTCCGAGTCGGCGCCATCTTATGTTAGACTTGCGGTCAGTGATATTCGACCCTTCAAGTTGCATATAGCGCCACTCGCACCTGTGTACTGTGATGATTCCGCGCTGTGCCGTTCAATGGCAATTGCCCCAGAATGATACTATTTGTAACTGGTATATATGATGCGAAAGGTGGTGGAATCACGCCCCCTCGGTGCGTTTTCATAATTTTTACATCATCCTTTTATCTCAAATTTTAAACGCCCAACAGGGGAGCCGCCCGAATTCTGGTAGCCAGCTTCCTTGATCGATCTTTCGGCGAGCCGACGGCGACACTCAATATTTGCAATGAAACTGTAGCGAATGCCAGGGTCTGAATGGGCATGCACAAGCCATGCCTACCATATCATTCCGAAAAGGAATACAGCTATTCCAATGCTCGCCACGTTTTGATGTCGAAGCCCTCATGTGTTCTTTCATCGGATGATTCCGCATTGTAGCCCTCATCGCCGTGGTACAGGGTGCAACACGTTGGTTCTGGCCGGAAGTGTATGCCACAGAGCCGATTACTTAAACGCCTAGCGGCCGTTATCCATCTCTCTAATAGACTTACTGGTTCGCAAGTGAAGTAAGCTTGTGCTCATCTCTTTTTGCAAGACTAATCGGGTCTACCAGAGAAGATGTCTGACGGCCATGGTTCCACAGACATGAGAAGTGCGGTAGACACAAGGAGTACATATTCACAGCAGGTTCGTGAATATGCGAAATCGGTCGATGGATGTGATTGATGTTGATGTCTGCAGGAATATCAAGGTCGACCGCGTAACGTGGTACTCTATGGGGAGAGTGGTGTGGGCAAAAGCTCGCTCATAAACCTTATAATTGGCCGTGATGCAGCGAAAACATCTCCTGACGCCCTCGCGTGCACTACTACACATGTTCCGTATGATGTGACGATCAGCGGGCAACACTTTAGGCTGTGGGATACAGCAGGTGTGCATTCTTTCACGCTCAAGGTTTTGGTCCAGAACGGCTTAATGATCATGTCGTCAGGGTTAAACGAGGGCTCAGAAGGCACAGTGCCTGCGGTGATGGCTGAAAGGAACTTGACAACGTTCCTCCGATATCTAAATCAGGAAGACGGTGTTCATCTTCTTATATATTGTGTGCGCGGAACGCGAGCAACGAAGGCTCTGCAGACCCACTACAAAATATTCTCGGCAGTCGTCCGTGATAGCAAAGTGCCCATTGTTGTTGTGGTGACGTGCCTGGAAGACTTTCGTCCGGTGATGGCAGAGTGGTGGAACAAGAACAAGGACGAGCTTGCGACATATGGAATGCAGTTCTCTGGATATGCTTGTGTCACGACTTTGAAGGATGAACCCACGGAGTCTCTGGATATTCACCAACGTCATGCACAGTCCTACGAAGACGTCTGCAAATGCATCCTAGACTATTGTTCGCAGACCCCTCACAAGACGTGGGGCACTGATACCATCAAAGATCAGCGAAGCTTTCTCACGATTTTGCTGCAAAAATTAGCTCGTTTTGTTGGAGGACCCCACCGTGACCAGGACGCCTCACAAGTATCTTTGCCGTAACTAATTTTTGTACAAATGATTTTTGTGAAATGAAATAATAGACGCTGACTCCTCCACAGGGTGACCAGTGTGATATCGAATTTCTACCACTTATACCCAATTCTTTCGTACTTACATCACGTAATGTTTGGATGACTCGATTAGAGTGTCTACTGCATCGCCAACTGCAATTTGTATTCAGGATTCAAGACTGTCACTGCCGCCGTGGACTCGTGGTGAAGCTTTGAAGTGTAAGTTACATTTGCGTAAAGGAAGATCATTCCGGGTCATTCCGCCAAGTTTCGCCTTCAATAAACTCCGGTGGTAAAGGTCTGGACTCTGGAACAGACTCGGATGTGAGTAGATCGCGCATCTGAAGCGGGCCTCCACATATTGAATTTCAGCCGCCGCTTGCTACCGAGAATCGAGGTTCTTCAAGTTGCTGCCTCAGGGCCTCAAGTTACCGAGCATGATCATAAATCCCGATGCTGCTAAAAACTGGGTCGACCTCTGACACCCGTCCGACTGCGTCACTACTGGTCAAATTACCGATTCATGCAGTCGTATGTTGCGAGTTGCCACAAGCCTAATATCCGTCATTGATATTTCTTGCCAGCCTGCCAGTGACCGCAGTGACAGGCAGTGACCCAGCCTGAGCATATTGAAGATGGTGCTCGGGAGTTGGCATCCGAGTCCCCCGCAATTTCTCGCCATGTAACCACCAGCGAAGGAAGTCGAGAGGCTTCCTCGGGTAATACTATCAGTGTTCTTTGAAATTCTTATCTCTAACGTTATTAATATCAGGCGCGGAGAGCCTTTTATCAACCCGTCCGTCTTATCTCTTGTGAAGTTTCAGGCCTCGATATCATTACCCTCATCCTACTCCATTCCCGAACGACATGCCGCATTGGACCAAACTTGTTGCAGAGAAGAAGCAGAGGCAGCTCAAGTCTATTCCACCAGAGTGGCTTGTGTCCCCTCCTCCAGACTCTACTCTGGACGTGACTGGTTTCCCGGAGACGTGCGGCCTTCTAACTGCACGAGAAATCGAGATCACCAATACCTCGGTGGACGTTTTGTTGGAGAAACTTGCGTGTGGCGATTGGACAGCTGTAGACGTTACCACCGCGTTCTACAAGAGAGCTATTGTCGCTCACCAGCTTGTGAGCCAATTTATGCGGGTATTTGCTTGACGAGTTTGTATTAACTGGCTGATGAGGTCAATTGTTTGACGGAAATCTTTGTTGATCGCGCATTAGCTCGAGCGGCTGAACTCGATGATCATTTTAAGCAGACAGGGAAGGTCGTTGGTCCCCTCCATGGGCTGCCAGTCTCTCTAAAGGATCAATTATGTATCAAGGGACTAGAAACTACCATGGGTAAGTAATAGTTGATGATTCCCTGGCCCCGACGAATTATGAGTCACTGGTATTAGGTTATGTCTCGTGGATTGGGCGGTACGCAGAGAAAAACGCAGTACTGGTCGATGTTCTGATCGAGTGCGGAGCCGTGCCGTTCGTCCGAACCAACCTTCCGCAGACAGTCATGGTGAGTATACCCTCAAAATGATTCATGTTGCTGCTCGGGGGTTAATGGTATCTTCAGTGGCCAGAATCTTTCAATAATATCTTCGGTCGGACGACTAACCCATACAACCGCTCCCTGACCCCTGGTGGGTCCTCAGGAGGAGAGGGCGCGTTGGTTGCCCTGAAAGGAAGTCCTTTGGGGGTTGGTTCTGATATCGGGGGGTAGGGAGGGATTTGGAACTACAATCGGTAGCAACCTTCTGACGCCTTCTCCACAGTTCTATTCGTATTCCCTCCGCATTTTGCGGTTTATACAGCCTGCGACCGTCATACGGACGTGTACCGTACTGTGGCGCCCTCAACTCACTCGAGGGCCAAGATTCGGTTCACTCCGTGTTCGGTCCCATGACAAATAGCGTTGGCGGGGTCAAAGCCTTCATGAAAGCTGTTGTCAATGCCAAACCATGGCTCAAAGATCCTCTTGCGGTTAGGAAGAAATGGCAAGAAGACGAGTACAATCTCGCCGACCATGGATCCGGCAAGGACTTGTGCTTTGCGATCATGTGGGATGATGGCGTCGTTGTACCCCACCCGCCTATCAGGAGGTCTCTAGAAATCACTAAAGCGGCTCTCGAGAAGGCAGGCTACAAAGGTTTTTCTCGTGTAACTCCTCTGCTGAATTACGCTCATTTGGCGGTAGTTGTTGACTGGAAGCCCATAAAGCATAGGTTGCTTGCAGATACCACGGCAAGGAGTTATGTTTTTGTAACTATACTGTCTATTGACCTAGCAGCGCTGTGTAGCGGAACATTTGGAATGCCGCTTCCGCTGAAGACTACGTGATCACGACCTCTGTTACAGGGGAGCCAATAATTGCAACGATGGAACTAGATAACTCGAATGCTGCAGCAGCACCCTTCCGTCCGAAGAAGATCGGTATCACCGCATACCAGCTCTGGCAAGTACAGAAACTGCGCAGAGATATCCGGAAAGAATATTTGGACCATTGGGAAGCAACGGTGTCAGAGACTGGGACCGGACGGCCTGTCGATGCTATCATCTGTCCAGCCTCATCGTATGCAGCAACTCCCCATGGGAAGAACAGGTCAGAGTCTGTGCTTTCCGGATGGGGGACTATCATTGAGAAACGATGTGCAGGTACACTAATTACACCACGGTTTGGAACGCGCTCGATTATCCTGCTGCCACTTTCCCTGTGACCACTGTTGACCCCACTCTGGATATGAAGAAGCCTCGTCATGTTTTTTACGACGACTTTGATAAGGGTATTTACGACATGTGTGAGTACTTACCAGCACCCAGCGATTTCTGTATGGGCCAACGATTGATTCAGATGACCCGGAGACATTCAAGAACGCGCCGATTTGCCTGCAACTCGTGGGTCGCACTCTGGAGGAAGAGGCGGTCATTAAAATGACGGAAATTGTTGATGGGGCACTGGCAGCCGCTAAATAAATTCAAGGTATACATCTTGAGATGGAACAATAATGAACGTGAGTTTTTGAAGTCGAATCCCTCGATCTTTCTGGGTTTCTGCGTCGTGGACCTGATGGAGAGCTTCGACGATGAATGATGCGCCCATGTGGTTCTTCAAATAATGTGTAAGTATGAAAAAATGCAAGAGCAAAGGAAAATTGACGACGGGACAGCGTGCCGCAACTTTTACAAAAGGAATGATCTCGCGGATGATCGACGACCTCTCCACCTCGTTTATGTCATTCGTTGTCGAGCTTTGGCTAAGGCATGTGATCGGCAAGGTTGAGTACTGATCAAGTTGCGGTCTGCCGCACCAAAGAAAAGTGGGCGGGAGGTAGCCTGGGGACGTCGAATCGGCTTGGTTTTGACTATGAGCCACCTTTATAACACGACGTTGACTCAAACTACTCCAAATGTAATGCTACGTATACATACAATAGACCATGAATTAACTGCACATTCGATATCGCACTCAACGAAGTGTCCCTAGCATCTCCGCAAATCAATTTACTAGAACGAGACCATCGTAATCAAGAGCTACAAGGATCGAATTGATTAACTGCGAGGAACGAAAAAAGGTCGGAGACTCACTCCTTGTAGCAGTGTTGCCAGCGTGTCCCATGTGCCATGCGACTCAAGTCAAGCTCAACATGTCCTCTGGGAATGATTAACGCGGTGTGAGGATTATAAGAAAATGCCTCTCGTGAAGCGGGTGGTACCCAGAACAAGAGCCGCCGATTGAGTCCCATCACCCACCCATCTTCTCCCAGAAGAGCGAACGTCGACCTGCAGTCATCATGGGGGGTGACCGCGAGTAGCTCAGCGGTGTCGCGCAGTGCATGAGTCGAGTTTGATGAGAAGGAAATGAAGTCATCGTTCGCAGTGTCGGGTGTGAGGATGGTCGTTGTTGGATGTAGGTAACTGCCATGGGGGGAGGATGCTGAACAGTCTTCTTCGGCGTGGTTCTGCAATGACTTCCCAATTACTACATACCAGACCCGGACAGTACCATCATCTGAACAAGAAATGATGCGAGTCCCATCCCGCGAGAAAGAGACTGACGTGACCGATTGTGTGTGCCCCAGTAGGGGCTGACCAATCGGTTGCCCAGTTGCTGCATCCCACAGCCGGATAGTCATATCCTCCGAACCAGAAACGATGCGAGTCCCATCCAGCGAGAATGAGACTGACCTAACCCAACTACTGTGCCCCCGTAAGGGCTTACCAACCGGCTGTCCCGTTCCTGCATCCCACAACCGGACAGTCTCATCGTCCGAACAAGAAACGATGCGAGTCCCATCTGGAGAGAACGAGACCGACCAAACCCAATTAGTGTGCCCTAGCAATGGCTCACCAACTGGTTGCCCTGTTCCAGCATCCCACAACCGGACTGTCTCATCTGCAGAACCAGTCACGATGCGAGTTCCGTTCGGTGAGAAAGAGACTGATTTGACCCAATCAGTGTGCGCCTCCAAGGGCTCTCCAACTGGCTGCCCCGTTCCTACATCCCACAGCCGGACAGCCTTATCGTCCGAACAAGAAACGATGCGAGTCCCATCCGGCGAGAACGAGACTGAGTTAACTTTACCAGTGTGCCCGCAGAAAGGCTCACCCACTAACTGCCCCGTGCCTGCATCCCACATCCGGACAGTCTGATCTGCAGAACCAGTTGCGATGCGAGTCCCATCCGGAGAGAACGAAACTGAGAGAACATCCCCAATGTGCCCCAACAAGGGCTCACCAACAGGCTGCCCCGTCGCTGCATCCAACAGCCAGACAGTGCCATCCTCCGAACCAGTCGCGAAGCGGGTCCCATTCGGCGATAGTGAGACTGAGGTAATCGAACTGGTGAATCTTGGCAAGGGTTCACCAACTGGCTTCCCTGTAGCTGCATCCCACAGTCGGACAGTGTTATCCATAGAACCAGTCGCGATGCGAGTCCCATCCGGGGAGAACGAGACCGAAGAGACATAACCAGTGTGGCCCAGCAAGGGCTCACCGACTAGCCGCCCTGTTGCTGCATCCCACAACCGGACAATCTGATCGTCCGAACCTGTCACGATGCGACTTCCGTCTGGCGAGAATGAAACTGACCAAACCCAACCAGTGTGCTCCTTCAAGGGCTCACAGACAAGCTTCCCCGTCGCCCCATCCCACAGCCGGACAGTCCTATCGTCGGAACCAGATACGATGCGAGTCCCATCCGGAGAGAACGAGACTGATCTAACCCAATCAGTGTGCCCCAGCAAGGGCTCACCGGCTGCCTGCCCCGTTATTGTTTCCCACAGCCGAACAGTCCTATCTGCTGAACCTGACACGATGCGAGTTTCATCCGGCGAGAACGACACTGAATTAACCTGACCAGTGTGTCCCAGTAAGGGTTCACCAACTGGCTGCCGCGTTGCTGCATCCCACAACCGGATGGTGTTATCCGCCGAACCTGTCACGATGCGAGTTCCGCTCGGCGAGAAAGCGACTGAGTTAACCGACCCAGTATGCCCCAATAAGGGTTCACCAAGGGGTTGCCACGTTACTACATTCCACAACCGGACAGTGTTATCGGCCGAGCCAGACACGATGCGCGTCCCGTCCAGTGAAAATGAAACTGAGGTAACCGAGTCGGTGTGCCCCAGAAAAGGCTCGCCGATAGCTTGTCCCGTCGCTGCATCCCACAGCCGCACAGTGCGATCATCCGATCCAGTCGCAATGCGAATCCCATCCGGCGAGAATGACACTGAGTTAACTCTATCGGTGTGCCCGTTGATCACAGTCTGAACGGCCGTCCAGTTGATATCACGTCTAGATGTCAGGCGAAGAGAGTTAGGAAACCGTGCAGAAAACGTTCTGGATAGTGCAGAGTTGACGGGCGAGAATGGGAGTGCTGTCAAATAGAGATGCGGCGTGCTATACAAGATGAGGCCGCCGAAGACTTGGATAAATCTCTGCACGTCCACTGCAGCGGACGAGGCATCTTCGTATCCGATGTGACCCTGCGATTACGATTGCACGTGAGTGAGCATGTTATCTGGTACTTAATAACCATGTACTCACCTTCAACCACTTGGCAATCAGCGGAAGGGCGGGAACTGCGCCGCTGAGCGCATTGACAAGGCCAAGTACCTCAAGCCAGAAGAACAGTCGTTCATGGTCGAGGAGCGATTTCACTTCTTTGGCGAGTTCCAGATCGAAGTGAGTGGTTTGTACATGGACAGGCCAAAATCGGCAGGAATAGGATAGGTGTGGGGTGATGCATTTTTGGACTCGATCTTGCAGCCCGGGATCTTCGGAATTAGGGAGATATGACGATTTTAAATCGCAGATGTTGAAGAAAAGTCCATGTTGCATCACGCCAAGTGATGCAAACGCAAGGTTGCGTTGGACCCTCGACACGTCGATAAAGAATTCTCCACTACATTCTGGGTCCATCAGAAACTCGCGGAAGGATGCGTGAAGCGGACGGATTGGGGAATGTTGTGTGGTGGTGCCGCTGAGGAGCGAGCCCATGCTTTTAACCACAACTTCCACCTCGCCACGTTCAGTTGCGTCTGGAAAATGGTGTCGCATTGCATTCAGCGAAGCTAAAGGGAGAGGCTCTGTGGTGCCAAGTATTTGTTCCATCACAGAATGAAATCTGGCGAGTGCCTTCGTATGCAAGAATTGTTGGTTCCTGACATTTGTAAATGTGTCCGCGCCAAGGATTTCTGTCAGCATGAGGCGATACATGTCATACAATAAGTCGTGCCTCTCGCTTGGATCGCGGTTCACAATAGCATTGAACCGTTCGATTGGGTATAGCCCAGCAGACGTTTGATTGATGTATCCGCAGGCAAGACGTGCCCACTCGAAAAGTCCATCAGCTTTGTTAGCCAAGCGTGCAATTTCATTGCTCCCAATGTCCGATAACTCTTCTAGCTCCTTCGATATGTACGTGCGAATGTCACGCTCTGCGAATTCTGCTGGAAAATCATCGATGGGCATGTGCCGAATATGCTGAGCACTACCAAGCTCTTTATCGATGTCGTGAAGCGGGCGGGAGGTCACGATAATCCGGAAGTTGGCTGGGAGTTCGGTGATTTTTGGAACGGCCAGTTTCCCAGCAAGAACACGGAGAAGATGCCGCCGTGTTTCGACTCCACCACTCTCGTCCAGTGCATCGATTACAACCACGACGGGCCCTACAGTTGACGCTGAAAATTTTCCCAGTGGTTCCATCAGAAGCTTCTGCCACTGTTGGACAATATCCACAGTGTTCCTGAGCGCACTATCATTCTGAACCGCTTGTGCCAATACTCGTCTCATCTCCGGATCACGGTCAGCCAGGTCGCGCGCTATGGTAGAAAAAACCTTTTCGTAACGACGGTCCGCTTCTCGATGTCGGTCGAAGCAATAACATGAACCAAGCCCTCCCGCGTCGTGGAACCAACTAGCAATTGTGTGGGCGATGGCTGATTTGCCCTTGCCTGCAGGGCCAGATAGCCAAAGCACGCGTGGGACGTCGTCTCCTGTGCTGTTGACCCAATCTGTGATCTGGGAGAGGATTTCCATGCGCGTCCCGGGTAGGCACTGTTTTCTAGTGTCTAGTCCTGTGCCCGCTGCATAAGTTATACCGGTGAGGTCGAGTTGTTCGCCTGAAGAGGAATGAATAGATGTCAAATCAGAAGCACGTACAGCCCTCACCTGTACGGTGGACGTAGATAGCTACATCCCGAGCAACTTGATCCCTGAAGTTTTGCATAAGCACATCCAACACATCGCTGTACCGTTGAATTTCATTATTTGTTTCAGTGAGAATGTCTTTCCCGAGTCTCTTCCCTATTATAATAGTAGAAGACTGAGTGTGTGGAATGTGCAACAGCTTGAAGACTCACAGAAGTCCTTGGTTTCTGCATAATCTCTGATGAAGCGGGCGCATCCAAGGGTCTGCTGAGATATCTGTCCGAGGATACCGCGCATCGATGAAATCTGGCCAAGTGTCTCGTCCAGTATCATGAAGCCGTAAACTTGATTCAATTTGTCAACAAGACGGTATACTGCTTGATCGCGATCCGATTGGGCAATGACCATCTACACCGATGGCTGCTCAGTGGGAGATAGAACCGAAAGAGACGAAACATACTTTTGATGCACAAGACAGCACGCCCAGTGCAATCTTCGCATATGGATGTACCTACAGAACGGGATTAGTTCGATTCCAACCGAAAGGAACGACTCGTACATCCGCGAGCGTCCCGATAACACTGTCGAATATCCTAAGGGGTTGAAGATATGTATCCTGAAAATTATATGCATCGTCGAGATCTGCCGATGCATTTTGGGCAGTAGATGCTCCAGATGTCACATGTCCCAAAAGTGGCTTCATCAGTTTTACAGCCTCTTTGGCGGTCTGAAGCGCTGACTGGGGATTCAAGCTGGCGTCTCGTTCCACACTAGGGGGAGTATCCTGAACCTGCGCGACCACAAGAATTGAGAGAGAGAGAGCAGAAATTATAATGTGACCCACCTTAATATTCGAAATCAATGAGGTACCTTCACAATCAACATTCGGAAGAACAAAGTCACGGCCACGGGAATCTTTTGAGTGCTTTTGTACAAGCACATGAGCCTTGCTACAGTAAGCTCGGGATCCTTATCGACTCACAGAAATCTTTTTAGTGGCATTCTTAACCTTCCCTAGAAACCGGCGAATTTTGCCAGGGCGTCTGCCCTAGATGAAGTATAGCATCAGAGTTAATGTTTCGAGTGAAATGAGTAGTGGTCCTGACATCAGCGACATACCGAACTTTCACTAGCTGTTGCTTCACTAGATGCGCGGTTTTCGGCAGGAGGATTTTGTCTCGAGTTCCTTGACTGGTTGTGTTCACTCATTGTTTGACTCAATGGTTGGTTGGTTGGTTGGTTGGTTGGTTGATGTTGAGGGTCAGTCTGAGAGAGAAGTAGGGTGTTACGAGGAATTCGGGTGGCTTCGTTTACGTAACTAAGATCGTGTTTGAACTTGCTTATAATGTGTAAGCCTAAACCAGTTGTTTTGCCAGGTAAAACTCTAAGGCGCCTAGCTAGGCTATATATGTAGACTACGCACGACATTTCCATCCATGTTGCCTCGTCCCATCCATCCGCGTTATGATCGCCATTGTAATTAAACACTAAACCTAACCAACCAAACTGGTTGACAAAACTCCCGAGTTCTGCCAACAACAACACTAGTCACGACCGCGGCAGGCTGCGTCAATTTCACCTGGCCCTCACGTTCCCACCCACATACCTTCCACCCATGGTCGCCAGCAGACTCTGCCAGCGTACTTTCTCCGCCTTCAAGTCATCCAACCAACTGTGGTCACCAGTATCTTCGAGATGCGCACCGAGCCAAGTGACACAGCAGCTTGCTCTCACATCACGCTTTTCTCTCATAACACAGAACTTCGACGCCTTCTCCTCGTGTCCTGTCGCACGAGCCAACCTACTCCTCGGTGGTATCCTCGAGGAATCCAAATGTCCTGACATTATCTTTCTCCAGGAAGTCACGTCTGACGTCCGCACCTCTATCCTGGGCAATCCGAAAGTTCGCGAAGCCTTCCTGGTGACGGACGCTGAGGACCAAACGTTGTTCGAGAGAGTACCCTTTGCGAATATGACGTTGCTGTCTAGCAAGCGCTTTGCATTCGACTCGGAGTTGCAGAAGGAGGAGGATGGGGTCGAGAGAGGGGAGAAGTTCATGCTTGGTCCCGTTTCCCGCGTCAAACTCCCCAGTAAGTATGGGAGGTGTGCGCTTTCCGTGGACATTATCCCCCCATCCACCCCATCCACAACCTGTCGTCTCGTCAACGTTCATCTCGATTCTCTTGGGGACACGCTCCCTTACCGTACCGAGCAGATGGAGATCCTTGCCAACCTCCTGCGCGAGCCTGGATGCGGTGGTGGACTGATCGCGGGAGACTTCAATGCCATCAGCCCCGAGGATCATGCTCTCCTCGAAAAGAACGGGCTGGTGGATGCATGGGTTGCGTTGCATGAAAAGAAAGGGCTTGACGGAGCTACGTGGGGAGTGGGGGTGAAACGACGTGACGGACTGGGACCTGGAAGGTTGGACAAGGTTGCGATGTTGGGCGTAGACGCGACCGACATGGAGATTCTGCGCCCTGGTCTGAGCGAGGTGTCCAAGCCCGGTGAGGATTCCGGCTATATCCCTTGCAGTGACCATTATGGACTGAGACTTACCTTTACCGTCTGAGTACTATCGTGTACGTTTGGACTAGCACTCTCGATGACCATTCAAGAATCGGAAGTGAGCCCTTTAGAACATTGACTGCATGTTCTGACTATTACTCTGTCTATGCTAGTATAAAATTTGTTTGCGTTGCAGGTCTCCGCTATCTGTATATTCTTGCGCTTCAGCTACAAGCCGAAAGGGAGGTACGAAAGCTCTGACCCCCAGCATCGTGTTGAGTGACATCGGAATAAGGTTTCCATGACAAGGCTCGCTGGTAGATGCAGCACCAGGCTCCAGTCCGAACTAGGAGAGGCGAGCCGGGGAAACAGACATTGCGCCGGTGGCTTGGGGATCGAACAGCAAGATTTTGGGCTCCCGGTACCAGTTGGTAAGATGAGCTTTGAAGGCTTCCATCGGATGTTGTTTGGTCATGTGGTGCTTCCCAAACGCCTCCGCAACTTCGAGAGCCCCAATCACGAGGACGAAGTTTTCCTGTGACTCAGCAATAACTGTTTATTTGCGCTACCGTTGTTGATTCGTCCAGCCTCTGCAGTGGATTCTCCTGTGGAGTGAACACTGCGGAGTCCAGATACCTTTTCTGGACACATTCCGTGCGATTTGCAAATTCTCATGGACTGCATGAGCTTCGTTTCAAAATTTACGATACGTCGGATTAGCAGCTAGGTATGTTTTATGTCTACTCACTCCCTTGGATTATGGTCTGATCAGTTTCTCACTTCCGCAGGACTCTTCACTACGTCCCCTCAGTCATCCGATTCTCCATGTTCTCAGAATGGTACCTTCCATGTGCATCTTCCAGCGAGATGCCATAAAAGCCACCAAATTTCGATAGCCAGAGTCTCGTCTCCACTCCAACGCTCTCAGTTCAGATTTTCTACTAAACGTTAGTCGTATTGCTCCGTCGTCCTCGAGTTTCATTGTCGAATGCCCATACTATCGTACTATCCCTAGTCCATAAGCAATTACATATTTTGATATAGATATTTTATTTGTCCATTTTGTTGAACACCTTCAATCACGCGCACAACTACGGGGCTTTGAGATGTATCGTGGATCCCTTTAGCGTAGACCTCTGGAATCTCGATTGACTTACGATAACAGTGTTTAGAGTTGCCTCTCTCAACCTGGCGCAAGCTGAGTCTGCGATGATGATGCCTGAGCCTGTGATTGACCTTGCTGGTGTGTTTGCGACGATGTCGCATGGGCCTGCGCCTGGCCTTGCGATTGCTGCTGTGTTGACTGAGCATTGCCATCGGCATGTGGAGGGGATGCGCAGCAAAGAAAAAGCACGAGATGAGCCAACAATCGTACGAGTTGTGAACGCGCAGGCCTTGTACCTGGTGTGGCAGTATTAGTACCTGGAGCAGGCAGTGTCGTGGACGATCCATGGCGGCGCGATTGGGTCTGCTGCTGTGTTTTCTGTGCCGGCCGAGCAACAAACAAAGCCTAGGAGAAGACTAGAACCACGGCGACGCGAAACGCACGCGAAGAAATACATACCTTTCTGTCTTGTACTGTGGGAACTTCAACAATATGGGGACTCCGATGAGAGGAGTTAAACTCCCTTGAGCGTTGCTGCAGTTCAATTGCTACATCGGTATTGGGGCGAGAGTGGCGGAAGAGTGATGACCAGCGTTCGAGAAGGGATGCTTGAGTACTGCGAGGGTGTGGAGCAGGAGAACAAGGATGAGTATCTCGTGCTGCAATTGCAAAGGACTGAAATTAGAGAGGTAAGAACAAGAACTAGTTAAATATGTATATGACTTACATGGGCGTCATTTTGCACACCGTCGAAAAAGTCTTGTGGTATTCGACGAACTTGAATAGGTAGACGTCGCGTGGCATTACTCTAAAGTGAGAACCTTAAGCTTGAAGTATTCGAAGCGATTGAGAGAAACATCACGTACGTTCATCGATGGTTTTCCAGTTGGGACCTGGGAGTGAGAAATTAGTAAAGTTTTTACCGAAGGACCATGGAATTTACGTTAGGAATTGGCAGGAGGTCTTCAAGGCCAGATTTTTTGAGGATGGAGTGAACGTCCCATGCGTATGCATTGTTGTTTTTGCAACCAGTGACTAGCACCTTTCCATCAGGGGAAAGGGCTGCAGAACTCAAAGAATCATCGTGCTGGAGGGGTTGTCCAACTAGGAGATTGGTATCCAGATTCCATAGACGCGCTGTTTTATCACCCGATGCACTTGCAAGGAAGCGTCCATTCCGAGATAAGGAAATGGCATTAACGAAGTTTGTGTGACCTTCAAGGATGGCGATCTGCTGCCAAGTGGCAGTGTCGAATATCCTAATCGGGCCAATTGAACCGCATATAAACTTCTTCCCGTCCGATGTCCATGCCAAACTGTGAACCCTGCGATCGTTTTTGAGTGTGTTGAGAACCTCGCCCGTTTTTGCATCCCAGATTTTTACTGCGTACTCCATGTCTCCGCCGGTTGCAAGTTTTGATGAGTCAGGCGAATACATCACCGCCCTCACCCACGTGTGCCCAGTTTTGATTGTCAGGATATTTTGGCCGCTGTTAACATCCCAGACTCTTGCTGTCCCATCCCAGGATCCACTCGCTACTTGCTCACCATCTGCACTCCAGCACAATGCACACACAACATGGGTGTGTCCTGTCCATTTTGAAATGACCTTCTTCGTCTCAACATCCCACAACCTCACATTGCAATCACCGCTTCCGTTTGCGATTGTCTTTCCATTTGGAGACAATGCCATGGACCACACTCCGTGATACTTGTTCCGCCATTCCTCGTCTATCTGTGCACCGCTATCTAGGTCCCATAGTCGGAGTGAGTCGTCCAATGAACCTGTGATGATGCGTCGTCCGTTAGCCAAGTGCACAACACCGTTTACACAGTTGGCATGGCCTCGCATTGTTTGGCATGGCTTGATCGCTAGTGTCTTACTGTTGTAGGAGGACATGGTCGGTGCTCTGAGGTCAACTATGGCAAATCGTGTGTACGAGAGAGGTCTGCCGGTATCTTGGAATCAGACCAGGTTATCCGGTAACGGGCTGTACTTACAGAATTCAATCCTCACTCACAAAATGGGCAATGAATGCAGGAGCTGTGAAATTCGAGAATGCGCAGGAGATCAACGTCTTTGTGAGTAACCAAAGTTGCTGGTAAATAAATAAGTCATCAGCTTAAACCTGCAGAAGAGCACCCGCAGGAACCACCTTGTAGACGAGCCCAGTGTGGAATCACCAGCGGTCGGTAAGCGTCTAGTTGGGAGTTGAAGTGTTGGGCAGCAGTTCGTCTGTGCCTTTTTAGTGCTTTGTGTCTTTTCACAGCCTCATTGCTGTGTAGACTTGCTGTATAGACGAAGCGCTCAGGACCCCGCAACCGGCGCTATGTGTTGTATGTCTTCCCATAATAAAGACTTCTTGTGTTGTAAGACCAACTTGAGACTAACACGGAGAAGATCGATTCTTTTATCAATTAGACCTTCACACGGATATCACATCCGCGCACCTAACCTGATTATAGCTCCAATTAGCTCAGGGGATTCGGTCTCTCATCAACGACCGCACCAAAGCCAAGGAACTGGCCAAGGTCGCTCAAAAGGTGAGTATATGCTGCATATATGCGCATATATTTGGTACTAACGCACGATAGATGAATACAGTCCTTAGTGCGACACGTTCGGATGATGCGGCTCGTCTAAAGTCGCAAATCGGACACTATGCGGTGGCGATTCCATCAGACGGTGGTATGAAACCAGCTTTCTACACCGGTAGTTCCTTCAAGACACATTTGGGCATCAACCACCCTATATTGGCATCATTCCTCTGCCCCATTTCACAGCTTGCGGTATTCAATGGGGACAAAGTCGAGTATGTGTTGTTTCACGCCTTCAGTGTATTCCTACTGAGTTTCATCCACAGGGGCCAGAAGAAACTTCTCAACGGCAAGATTGCCATGTTTGCAAACGATTTCCCGGCATTCCTTTGGTCCGGGGAACCCCTGGACACGACTACGATGATGAAGCTATGGCCGGGCTTGTTGCGGGGATACCTTCTCGAACGCGTGAGTTTTTCTTTGTTGTCAATCTCTACCATTCTGCTAATGACTTGTCTAGGTAATGCGTCATATATTCACAGGCCCGTCAACTGCTTTGGGCAATGACTCACGGGCGACACGCTCTTGCAACGCTGTACTACATGACATGACAACTATCAAAGCGGAGCATATTGCATATGGTTGTGTACAAGTAAGTTCTAGCTTATTAGAAAATGTTCTTCTCACATCGTCATTATAGCACTATTTTCTATATAGGTTTGGGTTAGCAATGGGTTTTTTTAAGACATATGATAGGCCAGTGCCTCCACTGGAACAGTTCCAGTGGAGGTTAGTCAGACAATAAGTGAAGTTGATTTCAGTGCCTCCACTGGAACAGTTCCAGTGGAGGTCAGTAAGTAAGTAAAGTTGGTTTAGTGCCTCCACTGGAACAGTTCCAGTGGAGGTCAGTAAGTAAGTAAGGTTGGTTTAGTGCCTCCACTGGAACAGTTCCAGT